>CP045891.1:8906433-8920162 GCA_013387185.1 Caligus rogercresseyi | reverse complement strand
TAGTACAAGGAAGTAAGCTGAGGAACGGAGTCTGCTAAGCCGACGACGTCTTTGTTAAGTCCCCATGAACAAAAAATAACAAAATAGATCCCCAGCCATTATTGCTGCTATTATGATCCTATTTTTAAAATTTCTACCATTAGTATATAATTTAGTCTATTGTTGTTCTTCTTAGAGTACGTATCCTTGAAAGAAAACCCTTTCGATTCATGTAATATAATGATATGACCTATGTCTGAATTGGAGCATACTATGTTGACATGCGTATTTATGAAGTATTTTCTTGATATATTAATAGTTACATTTATATAACTTACTAGCGGATGCTATACAACGTTGCCCGGGATATTCGAGAATGTCCGCTTTGAGATATATTTATTTGGCAAAACTCAAACTTACCTATAGAAAAGATGATCAATACAGGGATTACACGTATAATCCGGACTAACTTTGATCGGTTATGTCGTCTTTCTTTTTTGAGATATTACAACGCACATATGTACGTTACTGCGCTTGCATCTTATCTATCTGCCAAAAAAAAACAGATTGAAAATCAGTCAACATTTAGCCATGGAAGAGGAGAAAAGGCATCCAATGTTCGCTCCTTCCGTGCCGGGAGGAGTCCAAAGGAGGTGATAGAGTTCTTCAACTACCCCAAGTCGACTGTCTACGACCAGTGGAAGGCTTGGAACTCTTTCAAAAAGAATGATGCTCATCGCAAAAAGCGTTTTCGGTCCCTCGGGGGCCACCAGGACCGACGAGTTTGTCGCCGAGTTGAAGAGTAAGGTCAACGAGGACGGCAACAAGTCCTACGCCAAGTTGGCCGCCGAGATGGGCTGCTCCAAGCAGACCATCGCCAACACCATCAACAAGGACCTGGGCTACAGTTCGTAAAGGACTCAGCTCCCGCCCACAAGTCGAGGGAGATCCAGGCGTGTCTGTTGGAGAAACCTCCATGGAGCCCAGACTTGTGGCCCCCAGCTCCCCTGACTGCAACCCCCTCGACTATTTCTGCTGGGGCATGGTCGAGAACAAGACCAACAAGCAAGCTCACAACACTCTCGACTCCCTCAGGGCCGCCATCGTGGAGGAGTTCGCCAATATGAAGAAGGGCGTCGTCGCCAAGGCCTGCAGCCGCTTCAGGCACCGCCTCGAGATGGTCGTCGCCGCTGATGGGAGCTATATTGAAAAATATATATTATTATGTGTGCCTTTCATTTAACAAAAAATTGTTGAAAAATTTGATAAATAAATAAGTTATCAACATTCAATTTTTTTTTTTCCAAATCTCCTTTATTATTTAGAATGTTATATAAAAAGTATATATAAATAAAATAAACATTATAGTTTATAATAAAATATCTAAATAAAAGGCGTTACAATAATAACATCACAAGAGCTGATTAATTAAAATGTTTCATTATTCTATTCAAAATTTTAAAATATCTCTTCGACTTTGAAGGGTAAAACTTGATGATGTTTCCAGCACTTATCCATGAATCATTGGTGTCGGATGGAATCTTGAGGCTGAAGGCGGTATATCGGGCGGCAGCAGAAATCATCGCGGAACGAAGGATTTTGGGGTTTAAGATTTCCCTTTTTGATAAACAGCTCGCAATGTATGCTTTGCAATTTAACAAAGAAAACTCGATTGCCTTGCTTTTGGGAGAGCGGAATCTATTGTTTTTTGAAAGCCCAAATAAAACTGTTGCTTTTAGATACTTATTGGCGACGTTCTCCAAACCCTTCAAATTGATGGACAGGAACTTTTTTAAGGTAGCAACAAATGGACAGTCGACAAAAGCATGCTCTACGTCATTGTATAGTTTGCCGCAATTTAAACAATGCGAATCGAAGGATATGCAGTCGGCCGATATCTGCAATTGAGCCGTGAATTTCTTGTCATCGTATATTCTTGTTATAGATGCAAATATCCTTAATCTCCAATTTTCCGGGAGAGACAATCTTTTTAAATGGGCGTTGGCTACAACCTCGGCTTCCTCACGAAAACTTACTGATGACATTTTGAGGTGCCATGGACAAGGAGGTTTATGGAGACGAGCAGTTCTTGTTAACGAAAAGTGAAAACGGCCATCCCTAAATACAGAATTAGGTGTCGTATTATGAACTGTTAAAATTTTGTTCCTAATTGCATTTTCCTCCAATTCAGGCGGATTGCCTAAATTTTTGAAAAAGAATTTTTTCTTGGAGTGTTGACGGATAATATCCACCGTGGACTCACTTTGAAAATTTGGGGTACATTTCCAAATAACTCGTTGTGCTGCAGCCCAAGTCTCTGATAACGCTACAGTATATATATTTGTTAGATCTGTTCCAAATAGGAGACGGAAATACAGATCGGTATGAGTTATAGTTCTCCTCCATTCCATATCCGGATGTCTGGAGATGTTTATAAAAACTTTAATATATATTCGTGGAATTATATGGGATAAAAGAGCAAGACCTCCACCAATTTGTTTTTTAGGTCTCTTCAAAGTTGGAAGGTAGCGCTTATGAAAGAGTTTAAGGAGCCAAGCCTCCTCCTCAAGCATAGCTCTTTCTGCTATAATAGGAGAAACGGAAGCTTTGTATAGAACAATAGGAATGATCTGCGAATTGTAAAGATCAATTCTCGTTTGAAGGTTATACTGCCTCCAGCTTGATATCCTATTGTTGATTAGCCCAGCCATTTGATTCCAATTATTTCTGTGAATGCCTTCAGATCCCCAGTCGACTCCTAATATTGAAACTCTATTTTTTATAGAGCAGCCACCAACTATTTTACCCTCCACAGGACTCCACAAACCTATTGGTAAAATGAAAGTTTTGGAACGATTTATTTCCAAGCCAGACCTTACTTTGAACTTTTGGAATGACATCAAAAGAATTTCAATTCGTTTTATTAATTGTGATTCGGAGTTGGCTTCAATAGTTAGGGTTATGTCGTCCGCGTAGAGATCAATAAGGTGTTTTGACTTACATAATTGGACACCAAAACCACCATATTTTCGTTGTAATCCCATCACAAGCTCTTCAATAGCTGCTATAAAGAGCAAAGGTGCAGATGGACATCCTTGCCTACAGCTCCTTTTTAACAGAATTGGTTTACTCTCCATGCCTCCGAGGGTAATAACAGAAGATCCGTTAAGTAAAAGAGATCGCACAGGATTGAAAAACTCTTTGGGGAGCAATTTTCTCACTGATCGGAGTATTTGTTGGTGGGAAATGGAATCAAAAGCTTTTTTGAAATCTATTCCCACCACAGCTCCATATTTTCCTCTAGATCTCACCGACTCAATCACAGCTTGAATATTTCGGGAGACGTCATGTATTTTTCGATTTCTTAGAAAACCCTTCTGGCTATTTCCAATTTTTTTATTGAGCTCCTTTTCCATTTCTTGAGCCAAAACTCCGGAAAGAATTCTATAAGATTGATTGAGAACAGTTATGGGTCTCCAATGGTTTATTTCTGTCCCATTTCCTTTCTTGGGGATAAGAACTATTCTTCCTTTTGTGAGCGATCTCGGTAGCCTTCCATTTTTTTCCATTGATTCTCCCAGACGAAGAAGAAAAGGAGCTGTTTCTTCCGGAAAAGATGTATAGATTTCTCCAATGACACCATCAACGCCAGAAGCCTTTTTTGGATTAAATTTCTTTTTGATGTATGTTTTAATCCTATCCAGGGTAAAAATTTTACAATGCTTAACATTCATTTTTCGAGGAAAGTATACATTGTTAGAGTAAACGATTTCCTGAAATTGTGAATAGAAGCAGTTTAAAATATCGTTTGGCCGAGTCAAGACTCTACCCTTGTCCTTAATTTTTGAAATCGAATTTGCAGAGAATTTTTCTTTTGGCGATAAGTTTTTCGTCCGTGTGTAAGGGTTACTTTCTGCTTCAACTTTTTTTGTCATTTCCGATTCCGCCACTTCAGCAATTCTAAAAGAGTTAATCACCTCCGCTGAGAATGTTTGGAGAAATAACGAACGTTTACTAAGTGTGAGGTCCATTTTCTTCTGTCGTTCCTTTGCGTGCTTCCAGCGTTTATATAGAAAGTCTAAGGTAGATATACGAACCACTCTATTAAAAACAGTGGCAATCTTATCTGACGACAAAGAATGACTGAAGCTCTGTATCAAATTTTTCCTTAGCTTATCTCCAAATTTAGGTTCTTTGGTAACCCACTTTGGAACTTTAAAGGACTTTTTACATGGGAGAAATTCATCTCAATTTCTAAAATGAAATGATCTGAAAAAGGCTCTGGTTTATAGGCTGTACCTTTAATTTGTCGAAACACTGACGGTGAGACCAAAGCGTGGTCAATTCGCGAAGATTGGGATCCTCTCTTCCATGAAATGAGCTGCTGGGGACTGTTTTTCTTTACGCCGTCGATTAAATTAAGTTGAGCCATTAAGATGTTAAGCAGATGCAAATTAGGATAATTCCCATCTTTTTTGTCTAAATCAACATTTAGATCACCGACAATTATTAAAGGAATATCTTTAAAGGTTGTGGAATCCATTATTGACTTAAAGAATAGTGGAGAATGTTCGTTGGGTCCGTACGCGTTAATAATACAGAAATTCATGCTATTAGTCGATACGTACAGCTTATGCCAATCGCTCTGCATAGAATGTTCCTCAGCACACTTCACTGTTTTAATCCTTTTTGTGATGAAGGTGAGTACTCCTCTTCTCGAATTTTTCCCAGTGAAAAACACATGGTAGCGCCCGGGCTTACATATCAAACATCCAGTAGGACACGATGAAGAAACTTCTTGTTTTATATCCTGCAGGCAAACTATGTCGGGGTTCGAAGAAAAAATAGAGTTAAGAAGAGCGTGACGGCGTCTCCTATCCATACCTCCTCTCGTATTGAGAGAGACGATCCTCTTGAGGCCCATATTCGATTTTATGTCGATGGATACGTTATTAGTAGAAAAATCCGTGATTCGTGTCTGTAGAAAGCTTGGACAAAAGGAGTTCATTAGGGGTTTATTAATATAATTTTATACGTTCTTCTAAAGGGATTCTATTAATGTCTGTAGATGGGACTCTGCAATGCAGTTACAGACATTAATTCTTCGGAATTTTCTTGGGGTTAATTGGTGACTTGTCCCCCGCGTCTCTGTTTCTTTTGGAAGATTGGGATCGAGTCCTATCTTTTAAAATAGCATCAGAATTCAAATGTGCCGGCTGAAACCTTTTTGGATTCTCTCTTCCTCTTGAATCGAGTTTCCTTATTTCAGATGATTGATTCTCCATTAGTGGTGCCCCTGATATGGGAATATTGTTATTTGTTACCACCACGTAATTATGAGAAGTAGATACATCTATTTCCTTCTCTGCTTCGCCTTGCACAACGTTGTTATCTTCAGTGGGGTTAGGAATATCTTCACTTAAGCTCGATTTATTGGTTCCTTCATCTTCTCTTTCATTTGTTACTTCCTCCACAGAGGCATTGTCGATAGGGGTTTCTGAAACTGAATTAGATGTGGGAGTTGTACGTGGTTCCACGACTTCTTCCGTTCTTGAGATGTCAGAAGACAAAGAATCACTCGGTTCATCGATTCCTTTTCTTTCTTGAGTTAGTCTCTCGTTCATATCTTTTTTAAGGGCCTTTTCATATTCAAACGTCTTTACTCGTTTTTGTGTACAATGATGCTTCATATGACCGAAATTGAAACATCTTTGACATTGAAGCTTCACACCAAAGAATTTTAATTTTATTAAGAACCCCTGAAATGGGACTATTTGAGGGATGACAGTAGGGTCAGCGACCATCTCAACTATATAGTCGCTGTCTCTCCAAACATTCCAGAAATCAGGGTATTTTTCCTCTGCCTTCTTATCAGTTGGATTTTTCTTTGGATAATGGTCCACAATTTCCCCGAATTGACCAATCCATTTCACCAGACGCGATTCGTCAACTCTTTTATAGGTATTGACCATTGTTATTTTCAACTTCTTTTTCTTGTCTACTGATATCTTGTCAACTCCTTTGAGTTTACAGGAGATATCCACAAGCACTCCATCTTTGTTCATAACTTCCATTCGAGGTTGAATTTTCAAGTCTTCAATTCTCGCTCTGACATCAATTGGGAATTTAGAGTAAATACAAGCCATTCCCAGGCCAAATCTTGGATTTGCACCAGCAATCTCATGCGTCTTAAAACCAAACTGAATGGCCAAATCATAGATATCTAAGTGCTTCACATTGTCATTTCTAAAAGGATTTCCATCAGCATCCTCTAGCAAAATGACAAAAGTCTCCCACATGAAGTCTCCATGCATATTAAAAGAAAATATTTCCTTCTCTCTATTGTTATTCTTCTTTTTAAGAACGTCCGCGTAGCGACTTCTTTTTTTACTCATATCTTCTTCATCAGGGGGTTTGTCTGTAGGTAAATTATTATTTTCCATGACCTCCTCAGGTCTTTAGCCTGCTAAGACTTGGTAGTAGCAGAGAAAAGGAAGAACAATAACACAAATACTCCGTAGAGTCTAGAGCAGGGCAGAAGAGGGAGCAATAATAAAAAGGGAGAAGAAGAAAAAAAAAACCTTCTTCCCTTTAAAGTCCCAGGAAATTTAAACAAAACTCAACAATTCGGCATGAAAAATTGAGTTTGGGCTTATATACAATATCTCACCGATAGTCACGAGTTCCTGGAGTACGTGGATCCCAAAATTTTGCCCCAATATTGCGTAATACTAGTGGAAAACTATCCGCGGAGTCGCGGAAAAAAACACGTGTGCACAACACAATACATAAGCACGTTTGTTTTAATTATCCGGATTATACGTAATTATTATAGAATTAACAAAATGGTTTAAAGAGTCTGAGGACAAAAAACCAAAAAATAAAGTTTCTTTAATTTTATACATTTTTTTTCTGGGAACAATCAACACAGACAAATATTTACAGGCTTGTTGATCGGAGTTTTTTCTGATCGGCGATCAATAGCGATATAGCGATATTTGATCGCTGATCGGAGTATCGCAAAAGTCCTGATCTTATATCTTTGATCGTAAGAAAATCACTAAGAAATAGCGATCCGATCAATTTATAGAAAATAACGTATAAAGAAAAATGTTTTTTTTTAAAGACAACCTTACATTTCTTAAAACTTAACTAGCTGTCACATTGACCAAAATCCATTACAACAACACAGAAAACACAAAATACAGACTATAATAATGGAAAAAGCAGTGTGTGCTGTCCTGGTATATTTTTGTCCTAAAATATACAGACAGACGACTAGCTAAAAATATTTGTTGTGGAGCTCAATAGGCTATGGGAAAATTTATTCTGGCATCTCATGTCTTAAAATATGCAGACATATGTCAATTGTGGAGCCAGAGTGTGGGAGCTCATAGGCTATGAGAAACTATCATTCTGATATTTTTGTCTTAAATAAAGACAGGCGCCTTGGAGAATCGGTATTTTGGAGCTCATAGGCTATGAGAAACAATCATTCCATTGCCATATAAAGATGAATACTTATGAAGGTTTGACTGTATATACATTTTAATTTTACTTAGAATTAGTATTACATAGTAATTTTTTGTTGATCGCAATAAAATTGATCGGATCGCTGATCGGAAAAATCTCTGATCGTTATATCGCTATATCGCAAAGAATTTCTGATCGCTATTTTGATCGGATCGCTATTTTTTTCCTGATCGCTCACAAGCCTGAATATTTATTATCAAACCCAAATCCTCCATATAAAATTTGTCCAAATCTAACGCGCTTATCTAGCTGGACCATTAAAAAAACGCCGAAAATTGGTGAATAAAATAAATATTATGAAAATTTTGTCGGGAATGTCAGTCATCACTAAAACATTTCTTAAGCCCTCAAAATGATTCACTGAAAATTTTGTTAAGTCCTAATGAATCATTTGAGGTATAAAGAGAAACGAACAAACAGACGAACTGAATTATTTTATAGTTTTTCAAAATATAAATTATATAATGAAATATTAACTTTATTTACCTGTAAGGAAGAGAGAGAAACGGGAGAATCTAATAACTTGAAAATGTCCGTGTTTTAATTTCAAAAATGGTACGTGAAAATCATGATGTTTTGAAAACACAAACACTAATTAAGATTTTATAAGTATATTTTTACTAGCAATTTTAAAGCAATATATAAATTACTTTAAATATTTAAAATAAATTGTTGAAAAATTCAATTCTCTGTATGTAAAATTAAGATACCATCAACCTATCCCCATCCTTCTCCCAAAAATATGCCTGTCTCTTTACGACTTTGTTGCGGTTTCAGCCTAACTGTTGATTAAATAAAATTAAGCTAAAAAAATATTAGCGTTATTTAAAAAATGCTCCTCGGTTGTCGATATTTCCAAGTTTTGATAAAGACTATTTTTAACCAAAGTTATAAGTATATTTTTTAGTATAATTTCTACAAGCATCACAATGTCAGAAGGCTAACTAGCTTTAACTTTAAGAATATACATTTCTTAAACATTTGCCAAAATTATGATGTTTTTCAATGTGTAACAATTCAGATTTTTTTCTTTACTATTTATTACCTTAAGAAAATTGAATTTAACAAAGTACGGCATTATTTTTCTCAAGAATGAATATGTAAAAAGATTCATGACTTTGTCATTCGTTGGGTTAAATCGAAAAATTATTTCTAGCAATGAGCCTCGAACAGTTTTTAATGTAATGGTTTCTAAGGACCTTGTTTTAAACCCCTAAGTTGTTTTTATGTTATGGTTCCTTAATGAATTCTAATTATGGATGAACCGAAAGGACACAATTACAATTTCGACAAATAAAATCTTATGAGTAATAAAATCTATGATACATAAAAAACGTATGACAAACACCAAAAACGATTCTGATAACATATTAAATTTCAAATAGTTACGCTTAGAAATTGAAATCACTGTTTTCATGACAGAATCAAATAATATTATTTATGTATAATATATATATAATATATATACATATATATATATATTATATATATATATATATATATATATATATATATATTATATATATATATATATATATATTATATATATATATATATATATATATATATATATATCAGGAAACGACCGGGTACCGCTGTTTTTAGAGTATCCCGGCCCAGCCTGGTGTCCTAAAAATCAACGGGCCGGGACTTTAATATTTTGATTTAAAAAATTATTTTCTAAAAGAAACTTCATCACTTTTTTCGAGATTTTTTATATAAGAAATTCTTTTCTTTAAAAAAACGTCGTCATTTTGAGAATGATGAAGAACAAAAATACATTTAAGTACCGGCCGGCCGGGTCCCGACGACATAAAAGTGTTCCGGTCGTTTCCTGATATGTACATTCATATATATATATATATATTATATATATATATATATATATTACATAACTTATTCCACCATAAAATTAGGGAAATATATGTAATAAAAACCAAAATTCACACATTTTGGCAGATTTTTCTTAATTATATATGGAAAGTCGACAAAAATATACAATATACAAAAAAAGGCGTGCGAGCCATAGGTTCTCAAACATTGCTCTACACCTTGCATCATGTATCTCCTCATAGATAGCAAACACCGAGTACAAAACAATCCCTCATTCCAAACACTCAGAAAGTACGTCTCGTCAAGTAATATGACGTAGACTGAGTGGCTATGTTCTTAAGGCGTACGATCGACCCAAGGAAGAAAGAATAATAATATATTTATTTTTGTTTAATAATAAAAAAATCAAACCATTGAGGATCCCCCCGTCGTTCCTTCCACATACCATCAGAGGTAGGTACACATAATTTCCTTTTTAGTACCACTCCAAGACGCTTATTTTGACATATTAATATATATATAAATATATATATATATATATTTGTAATCCACTTCCTGTCAATCCAATTGTCCTTCAGATTTTTATCCTTCTTACACCGGGTTTTGTTGGCTAAGCACCTTCATGGAATGTCTTGGGATCATTGACCTTTAATCAGAGTCTGTTATTTTTTCTTTTAAGTGATAATTCGTAAGCTTTATAATAATTTACTGTTTGTTTTATGTTTTTAAAGTTAGAACTCGCATATGAGATCTTCGAGTCTATCGGAGTTTGAAACGTCAGTTGGTAAAGCTAATTTATGCGCCAAAACATGCAATTCCTTTTTTTAATGTAATGATAAACCCTTTATACTATATAATTGATAATTATCAATCCTAATGGAGGACATGCGTAATTGAATCAAATAGATATGTTATGTATAAATCAATGACATGCCCCACAATCAGTTTGATGAAAAAAAAAAAAAAAGATCGCATCTTTTGATAGGTAAATCTATGAAAAATGGTAGATAAAAAGATATTCTTATAGTATATGGGACTTTCACATGAGGTTATCCCTAACGCCAATCTTTTGAAGCATCATCCTGTGACTGATTGAACTATAAGTGATCCATTCAAAAAAAAATTAAGCTCCTGGAGTAGGAATTGAAATCTCCCATGAAACAATTGTTTTCCTTACACTTGGTTTTGTTCTACCTATGGCTAAACACACATACAAGAAATAATGTAATCATTAATATGGACACGATTTTAAATCATTAAAACACTGTTCACTTTATGCGTACACCTTTATTTAGCTAGGTGTAAACATATAAAATAGATAACTTAACCTGAAGTACTGAATATCATATTAAAAGTAATGTCTTATTTTCTTGAGTTGTGCCTTGATATGCACTGATAGGTTTAATATTGACTTTGACAGCACAAAGACATGATGTTGAGTGGCCCCATAGGAGTTTTGAATTGTTTACTAGGGATATTAAAGTTGATATATATATATATATATATATTTCTCAGTTGTTTTTTAAAAAAAAAATGTGTGAATTCAAATACATTCATTTTTATTCATATTTCAGTAAGAACCAAGGTTATTGAAATACCAAGTACGTTTATTTAATGCTTTCAATAATAGTGAAATTTTATTAGTATGTGTGACGTATCGAAAATATATTGTAACAGTAGATGTGTAATGACCTAAGCGTGAATAATAACATAGCAAAATAATATTCTTCCCATTTGTCGGTATGACGATATTAAAAATCGCTTGCATGTCGGTTCTTTTAGCAATATGAACGTACCTTGTTTATCAATATACCTTATTACAAAATCTCGCAAACATAAATATACAATTTATATATAACTTATAGTTTTCTTAATAATGTAGAGACCCACGGATTAACGGAAATAAAAGCATATAGTCTATTAATAAGATATGCTATTCATATTATATTTTTTGGTGTTTTTTACTTATATCACTACTACAAGTCGCTATTACGCTATAGCCATGTGCGAAAAGCTTAAAATGATTCTCAAATAATATAATTAATGAAGAAATCTATTTATTATAGTGATCTTTTAAACGATATAAACCAATTCTAATTATTTTCTTGCGTTTTATAGATGAGGTATTACAAATCACTTGCATTGGTTCTATTCTTTATTGCGATGGCGTTTTCTTTACTCCCTCCGGTGCACCATTTCCTCCCAATGATCCGAGATCGTCTTCAATCCATTAGTCATTCCCGTATGGCCTAATTTGTCGCGGGGCACAAGGGAGTTCCTGCACTCAAATTCACAGGGAAACCTCTACCTAAGGAGGATGGACCCTGAAATATGTCTATTATCTATTCTATGCCATTATTGATTTACTCCTATTAATAACATTTAAATAAAATTAAGCTGCAACCAATATGATATTTGTATTATTATGTTTTTTTTTTCAATAAAGAAATCACATTAATGTTGGAGTTTCTACATTTTTATTTATTCTGATTATTGGGGTCGACAGAATTGCATTCGACTGTATATATATGGACCTTAAGGCGTATAATTCGTCTATCGAACTAGGATCTTATCAATGAGGTAAACCAAAAAGGACAATCTCTCTCGGGATTCGAAACTACGCCTCCATCATTGAGAGTAGAAAAACACCTTGCACACAAGGCTATCGCACTCCCTTATCTCATTAAGGTCATTGTTGATCTTATGCTGAATATCCCCCATTTCATTCACTATAAGAGTCATCCAACTTTTCCAAAGAGTTTATTTCTTATTTTATCGGTAGTTTTACATAATTTAAATTTAAATAATTCAAATCTATAATATTTATTATAATCTTCCGTTCGATGTAATTGAAGAATACTGAAGAAAAATGTGGAGTAGATCGTTGCTCAGTTCATTAGTATAGACACTTCCTACAGTAGTCGAAAATAGTCTGTATACACACAAGGAGAAAAAAATATATTCAATCCCACCAAGGGCTGTCCGCAGGGAGGAATTCTTTCCCCATTTTAAGGAATTGTGCAATTCAACATATAATAGCCCCCAACACAGGACCGTTTACTCACTATAGGTTTTGCTGATGATATAGCCGTTAATTATCACAGGCATTGACCTGACTCGATGACAGATATCATCAACGAAGAGTGGATGATAATGAAACACCAGTGTGTCAAAATTGGGCTAAAGTTTAGTGCCATCAAAAAACCAAAGAATGTTATGCACTTGGGCATGCCAAAGTGGACCTTCCCATGATTAAAATCACGCTACACGTATTGAATGGGTTACTCAGTATAAAGTATCTTGGGGCATAATTGATCGAAAACTTCAATGGGGAGCCCATATCGTATTTATTGTCAAAAAAGCCAAAGGATTCTATTTTCTGTGCGGAATTTGAGTCGAAAGTAATTGGGGGTTGCGGCCTTTTTATACGCAATGGATTAGGAAGGCCGGCTTGGATACCAATTATTTGTATTTGTACGGGGCAAGCATTTGGGGCGCCTAGGAGTATTGAATCTGAAAAAGATACCATGTTAAATTAAGGCGAATTAATACCGGATTGGGCTGTTCTTATAATGTGCAGAGGCCATGAGAGCACTCCGACGAACAGCCATGGAAGTTATGTTCAATATAGAAACACTACACATAAGCATAAAAAGGTGGCACTAAGGTCAAGGTTACGAGTCATGCATAAAGTACCGATTAAAATGGCTGTCTCTTGTCTCGATCAAAAGGTGGAGGACTGTATCATCCCAAAAGAATTAGACGTTCTACTGGAAAAATATGGTACGGCATTGGGAAAAAAATGTCCACCAATCTTATTCATGCCCCATGTGAAATTTTACCAAAAGTTAATTGGGGATACCAAATGCCTGAATATTTTTACCGGAGGGTCGAAGATGAGCGATGGAGTTGGTTTTGGCTGGGGCATTACCTTTGGAGGCACAGTCCATTCAAGAAGGATGCCGGAAATCTTAACTGGTACAATACGGTATTTCAAGCAGAGTTGGAGGAATTTACAGGGCAGACGAGCTTTGAATGTGATGGAAAAATACCACGACCCCCAGTGCCATTCCATGTGGACAGTATGGCTGCCATTGACTCTTTACAAATAGAGAAGAGGCTTATTTACAAAACAACAAAATTCAATTGTGATGAAATGAGCAGGTCGAGAGCGGACTATATATAGAAATGGATTAAAGGGCCATGACGACAACACTGGCAATGAATTTGGGTGACTTAGCTAAGATGGGATGTAGTATGATATCTCCATCTAGCGTAAAGTCCTCAAATAACAATAATAAGAGGAATCACGAAAACAAGACTCGATCGTTATGGCTGAAAGAAGGCATGGTGAACAAAGTTGCCGCCAAAAAAATTCTTCTTC
>CP045891.1:8895372-8906333 GCA_013387185.1 Caligus rogercresseyi | reverse complement strand
AGCCTGAATGAAAATAGACGCCGGTATTCCTTTTCTTTCATTTTCAGCCGTAACGCTGTGCCTTGTCTGTGTCTTTGTGTCTCCCTCTGTGTCCTTTCCTTCCTCTCTTCCTTTTTTCTTTTCCCCAGCTGCTTTCCTTCTTCCTTCCCAGATGTCCCCAGGCAGTAGGGTGTAAAACGACGCTACACAATCTGCTGTGGCAGCTTGTTTCGTAGTACTACAATTACTACTAGGAAGGAGTACCCAAGCGCCTTTCCTTTTTTTTTTCTTCCTTCTTTTCTTCTTTTTTTCTTTCTTTCTTCCATCTTCTCTCTCTGTGTGTGTGTTCTCGTCGGAGGGAATCGATTCACTTTCTTAGTGTCTGTCTGTCTGCTTGTCTCTCTGTGATCCATTTGGCGTGATCCTTGAGGTTTCCTTCCTTGGTATGAGCGAATGGAGGAGATGTCTTCTTCGGAGGACGACCGAAAGCTGTTCGTGGGTGGTCTTCCCAAGAGGCCTGTGGAGTGATTTGAAGGAGTACTTTGAGTCCTATGGCGCCGTGACTTCCACGGTTCTCAAGATGACCAGATGACGGGGCGTTCCCGTGGATTCGCCTTCGTGGTCTTTGCCTCCGCGGAGTCCCTGGACGACGTTCTCCTCCCAGGAGCATTGTCGTCAGGGAAAGAAAGTGGCATGCAAAAAGGCTACGGCCAAACAGGTAATACACAGCACAGACAGACCACAACTAAAGCGTTTAAGTTAAGTGGCGCATGCAAATAAAAGTAAACAAAAAAATTGGCCAAAATTTTGGTCATTTCCTTAACGTTAGATGCGTTGTCCATGAAATACGTCACAAATCCTTTTTAAAAACCGTTTAAAGGGATTAAATTGGATGATTTGAGATTATCCCATCACTACAAGATAAAAACGGCTCCAAATAAAAAAATAAAAGGACTTATTATTTTCAAAGAGCTCCAGCATAAAGCACCCTTTACAGACAAAAGAAGAACTAAAATTTTGGCCAATTCCTTTTGAGAAAAAAGGAAGAATTTTATGTTATGCATGCGCTACTTTACTTTAAACGCTTTATCTCTACAGACAGACACCACACCAAACGGGGACAAATACTCACTCAACCCCTTCAGTCAACCTTAGAATAGGACATTTGTACTCACTGGATGATGATGTATAAAGTGAGAGACTGGGACGGAGCTTCGCTCTCTCCCTCTTGTCTTGCAAGAGTGGGAAATGCATCTTTTCAGTTAGCAGGAGTTGAGATGAAATGATCCACTCCAGATCCTAAAAATAGGAGTGTTTCATTGTAAATAGTAGTAGGATATTGACGAAGTGGGTGGGGACTTGTGTCGATTATTATTGAAGTCTCTTCAATTGATAATTGCTGACAGTCTTTGAGCTCTTGTCACGATCCATTTCACAGCATCACACTTTTCATTCAGAAGTCTTGAGCTTCAAACTCCACCTCCTGCAACTCCTGCAATGGAGGAACGCGTCATTCATTTTCTTAGCAAGTCTGCTCAAAGTATGTCACCTCATCTGGCATTCATTGATTCATTCGAAGTTTTTTGTCTCATTTATCCTAATATTATGAGCATCAGAATTCATTCCGATTCAATTGCACGCTCCATTACAAATTTTAAATATTATTAGAACGATTTGTATCGAAGGTATTAATATATTTTGGAAGTATGTATTGGAATAGGTTGGCCAGCGCCGACGACTCTTGGCTTAGAGGAAACAAATCCTCTCCCCTTAGAATATGAAGGTGTGATGGATGGAGTGACCCAAATAATTAATAGATTCATAGTAAGGCATTGACTTGCAGTCTTGACGATGAGGTCATAACCAATTATAAATTATTATTTTATATTGACTTACAAACTACAGGTATTTGGTATTGCATTAATTGGCCATGTCTTAAGTACTTCTATTAGAACAAAAGGGGTTGAGAATGAGGTTCCATCTCTATGCAAGGAACAGTTTATATTATGTTCATGCATGAGGGTTCATCTATCAGATTAACCTTTTTTTACTCTTGTGTGTTGTTCATATTTTTTGTTGCGCCAGCCAGTGTTTGTAGTTCTGATGGACCCGGTCTATTTTTTTTAGGCTTTCAAATCAACACAATCAAACCACTCGACTGTTCCTTATCACAATGTCAAGCCATATGAACAACCGAAATATTTAATATATGTCGTTACCCCCCATTATATCCCATTTATACTTCAATATGCTATTCGATAAGAAAAAAATGGGACCCACAGATCCAAACACTTAAAAGAGCAAAAAAGTCTGAGCATCTTACACAAGTAGGACTTTATCAACGAAACGCATGCGATTCTTAGACGGAATAAGTCGAGTTCTTTCGATGCGTACCTTAAATATATTTAGACAATTCTATGATATTTGCTCTGATGACTTCTTTAATCTCTTAGCAGCTTTAAAAATGTCACAGTTGTACTTTCATAATTTTTTTCTCGTTCACCACTTATGGTTTGTCGAGACCACTAGACTTTCAGAAATCTCAATGTCCTCAAAATATGTGATAATACGCAAAGAAAATAGCCATATATGGTTAGAGGGTCGTTCATGTCCAAAAAATGATTTACTAGATTTCTGCAGCCTGCTGATTACATATCTTCTCAATCATATTTTTGCTCTCATACGGTATGGCTATTCCACGAAATCTTACACGAGTTATTATTTCCAGGGCAAGATCTACGTGGGAAAGTTCCGCGACAATTCCATTACCGAAGATGATATCCGTTCCCACTTTACGCATTTCGGCAACGTCGTGGACATCCAGCGTCCCGTGGATCGCTCCAATGACTCCGAGCCCAAGAACTTTTGCTTTGTGACCTTTGACAAGGAAGAGCCCGCGGAGCAGCTCTTGAAGGAGAGGCGAACCATCGTCTGTGGGCAAGATGTGGAGATCAAGAAGGTGAATGTGAAGCCGGACTTTAACCGAGGCGGTGGCGGCGGAGGTGGCCGCGGTCGGGGCGGCGATTGCACCCTGGATGGGCCGATACGACCCCTGGGGCGGCGGTGGAGGTGGCGGCGGCTATGACGAATCTTGGGGTTATAGTGCTCCAACACCATGGGCAGGGAATAACTACGGTGGCGGCGGCGGCGGCGGTGGAGGCGGCTGGAACAACTGGTCCTCTGCTGGAGGATATGGGGGAGGAAAGCTTGGCGCTGGAAAGCGGGGGTGGCGGCTATCGCGGGGGTCGAGGAGGCTCAAGAGGTCGTAACGCACCTTACTAAACATAATAATAATAATGGAAAGGCCGCCTGATGACGCTCTTGGGCTCTAGGTAGACTCACGCCTCAGAGCCTAATTCTACCACCTAATCTACTCAGCAGCATCAGTCTCAAATAGTGAAGCAAGATCATCCCCACTTCTTTTTTGTTTGTCTACCTACAAACCCCCGCTATCATCTTATTATTATGTTCTCTCTTCTATCTCAACTTAATTATTTAATTTTCAGGAAGACTGAATCTATAATGAATAAGTTTTATCACATATATTATTTAATATACACAGATGATAATAGAACTCCCTCCTCTTCCCCTTTTCTACTCCCTCCCATCAATTTTTGCCCTGTGCACAACTTATTTTCTTATAAAATAATTCCCCTCTGAGAAAGAAGATCTTCCCTCGGAAAGAGGTGGTTTGCAGCAAGTAACTTATATGGGGTCGTCGTCGTCGTCACTGGCATTACTGCCTTCATGGTCTCTACTCCTATTCCCTTTTACATTGTTGATTATTTTTATATCTTTTATCTATGTATACACGTTGGACATCTGCTGCTGCTGCTATTCCTTCTATTTGCCTTCTTCCTCCTCATGTCTTGTTTCTCTCCTTTATACTCAACACCCCACCCATTTCCATACTGATGCAGTATGTCTTTGGTTGACGAAGGGGGAAATTCCTCAAGCAGCAAACGTTGGCACTCATGGAGCTGCGGTGATTCATTTCATTATTTTCTAATGTTCTAAAAAGCTAACAATATAATCATGTGTATTATTATTATTTATTCTTCATATAATATATATATTTTCTACATGGGAAATATAAGCTACGCGTATCATGAATTGCTTAAGCTCATTGTTCTTCATTTCTATCATATCTGTGAAGTTTTTTGTCCTGTGGAAAAAATTCATGGAATTATTGAAGGCTTTTTGAGATCTCATTTTTCAGTCATTTGTAGGAGTGTTTCGTACACTTGAAGATCCGTCAGTGAACTTTTTTCTTGACTTCGACATGTTCATTCTTTTCGCACATGATCTTGTTGTTGCTGGCTACCCTGAACTTCTATGTCGTGGGAAGTAGTGTTGTCCATCGGGCGCGATTTTCGAGCCCACCCGGAAGACTAATAATTGAGCCCGGCCCGAGACAGAGCCCGATTAGTTTGATATGCGCCCGCCCGACCATTGGAAAATATATTAATAGAAGAAAGAAATTCAATTCAACAGATCCGAGAAAAAGTGAGGACTTTTTTTAGAAAGAGGTCTGAGGAAAAAGTGAAGACGTTTTCTTTTAGAAAGAGGTCATTTAAAATAAAAATTAAAAAAGGCCGCCTGCATAGCCCACCCGACTTTCATATTTTTTGCGCCCGGCCCGTCGGCGGGCGGGCATGCCGCCCGATGGACAACGCTAGTGGGAAGTCGCGTTTCAGGTCCTAGGAGTAGATATGTGAGGCAAAAACTAACTTCTTCCCTTGATTAAAGGAGCGCGTTGGCTTTGTGGAAGCATGCTCGAATCTCAATGTGAAAGGCGCAGGTTCGACTATCCGAAGGGACAAGTGATTTCGGACCCCCCTCATTGAAAAGAACCTAGACCTATTTGAACGTTATAGAGCTTATTCATATCCATACGGATGCAATTCTATTGAACCAGAGGCAATAAAAGTCCACATACATACTTTATAACACATTTGTATGAGTTCAAAAAACACTTTTTCTCCTCATCGATTTAAGCATTTGTCTGGTGTCGTAACAGGACTATCACCCCCGTGCCATTTATCCCCTGTTACTAATATTTCTAATCCCTTTAAGTCCACATATGAAGTTAACTATGTTTTCTTTTGCATTAGTGTTTGAAAACTATGTTCCTAATATCGGTCACATAAAACATATAATCGATATTAGGAGCGTAGGTTTTAAACACTAATGCAAAAGAAAACATAGTTAACTTCATGAGTGGACTTTAAGGGATAATAATTACTAGTAACGAGGGGTAATGGCACGGGGAGTAAAAGCCTGGGGGTGGTAGTCCTAAACCGTCTATGGTGTATATGTCTGAATGTTTCGTTATTTATATTTTCCATGGTATTTGTCATGTAGGTAGTATACCGCCTTGTTCATGAATATAAATATCTACTTGCGCAACTTTAATGTATGGCTCATGTGTGCTCGAACTGGTCAGGGGTGCTTGTCCATGGTCTAAAAAACGAAGGTGGGACTGTTAACCAACAGTTTAACCAACTTAAGGCGGTGGAGATAATGATTGGTTATCTATGAAAAATGTGGATCAACTCTTTTACACGATACTTGCAAAACTAAGATTCAAAATTGTTTTGCAATCGAAACAGTAATATTCATAGTCATAAATGAAGCTCAATTTAATAGTATGTGATAGTGAGTCAAGTTAATATATGGATTTGTTTTCATATTCATGCATGCTTGAGTTATTTTCAAAACAGTTGAGCTCTTGTAGGGACTGATTTCCTACAAAAGTAATTACATCCTATGTGTTTGAAAAAATATTTATTTTGAAACGAAAACAAACGCTCCCCGGCGCATTTTTTTCTTTTGTTTGGATTTTATTTTCCTATCATACCTTGAAAAAGTTACTCTAGCATGATATTTGAAATCACCTAACCTCCTTATTTGAAGGTTTTGGTTAGTATCTGAAAGGGTCGTTGTTCAGTTCTGTCGAAAAGTTACTTTTTAGATTGGTAAAGTTATATTTTAGAGAGGGATAAAATATTAGATGTTTTAGGCAATATTTTTATGGCAATAATTTTATTCGTTATCCATAACTCTTAATGAGGTAATATGTCTGTATATCATAACATTTTTATCTTATGGAGTCTAGAAGTAAAGAGAGATGAACGTAATAGATGTTAAAAAGAAAAAAAAAAGTGGGAGAAGGTGCACCAATCGAGCGGTTTTTTTTCAATTTCTATATTCTTTATATTAACAGAAGAGTTGTTACAAATAATAAAAATCAAACAAGTTATAAATATTTACTTTTATTTTTTCTACTATTACAATTGCATCAGAGCCTTAAAAGTAGAATTGCCCGTAAGAACTGTCGGATCATCAACGAAACTTTTCATTACTGAAGGTAATTTTCTGACAAAAAATAGTCTTATGGATATAACTTTTTATATACTATAAATATTATATTATTTAGTAAATCATGTAGAAAATAAAGAAAATATATATATACTGAAGCAGACTATTTATTTCCTGAAACAGTACTTTCCTATAAATAAAAGGTTATTGATTCCGATTTATTTACTCCAGAAAAAATCATTATTTTCATTCCATGCGTGTTTGAGCACGGCATGCTCTTTCACCAGGTGGCGCTTCAATCTATTGTCGTAACTCTTCTTACAGACTCTGAATTGCATGACCATATAAGATTTATCAGTTGATAAAAAATCAAGCACATTTTGGATGTCCCCTCTTTGATTTAGGTTCTGTAGCCTTATCTTTAAAACCTTGAAGGAAAGAGCGACAAGGACAGTTGATTTTTAAACAGAAAAATAAAAAAAATTATGATGGTTTTGCACTGAATGTTTGACAAGGTTGATGCTCATTTAAAAAGCCACCATTCATTCGGTATCGGCCGGATCAAATATATTATCTCTGGCTTTAATTTTCTCAAAGAAGTAATGAACAAACCAAGAGTATCATAAATCTAATGAGATTCTATTAATTGAATACAAAAAATTAAAATATATCTTTAAATTTTATAGTATGCACAAACATAGGTTTATTACACAATTATAGTTCAGAAGAAGCTAATTTGGTTAGAAATAAGGTATATATATTTATATTTTGCAAAAAGTATTATAAATCTGGGAATAAATGGGAGCATTAAACTCACGCAACCTATACCTTGGAACTTTATATCCTTACAATTCATTCGAAGATATGCAAGAATTTGAAATTTGAAAAGTATCATGGTCCACTATATTAACGTCGCATTTTTTTAGTAACTTGGCTATAAATATGTAATTTCTGATCAATAGTTAGTGATTTTACAAGTTCAAAATTAGTGTATAAAAATACTATATTCTTGCACATAACTTATGTCATAAGTTAAGAAATTAATATTTTATATTCATTCCAACGATTTCATTAAATAATTATTTAATTTAGTTATTTATAAGTACTATTGAATTGGATCTTATGACTTTAGAATGGACTGTAATATATCAATCCATACCCATCCCAGATTTATGTTAATATGTATCCATATATTTACCGTTGCATCAGATATGACCAGAACTGCGACTACCGAATGTAAATACCGACGATAGATTACAAATATCGATTATACGATATTCGGTACAAATTACCAAATTCTGCTACCGTTTGTCAATCGATCAGGTATATTTACCTCCGCCGAAGGAGGTATTGTTTTCACTGGGTTTGGTTTGTGTTTTTTTTGTTTGTTTGTTTTTTTGGTTTGTTGTTTGTTGGTTTTTCAGCAGGATAACTCAAAAGTACAGAACGGATTCGGATGAAACTTGGTGGAGTTGTTTGAAATGCCAAAAGTAACAAGTGATTAAATTTTGGCATCTCTGAGTGCAGAATTAAGAAGCAAAACGAGCTAAATACTAAGAAATATTTCAAGTTTGCCTACTCTGGCATAGATGTCGCTGTGCTGTAAAATCGGGTGCCGGGAGCGTCTTCCTCTCGAAATTTCCGTCGAGGGGAACCCTCCCCCGTCCCTCTAAGCCGCCCCAGTCGCGAAAAAATCCGCCTCGGAAGGCTCATAAGGACCCCGTGACGGTGGAGGTTGCACTCTCGGAGTGTATATATGCCTCTAGTTGTTAAGTGTGACTTGTATGACATTGGAGCTACTGAGTTGTTTATATATTACAAAGTTCAAGTTCTGAACACCAGATCGCGCTTCCAGTTGTACCTTTTTTTGCCTAATTGGTTTGGCATAATTGCATCCGACAGGATATAAATAAGCATTATTGCCTAAAAAATTGTCTGTCGAACTATGATCTTATCAATGAGATAGACCAAAAATGACCATTCCCTCTCGGGATTCAAAAGGCGCTCCCAGCATTGAGAGTTGAACACGCCTTAATGCACATGGCTATTGCACTCCCTTTTTCGCGGTTGTATCCTTTTTGAAGCTCTTGTGAAAAATGCAAGCGTTCAATTTTTCCAAAACATTTCTATGTAGTTTTGATGAAGTATTTTTTTCTGGGATATAAACAAGAGGATGAAATATTATGAGAAGAACTTATAAACTACTCTCCCAGAACTCTATAGAATAGTAAACATTTTTATTTATTTTACCCCAAGTGACAAAAATTTACACACAATTGAATGACCTTTTTATTCATTCATTCTTATTACAAAATAAACAACTTATTTAGTATTTAGTCATGCAACTATTGTTCAAATAAGTTGAAATTAAATCTGACTACGGGATTTCATCTAGGCTGTGGACTCAGAATCATGGATTTGCTCATTTTGATGGACTCGGATTCGTGGACTCGATAACTTAAATATTAAGAATCGGATAGGAGGGCTAGAGAGTTAAAATCTTAGAAATCGGATACAAGAACTGGGAACTACTATTCTTACTGCCACAATTTACCATGCCTTTTAGACCAAGATATGAAATTCTTGGACGAGTGGAAATGGATAACGAGACATGTTACTGGAGTACTTGACTTTTGCAAGGAGAGAAGGCTGTTTACCTTGGTCACCTTCTTCTAACAATTTCATATTAAAAAATGTACCTCCAGGAGGAAAGGGAGTCGAGCACAATGTGTCAGCCTTTAATTGATGCTTTAATTAATGGGATCAACAACTGGTTTGGAGACTACTTCAAACGAAAGAAGATGTTAATTGCTACGGCATGCCTCCTTGAATCCGTTTCGTACTTTTTGAGTTATCCTGCTGACAAACCAACCAACCAACCAACAAACTAACAAACCAACGCCAGTGAAAACAATACCTCCTTCGGCGGAGGTAATAACAGAATTAAAGCTATGTATAGCTCAGAGAGAAGAGAGAGTGCCAAAGGAAGAGTTTTTATTAAAAAATATTTGTCTTTTACAGGTAGTTTGGAGGTTGCGTAGAATGGTGGGGTAAAAAGTTCCATTGAATAAAAAAGGAATGAAATCTTTATACATAGTTATATTATCATTATTATCGTTTACAATAAATTAAATAGCAATGTTGGATACTAGATTAATTAAATTAGTTTAATATTGAAACATTATACATTTAAATAAGATTTAGTAACAAAATATAAGAAATTAACATATACATAAGAGATCTTGTATTAAAAAAACACTTATTTCAAATTGGACCTAGAGGGCACGAAAAATTCTTTGACGATGGATAAAGTTTCCTGCGAAAATTCCCCTCCTATTGTGATCATCTTTTAGGAGTTTTTTTAGTCGCAATGACAAGTATTTTTTCAATACAAGATGGATTAAAGAATTGAAGTGATTTTCTGTTCCAATTGCAGTGTTGGAGCAATGTTCAATATTTACAGAACTAAAAAATTACTTTTAACTTAAGGAGGCAAATGTAAGTTAACTTTTCTAGCTTTTTTATGATAAAAAGAAATAGTTTTGGATCGTAGAACTTCTTCGGTATGATAAAGGAGCTCAAAAAGTGATCCAGAGGGATGAAGTAATCCTTTTTTTTCATCTTCACAATAGTTTTTCATTAAAATAAGTGAACGATTTTTCAAGGGCAACAGCGGCTTCCATATTTATCAAGCCTTCTTCTCTTAGTCCATTGATGGTGTCCATAAGCTTATGGTTCCTCTTTACTGATCTCTGCGCCTGCTTTGCTAGTCTCATATTGCTCTGGTGCAGTATTGAAACCCTTGATTTAAGCTCCTCGCACTTTTTACGGATAAGGTCTTTATCATCTGGGTACGCATACCCATGTTCATAATTTTTGCTTTGCATCGTCCTCATCCCCCTTCTCTTCCTCCACCTCGTCTTCAATCCGGCTTGGTCCTGCAGAGAAATTTATACTTTGACAATTTTGGATACAATATCTAATGATACCAATGAGAAGGAGCTGATTGATAGAATAGAATTCTTAAAATACTTTTCACACACCCCCAAATTACATTGAATGCATTCATTTACTATGGAAGAGACTAACAAACTTCAAACGAAAATTTATCATCATAGGTATAATCCTATATTCCTATCTCCGGAAGAAGGTTCTTTATAGTCCTGATGGCAAAAAATGTTCTGAACAAACTCGATAATCGACGTTATCCTCAGGCTTCCAGTTCTTTCTTCGCAGAGCACGTATCCATTTCTGCCTTGAATGTGAATCAGAAGGTAATCTATGGAATGACACTCCATTTTCATTATGAGTAGAATTCCTTCAATCCACAGCTACACATCCATTCACTATATTGATCAATAAGTTATAATAAAACTTATTAGCTTAGTTGAACTAATACAAAAAGTATTTTAAAAGATAGAAGAGTTGATATTTTTGATTTGCCCACCATAGACACGCAACCTCATTGTTTACACGAGAGACACATTTTATCCTTAGTTTGGCACTCTCTTCTTCTCTCTGGTATAGCTACGATACTTTAAAATTGGACAATGATGCACTCACATATTTAATGTTTAGTTAATACTTATTTCCTTATTATTGGCTTAATATTCTGAGAAAGTAAAATCTAAATCATAAAAATAAAATAGTTATGATTAATA
>CP045891.1:8851402-8895272 GCA_013387185.1 Caligus rogercresseyi | reverse complement strand
ACCAACCAACCAACAAACTAACAACCAAGCGCCAGTTAAAACAATACCTCCTTCGGCGGAGGTAATAACAGAATTAAAGCTATGTATAGCTCAGAGAGAAGAGAGAGTGCCAAGGAAGAGTTTTTATTAAAAATATTTGTTTTACAGGTAGTTTGGAGGTTGCGTAGAATGGTGGGGTAAAAAGTTCCATTGAATAAAAAAGGAATGAAATCTTTATACATAGTTATATTATCATTATTATCGTTTACAATAAATTAAATAGCAATGTTGGATACTAGATTAATTAAATAAGTTTAATATTGAAACATTATACATTTAAATAAGATTTAGTAACAAAATATAAGAAATTAACATATACATAAGAGATCTTGTATTAAAAAAACACTTATTTCAAATTGGACCTAGAGGGCACGAAAAATTCTTTGACGATGGATAAAGTTTCCTGCGAAAATTCCCCTCCTATTGTGATCATCTTTTAGGAGTTTTTTTAGTCGCAATGACAAGTATTTTTTCAATACAAGATGGATTAAAGAATTGAAGTGATTTTCTGTTCCAATTGCAGTGTTGGAGCAATGTTCAATATTTACAGAACTAAAAATATACTTTTTAACTTAAGGAGGCAAATGTAAGTTAACTTTTCTATAGCTTTTTATCATAAAAAGAAATAGTTTTGGATCGTAGAACTTCTTCGGTATGATAAAGGAGCTCAAAAGTGATCCAGAGGGATGAAGTAATCCCTTTTTTTCATCTTCACAATAGTTTTTCATTAAAATAAGTGAACGATTTTTCAAGGGCAACAGCGGCTTCCATATTTATCAAGCCTTCTTCTCTTAGTCCATTGATGGTGTCCATAAGCTTATGGTTCCTCTTTACTGATCTCTGCGCCTGCTTTGCTAGTCTCATATTGCTCTGGTGCAGTATTGAAACCCTTGATTTAAGCTCCTCGCACTTTTTACGGATAAGGTCTTTATCATCTGGGTACGCATACCCATGTTCAAAAAATTTGCTTTGCATCGTCCTCATCCCCCTTCTCTTCCTCCACCTCGTCTTCAATCCGGCTTGGTCCTGCAGAGAAATTTATACTTTGACAATTTTGGATAACAATATCTAATGATACCAATGAGAAGGAGCTGATTGATAGAATAGAATTCTTAAAATACTTTCACACACCCCCAAATTACAATTGAATGCATTCGTTTACTATGGAAGAGACTACATAACTTCAAACGAAATATTATATCATATGTATAACTATATTGGTCATTCAAATTCGAAAAATACTGCAAGTTCATAGAAAACTATATTTTATTTTAAGGTTTATTGGAGCTTTTTAGAATCATTAGTCTCACCCTTACTGTCTACTGATTATTTTCTTTTTATAACTAAATAAATTTATACAAATTTACATTGTCATCGTTCAATTTATGTGCATACATGCAGTGGGCTCATTATTTGCCTTATCAATTCCCTCCTCTCCTTTTTGGGCGCTGATTGGTAATAACGAGGAAAGGTAGGAAAAACGCTTGGAATAGCTCCTCTTTTCAAATACCTCCTATCTCCAGGAATAGGTCTTTATAGTCTGATGGCAAAAATGTTCTGAACAAACTCGATAATCGACGTTATCCTCAGGCTTCCAGTTCTTTTCTTCGCAGAGCACGTATCCATTTCTGCCTTGAATGTGAATCAGAAGGTAATCTATGGAATGACACTCCATTTTCATTATGAGTAGAATTCCTGCAATCCACAGCTACACATCCATTCACTATATTGATCAATAAGTTATAATAAAACTTATTAGCTTAGTTGAACTAATACAAAAATATTTTAAAAGATAGAAGAGTTTGATATTTTTGATTTGCCCACCATAGACACGCAACCTCATTGTTTACACGAGAGACACACTTTTATCCTTAGTTTGGCACTTCTTCTTCTCTCTGGTTATAGCTACGATACTATTAAAATTGGACAATGATGCACTCAACTATTAATGTGTAGTTATACTTATTTCCTTATTTATTGGCTTAATATTCTGAAAGTAAAAATCAATCATAAAATAAAATGTTATGAGTAATATTATTATATATCTATATATATATATATATCTATATTATATATAATATTATATATATATATATAATAATTATAGATATATAAAGTGTGTTCCATCAGAAAGTAATTTGGGTACGGTTACTTCGATCTCATACCTGAGCTAGAAAACAAAGAGAAAAACCACACTCAACACAGCCATCGTGCTAACATTCCTCACAAACCTCTCTATTATTGTACTTATTATAGAAGGATCTAGATTCTCGAGTCCCGTTGAACATATCATGAGCCGAGTCAGTGCTAGGAGCGACACATTGATGAAGGAGCTCCCAAACGTTTCGTCTCCTCCTCCGATCATTTAGGAGGAGGATTAGATGAGACGGGGCAAATATAAGGACTAGCATCATGCCACCCGTCCACTCATTTCGAGAAATTTGATCCCAAGCAATGATGAATCAATGTAAACAATAACATAATAAGAACAAAGCAGGAGCACTCTGGATGACGAATTTTTTTCTTCTTCTTCATAATAAGTACAATAATAGAGAGGTTGTGAGGAATGTTAGCACGATGGCCGTGTGAAGTGTGGTTTCTCTTGTTTCTAGCTCAGGTAGGAGATCGAAGTAACTGTACCCGTAATTTTTAAGTGCGAGTTAGAAGTACTTAAAATACTATAATTACTTTATAGATACATCATTTTAAAGGAAAATAATGGAATTTTATGGTCATAAAAATTTATTGCCATATCATAAGAGGCACATCTTCTGAAGACTTATTAAAGTTGCAGGAAATTACCCCCTCCAGCCTGAAGACAGAACGACGCAAGCTTCAGGACATTTTTGAAAGGTTTTTGATCGTCTCCTGGCTATATCATTTGTTTCACAATATTTCGGGGACTTTCATTTGTCCACACTACGTCCTTTTTCGATTTGGTTTTGATGGAAGCACAATAACTTTGCATCAGTCCAAATTATTATATCGCAATGCTGGATCGTTGCTGCAGAATCCAGTGACAATACTGCCTTCTTTGCACTTGTGAGCATTAGTAAAGGTTGAACTGAAGTATTATGATAAATACGGAATCGAATGTCATGTCTAACGATCCTCCACAACATAGTTTTGGTGGGTGAAAATTTGCTGAAAAGCTTTTGTGAGAGAGCAGCTTGGGGGTTCTTCAAAGAAACTCTTCACCTCCTGAATCACTGCTTCTGTTCTTTTTATTTTGTTTTCATTAGATTTTTCTTGTGGATGGTACCAGTCAAGGTCTGTATAATAAGGTCTGGGCAATACAAAAACAAACATGTAATCCTAGCAGTATAACTATTCAATGACGTCACTGGAGAACCATTCTATCTATCCATTATATATCTATCAATCTCTCTATAAATCTATAAATATATATATTGGTTTTAGGAATATTTATATATAAAACTTATGCGTAAAGAAAATCTGATAAAGCATTTTTTTTGTTGGGATTATTGATAGTAGGAATTTTTCCTTAACGACACTTTTGTATAAAATGCATTTTTAAAGGAAACTACTGACTTTTGGGCCTAGCTTATGAGTCAAAATAGCTTTATTGAGCATTAATGAGCACATTTGGTTAGTTTTATTTTATAAACTGAGCCCATTTTGAGTACTTTTTCGCTCATATATAAGGAGTATATTCGTATATAATGGACCAATAAGGGTACCTATAAACAATAAGCTACGGTAAGGTAAGTAGGCTTCGTGAAGCATAAAATAACAATAACATAATAACTAATAATAAGCGGAGCTTTGTTATATTAATGCGGAGAAGGTCTGGGTCACGAAACCTACCTTACCTTACCGTAGCTTACTGTTCATAAGTACCCTTATGGGTCTATTATATGCGAATATACTCCTTTATATATGAACGAAAAAGTACTCAAAATGGGCTCAGTTTATAAAATGAAACTAACCAAATGTGCTCATTAATGCTCAATAAAGCTATTTCGACTGATAAGCTGGGCCCAAAAGTCAGTAGTTTCCTTTAAAAATGAATTTTATACAAAGTGTTGTTAAGGAAAAATTCCTACTATCAATAATTCCCAACAAAAAATGCTTTATCAGGTTTTCTTTGTGCATAAGTTTTATATATAAATATTCCTAAAACCAATATATTTTTATAGATTAGAGAGATATAGATGGATAGATAGATATAATCGTTCTCCAGTGACGTCATTGAGTAGTCAAACTGCTATATGTTTGTTTTTGTATTGCCCAGACCTTATTATACAGACCTTGGTACCAGTCGTATTTAAATGATCAAAAATTGTCGTGATTGCAATCAGCTGATAATATTTGGTGCACTTCCACAGATTTTGAGGTAAAGTATAAATTCTCGGCGTCCTGTAGAAGGAGAAGTGTTTTGCCAAATTGCAGGATGATCCATTTCTTCTCAAGTTCAGAAAACATTTTTTAGGTTGCACATGGTTGACAATCAATTCAAATTATATATATTGATGAAATTCCCTTATTATGAACCAAATGGCTTATCCATAATACGATTATAATTTTTTCAAAACTTCTAGTTAGTAGTTGAAAAATTACATTTCTGATGGAACACACTGAATATATATACATATCTCTTTTATATCATTCATATTTTAAATTGCTTTAAGATTTAAAAAATGGTACTTATATTTTTGATGAATAGTTAGAAAGTCTTATTAAAAAATAGTTACAAACTCTTACTTTGACTTGGACATCTATCCACCAATAGACTCGATGCTCGAGCTAAAATACGGAAAATTCCCAGAGTCTTCTTCGCTATTTAGAAATGCAGCGTTTCCTTATCCTCCAAATAACTCAACCGTTGGCCCAAAAAGCTCTGGCAAATTGGGATAAGTTCCTCCTCGTAGCTCTTGTATGTATAGAACCTCCTTCATATGAACAATGCCCATTATTTCACCCTTGGAGCATTAGCCATTTCACGGTAGCAGTCCACGGGAAGGGCAGTATAGCAGTTTTGGATGGACTTCTCTGGTTGAACCTCATAGGCCAAATTCTGTCTGGTGAAGGAGGAGAGAACCATTTTTAGATGATGTAGAATTTGCTTTCGGACGCGGGGCGTCGCGGTGGCCGTTAGTGCAATAAAAGGGACTTGGGGGAAATCACTTTAGAGCTTATGGAGAAGCTAGTAGTCCGGGTGAAAGTCGTGTCCCCACTGAGACACACAGTTAACCTCATCAATAACGAATCGCTTGAGGGATCCCGCGAATAAAGGCTTCGAAAGACTCTATTGCACTTCTGAGAGTTAGATACCTTCTCGGGAGTCACGTAGAGGAGTGTGATTTGGGGTGTGAGGAGATATAGCTTTTCGTATATTTTCCGCTACCGGCCATAGTCGTCCCCGATGATATGATCTGCTTGGGATTCCCAGACCGTCGAGCATTATAAATTTATCATATATGAGGGATACCAAGAGGGATAGGACTACAGTGACTCCGCCCTGGACCGCGGCGGGTAACTGATAGCAGAGACTCTTTCCGTCTCCGTGGGCATAAGTACAGAGGTGACATTGTTCAAGAGGGCCGCATTAATGGCTGACAGATAATTGAGGCGAAAGCTGTGGATATCAAAGTGACTCTTGAGCTTCCCAGAGATCGTTCGAGAAAGAGTAGTCCCTCTTTGGCATATTATTATATCCCTGTTTACAACAGGAGCAGAGAACTTGTATACCCCTTTGAAACACAGAATTTAAAGAACTTAAAATAACACTACACAACCACGTTCTTTGAAATAAATATTACAAATGAATTAATAATGATGGCCTTAACGTGCGCATAAAGGGAGTGCTCGTTTATGACGTCATCCTTCCAGCTAGCTTCTAGTATTCCTTGGGTATTATAGAAATCTAATATTAAGATATCAAACTTTCACCCCCCGCAAAAGTTGCGGCATAAGAAACTAAATGATCTTAAAAAAACGGATTTGGGTTCGAAGACAGTTAAGGAAATAATTACCTCCGCCGAAGGAGGTATTGTTTTCACTGGCGTTGGTTTGTTTGTTGGTTTGTCAGCAGGATAACTCAAAAAGTACAGAACGGATTCGGATGAAACTTTGTGGAGTTGTTGGAAATGCCAAAAGGAACAAGTGATTAAATTTTGGTATCTCTGAGTGCAGAATTAAGATGCAAAATGAGCTAAATACTAATAAATATTTCAAGTTAGCCTACTCTGCCAATAGATGTCGCTGTGCTGTGAAATCGGGTGCCGGGAGCGTCTTCCTCTCGAAATTTCCGTCGAGGGGAACCCTCCCCCGTCCCTCTACGCCGCCCCAGTCGTGAAAAATCCGCCTCGGAAGGCTCATAAGTACCCCGTGACGGCGGAGGTTTGCACTCTCTGAGTGTATATATTTTTCTATTGCCTTTCATTTTCTACAAAATCCAAGTGAATACATTATTTGTATAAGATAAATGTGTATTAAATTTTAAATAATCTCTAATAAAAGACAGTAAGAAATTATGTACTTAATTGTCTTTTGCTATAAATTGTCCCATATTAAATGTATATGAAGAAGTGACAGAGCAGATACATAAATAAATTTATCTTTCTTTCCTATCTACTGCACTGAATACCGATCGGTACAGTAGATATATAATAAAATCTACAGAATACCGTACTGAACGATAGAAGGTATTTACCGAATACCGAAGCGACAGTAGATTTTTCTACCGAATCTCAGCTTTGGATATGACACATAATACTATTTCTGCCCGGTCATACAATGACTGAAAGATGATTTGTTCTATCCTATCGTTGAATATTTAGTTGCCAAATGTAAATTTAGAAATGTAATTTCGAACTAAATACCTCAACAATAAAATATTAATTTTTGTGTCCATATAATCACATAATTCCTTTAATTTCTTAAACCTCAATAGTTCCACCCTTGGCCAGGACTCAATTACCATCTGCATTGATAGACAGCTTTAGAGCTCTTTTTGCAAGACACAATTTATATCTCACACGCAACCTATACACATGCATTGACATCAAGAAAGAGAGAGAGGAGAGCGAAGAATGACGTCAGAATGAACAATCATCAAATAAGAGATCATCCAATGACCAGAGTCGAGAATCCTGTATTCAATCTTTGCCCTGCGGAATGAAAACCCTACTTTGTCGATAAATGAAAGTATTCTGTCCTAAACTCCAAACAAGTAAGAGACCCTTCGCTCCCTACCTACTTCATCTTGGTGAAAGGATTATCATGTCTCATCTTCGTGAGAGGAGTCCCTTCCACTGTATTCGTTTTAGGACTTCCCGTCCCTAATCTTCCTGAAAGGAGTTTCCGTCCCTTGTCTTCGAAAGGAGTCCTACCCCTCGTCTGCGTTTAGGAATTCTTATCCTTCGTCTTCTTGAAAGATTTTCTTCGTTATTGTACCTCCCATCACTCGTATTCGTGAAAGGAGTCTCATCCTTCATCTTTGTGAGGGGAGTTTTGCTCATTGTCTTCAGGAAGGGACCTTCTTTCCATTACCTCCTGCATATTGAAGACTTGTTCCTCTTTGTGGAATTTGATAATGGACTCTCTCTCTCTCTTGATGTTAATGCATGAGTATAGGTTGCGTGTGAGTAAAAAAGTTGTGTTTTGCAAAATAGCTCTTTAGCTGTCTATCCGTGCAGATGGTAATTGACTCCTTGGCACCACAATGTTTGTTAACATTTTTTTCTGATTTACTTGAATGACTTCTTGAGCGTGCCCTCGTTCATCATGATCCATGTTTCGTCCATCAGGGTTCATGCCTTGTACACGGAGTTTTATTGGAAGAATAATTCATTGCATGTTGGGGAGTTTCGTGGAGTAGATGACAATGGCTCCCTGTTTGTCTTTAAAGGAGACATGGTGATCTTTTCAGTGGTTGTGAACGGGGTTAGCAGTCCAGATCTTCTTAACCCTGAACAAGATGATGTGGCCAAGAGGGGTAGATTTAATATCATTGAACAGACCTTGGTATAAAAAAATATTGATTTATATGATTTCTGGAGTCAACATAAGCACTAAAGACTTGCCAACCTCTTTATAGACCACCTTGGACACCGTCATCTACGATATACTAAAGTAAATGACGTGTGCCCTAATTCACTAGTGGGCTCAGTCTCCATAGTGGCTCTGACCATGTCCAGGTCCACCTTGGTTAGCCTATCACTCCAAGTCTTCCTATCAATGCTTTCCTCGTCTTTAAGATATTTTTGATCCAGTAGACATTTTAATGATCGACCCGAAGACCCTCATGTGGTTGTCTCGGCAAGGGGTTACTTTATACCCGACATGACAGAGAAAGAGAAAAAATACTGTCGGTTAGAAACATAGAGACTTCTTTCTTTCATCTCTTTGATTATAGTATCAAATTAATAACAAGCATCTCCCTTTTTCTATCATTAAAAAGCTGTTGGTGTTATTATCATTTCATTATATTAAACAGATTCTTCTATTCTGGAGGAGAAACTTTGATACGGAATTCCCTCCTGTGTCCGGAGGTTATTATTTCCACTGGAATTGTGGATGAGAAGAATAAACCTGTCCCTTTTAAATATTGTTAATCACATTTTAAAGAAATAAAACAAAAGCTGTGTTTGCGTTTATTATTGCGTTTAATAAACAGCTTGATTTCTTTTATTTTTCATATTAGGGTTCCTCCTCAAGAATAGAAAACTCAAGCTGTTTATGATAACGCAAAAATAATAAAAGCAACATCTTATTAATAATAGAAAAAGGGAGAGGTTTGTGATTAATTTGATACTATAATAAAATAAATGCCAGAGAGATACAAGAAAGATGTCCCTATATTTTCTAATGGAGAGCTATTTTTCTCTTTCTATGTATTTTATGTCGAGTATAAAATAATCCCTAGCCGTTGTCTCTTTGCATTCATATTTTAAAATTTTTCAAATGTAAAATTTGTGTAATTACAATGTTCGTTGTTTAAAATTGATGTCAAAAAACTATTTTCAATAACAAAATAATAGTTTTTGGTTTGAAGCAATGGGCATTTTTTGCCTTTCATCTAATACATAGATATAACCTACTTTATCTTTAACGTTACCATAAATAAACGTTGCCAAATGATCTTCTATCCCATCAATACTTGCCATTACTGACGAAATTGGAATCCCTCCAAACATTGTATAGTATGTCAATTGCAATAAAATAAAAAATATAATCGACTAAAAGTTCAATTCCAATGAAGACATGAATTTCGACCTTAAGCGTTGTTTCCCAAAATTAAGCAATTCATTAAATTGTCGGTGTAAATTTTAGTTCCAGGGATACCTTGATTTTGTAATATCGTTTGGGTGCAACTAATGCTTTCTATCCTAAATAGTTATATGTCTCAATTTCTGATATAAAAACTAATTTGTTTTCACAGCCTTTTTATATTCAAAATACTAAATATCCTTTTATTTGTAAAGCCATTGTTTTTTATTCCATCGTACCGCATGTCGGAATACCTACAGAATAGGGATGCAAGTTATCGATTAATAGATTAATCGTTAGTTGTTTCATTTAGTCGACTTTAATCGATTAATCGTCAACTGCGCCACGATTAAGGAACTAGTTTATCTTGTGGATTTGGGGGGTAAGTGCATCTTTATTTTTATTGGAAAAAATCTTCATTTCAAAGTTTCATTAACTTCAAATAGAGGGCGCAATCTGTCGATTAATTGCATCTAATAAGCTTTAATCGTTTAAAAATTAGTCGATTATTAATCGTTAGTCGATTAACTTTTTGCATCCCTACTACATAACTATTAATTATATTTTTTTCGATCATAGATTGAAAAGAAAAATGATATTTGCAAACATAAAGTATTTTAAAGTATTTAAGTAATTGCAAATATTATGTTCTTTTTTGAATGTACCAAAGTAGATAAAATAAAAGCCAATCTTTAAAATCACTCATCATAAATTGATACATTGGACTAAAAAAATTGGGTTGGACGATTGAGTGGTGTTTTTATATTATTATCCACAACCATAGATGGTATATTACAATACAATTTAAAGAGTTCCAGTTAAAAATCTTAAATTGAAGGTCTGTAACATCTTAAGGTCTAAATCGTGTTTTGGTTTTAGTGTCGAGCATACTCAAGTAGTCTATTAGTTGTATCAATGTCTAAAGGTGACCAATATTTGATTGTTAAATCAAATAAAGCACGTCAAAAACACCAAAATATGTACTTGTTAAATATAAGTGTCCCGTTAACATTTTAAATCCTTTTATGATTTAATGGTCTGTGTCGGTAGAGAACGGTATGTTTATCCAGACTCAGACCACCGTCCGCCAGTTATAGAAACCTGAATAATTATCTATAAATATAAATTATGTACTTATTTTCTCATACTCAACTTCCGACTTCTTTTATCGTTGTGGTAAATTGAAAAATGTATCTCATCGCATTTACCGATTTTTATATATTACACTAACATGTTATCGAAATTCTTTTGGACAGTCAAATTGTATATTTTGAATGTGTTTCATTCAACTTAACGGACTTGAGTTTAGCTTTCTAATAAAATATGCAAAATATAATTACCCATGTTTCCATCCGTTTTTCCCCTTTGGTTTGTATAAAAAACTATCTTATTTTTACGTGAAATAAACCAAGGGTTATAATGAAACTTAAAACTATTTGACTACATCGATGATAGGTACATAATCAAGAGTAAATAGAAGGCAATGGAGGAGAAAATCAGGCTGCTTTTGTGCTGCCAAACACCTGGTTCAAGGGGGTCTAGTAATTCATTGAGTCATAGGCCCATGAATCAATAGTCCTAGTGATCTAAGGAGCCAAAATCACCCTTCATCACACACACACATTTAAATAGGAAAGGAGCGAAGATAAAGGAGAGTGGATGTGCCTTGACTCGTTTTTATGGTAAGAGGTTAATCTGTCTTGTTGGGTCTTGGGGAATCTTAGCATGCTTTTTCAGCAAAGTCATACAACTTTACAGCAACCAATTCACCATGCGCAAACAGATTGACATAATAAACGGCTCCATCCATCAAAAAACAAAGTTCCCATAGACAACGCCACCAGCAAAATAATTGAAAAAAGCCATTGCTAATGTCTTTATTACTTAAAGTATTAATGAAAGCTGCAAATATTATCAAATATGACTTACAATGACTCATTTTTGCCTATATGGTTCAATTGAGTTGCATCTTGGAGGACATGGATACATAATATAATATAATTAAGTCTAATGCTTTATTCTTTTGCTTCAAAATCTGAACTAAAGGCTTTCTACAAAATATTCATCTCATCAAAAAAGCCAAAAATTTAATCTGAATTGTCTCTAGACTCCCCAATTGTGGACTCCCAGACCCGATCATTTTAAGAACAAAACATAACTTTTTTCTAAAGTTAAAATCAAAATGTATTTTGACTCTTATGACGTCATATATAATATTTTTACAGGCATACAAACAATTCGATAATCTAGGGCTCTTAGGAGGTGTTGTTTTTTCTACTTTATTTAGTCTTCTTTGTATTATGTAAGCCGTATTACTTTTCTATTTTCTGATGAATACTATTTAATTAAACTAAGAATTTAATATGGAATACCGCGAAACAATACTTACATATTTTTAAATTTTATATATGCTTATATCAGTTATTCTTTTAACCATGAGTAATAGGTATGGTTCTACGTTGTTTCAGTTCTACGTATTGAAACTCATACAAAATTATAAGTATTTTCTATTAAGAAATCACATTCAGTCACTATTCTGAAGGATAAACACAGAACTAAACCATATAAAATAAAAGAAAACCTCCAAAAAGTTCTTTAATTATAAATTATTTCATTTATTGCAATAGAGATCATATAAACAAAGCACTTGATTCGATATAAGCATTGACAATTGCCAAGGATTACAACAGTCTGAGAGAATATCACACACGGGATTGACCGCTGATTCATCATTATAGTTTTAAAGTGCTGGTTTCCATGACTAGCATACGTAATTAATTACACAATTATAAAATATATAATATATATAAAATATTGCGATTCCCAATCAGCCTGACAAAGTGTTATCTAATTATAAATATATTCAAAATAACTAAGTTTCTTCATTGCATGAAAATAGGAAAATCTTGAGCTTTTTAATGATAAAAAAGTATTTCTAGCAGATGCAACTATGTAGACTAAGTAGAGAGTATCTGATGTGGAGGGGGGGGGGGGGGGGCATTGTGTGACAAATTAGAAAAAGATGATTACAAATAAAGTAAAAATATTTAAATATTTGTTGGATAAATATACAAATAAGCAAATAAAGTGTAGGGCACTTCAGTCTAAATAAGTCTCATATAAAGGGCACTATGTAATTTTTTTCTTTGTAGAGGTAATAAAAAAAATCATTTGATTCATTATAAATTATAAAAATATTTATATCTAGCAGTCTATATAATATTTAAAATATCTGCAAAATTACTTCGTCTGAGAGGAGATCAAGGTCGTATGAGCTATCTCTGAAGGTTCATAGTCGATGGGGTTGAAGAGTCGTCCAAACTGGGTTCGGAGTCTGTGAGATTGTCTGGAAAGGAGTCATGGGGTGGGATTATTTGTTGTGGTCGGGGGAGTTAGGAACCAGCTGTCCCTCCTGGGGTTATAATGTCCTCAAATGAGAGTTCAATCTTGGGGTATGTGTCGAATTCCTCGGGTTCGTTTGGGGTAGGTTTTCCAGGGGGAGAAGGGAGTGTAGAAGGTGCATGCCGAATTCTTCATCCGTGTGCTGTTGCTACTGCAACTTTCGAAGGGCTCGAGGGTGCTGCGGAGAGAAGATCCGTGGAGCCTCTTCGGAAGTAGGGTTTGCTCAAGACGGAAGTCTGAAGGGCGTGAGGGACTTTCGCCGGCGGTTCTGTCGCTTCTTCCGCCGTCTATGTCTGTGGAAGACGTACTGGGGGTTGGGGGAGAGAGTGCCGTCCTTCTGGATTTTTACGGGTCGGGTATTTATAGTTTGGGACTCTTTGAGATGAAGAATACGGAGACGCTCTGCTTCCTGGATGAAGGGACGCTGAGCTCTTCATTGAGGAGCTTCCAACGGCGGCCCAGTTCTTTTGAAATTTTCGGCGTTTGTGTTTCTCTGGTGTTGACTTCTATGATCTTTACGTCTCTCGAGCTGGGACCATACCATGAAGGCGTTCATGGGTCGTTTGATATGATTGGAAGAGGATGCTTTTTTGTCTAAATAAAAGTAACAAGTTCATATATAATTATTAATACGCTACAGTATCGATATATAATGAAATTTATTTTGGAGGACGAAAGTTATATCCAAAGAGAAACATATAGTGTGTTAACCAGTTCTTGACAGTAAAAATGAAATGATCGCCGTCCAAGGAGAAATATATTTGAAATAACAATATAAATAATATAACACTCTTAATGCATTAACAAATCTGAATATTAAATATGCATTCCCAATGAAACGGTTAGGCTAAAAAGTTTAATGACATTCTTCTGCAAGTAATATTTCATATCAATAACCAATTTTAATATTATAAATATTTCAATGTACTTTCGACAAGAAAAAAAATAATAATATAGGAAGTAAAAATTTAAAATCCATTAAAAATGTTTATGAGGCACCTTAATAGTCAAAATACAATATAAATATTGAGGGATAGTTTGTCAGACATCTGTCAACCATCTAAATCACTAATATTAAAAAATCCAACTCTATTTTGATCGAACGCGACTTTTCATCTATACCATCAATGCGTGTACATAAGCTTTTTCGCAAAAATACTTTCAACAAATCCATTATGTTGTTTATTCATGGAATTTTTTCTATAAGCAAAAATAGCTTTTATGGAAAAGGATGCAATTTGTTATCCTTTGGACCTTTTAATGAAATTATATATTATATATATATATATATATTATATCTATATATATATATAATATATATATATATATATATAGTATATAATAATATTTAAACTATCTTAAGATCCTTTGCAATGTGAAAGTAATAAAAATAGTGTAGCATTTTTTGTTTTTGTTCATGACGGCTTGACACTAGAAAGTCTACTGCGACACTTTTTTTTTGTATATAAATCGAGGTAGTATTTAAGGAATGCTTCCGAAATAGGATATCCGTCTCATTCCTTTTATAAATTTCAGGTCTAAGGCACAACTTTTATCTTTTTTTTTTTGCAATTCATACTTTTATTGTTGGGTCTATATGTTGTGACCACCATGTGTACGTCTATATATTTCTTAGATAGGTATTCTAGACTACAATTCATGCAATAAAAAACTTTCCGTCCGAATAACTACATACTGTTATATATTCACAGACATTTATTTATATAGAGTGAGTAGTTATAACAATAGCTGAACAATCATATATCAAATTATCATTAATATTTATTTTATCATTCTTTTTTAATTATTTAGTTAAGGTGATTCACTATTTTCAGAAAGTCGAGAAATCAATATATCAATCTTATATTTTTTTCTATATTCTATTATAAATTAATTGATTCTATTGATTTCAATTAAAAACTGTTTATAGAATGAAATACGTAGTTGTAAAAACTATTCAGTTGTAATTAAAGTGTAACGTTTATTTATATATTTTTTTGTATTGTGTATTTTTTGGGGACCTCTTTTACTAATTTGGAATAATATATGTATGGACGTCAATTACTAGAATTAAATACTTGAGTGCCGTCAAGTATCATTTATAATAATAGTAAAATGCAAATATTTATGTCAATTATGATATTGTCTATTTGTGTGTCCTTCAACTATAAACGTATAGTTTTTAATTTCTTAACGTAAATATTTGGACGTCAAGAAGTATTCTTTTATATTATAATATTTATTTTTATAAATTGTAGTTATGTTGTTATTTTTATGCCTTTGAAAAGAACCAGATATAGTTTTTCCATTAATACAGCTGTATACTTAATTACATTTAATAAGAGGCTTTTATTTATTATGTTTATTTATGCCAATATTTTTCAAGAGATCTCATAAATGTCAAAAAAACAAAACAGCTTACAATAAAACATGGAGGATGTAATGTAAGCAAATATAAAAGATAACTGAAGGACACACAAACACAAGGGCATTATCTTTGAATACTTTTAAGTGAAGAGACAGAGTGATAAAATATATAACTCAGTCAAGGTTATGCATATCTCCGTATCCTTATTAGGGATGACCGGTGTATTTTTTAAGAACACGTGCAACTTCAAGAATGGGTAAATGTGTATTATATAATGTAATTATGGCATTTAATCTACCTGAGTAGCATCCGAGTATGGAGTCTTGGACTCATTGCTGATCCTCATGGATGGGAGTAACATGGAGGACATCGTTTGTTTTTCAAATATATATATTTATATTGCTTGTGTGAGGCGGAGGAGGGAGAGTTGTTGATGATTGCAAAGCGTTTTTGCCACTGTTTTGACTACAAATGAAAATTGCGAAGAGTGAAGTTCTAGTTAAATACATACAATGCGCGGGAAAAAGTACGACAGCAACATAACATCTACAGCTCCTTAGAGGCCTGACTCTCTTCTTCTTCCCGCCTAATCTCTTCTCTCTCTCTTTCTTAAAGGGAACTTTCACTTCATTTATTTACGCGAAGTCTATGTGAATTCCCCCCCTGTCTAGCCTATTTCTCTCTCTCATTTTGTTTCTTAGGAAGAAAAAAAAATAATACACCTAGACAGCTTTTTAATGCGGTGTTTTTTTTGCGTATATGACGTGTGCCAGGGAGAAGGACGTCAATAACCTTCTCTTGGATTCAAATGTAGATATGTTGAACTGCAAAATAAATATTAGTAGATAGGCAATTACCCTGCCAGGACCAACAACATAAACAACAACACAACAAATAGACTAATAATTCTACAAATACTAAAGAGAAATGTAATTGAAAAGGGATTGCTTTCAAGTGGATTTTTTAAAAGCCGCAATCACGTTATGCGTAAGTTTCTTGAAAATGGGAGGCCACCAAGACCTCTCATTCTTACTTTAAACTTGTTTATTGGATCCTTTGCTTATTTTATGGGGTCTATGATTTAAGATACAATTAAATTTGTAATTTTGAGCATTATTCTTTAAAACAATAGCATGGGCCATGTTTTTTTCTACCTTTGAAAGCCAAATGGGTACTTGAGAAAACGAGAGAGTTGAGAAACAACGACTGCTTATTATCCAAGAAATGTTTATCTAAAGTAATTTCGTATCCCTTATATCCAGGGTATGTAAAAAACCCAAAATTTTGAAAACCCCCGAAAAAAACCGGTTAAAAAACCTGGGGTTTACCGTGGTTTTTTCGAAATTCGGGTTTTTTCATTACACCATTAATTAGCTAATAGCTAATTAATGGAGTAATGAAAAACCCGAATTTCGAAAAAACACACGGTAAAACCCGGGTTTTAAACCGTTTTTTTTCGTTTTTTTCTTCAAATTTTTGGGTTTTACATACCTTGCTTATATCTCAAATCCGTGATGGAACACATATAGCACATGAAAATCGATATTTGTTGCTTGAAGTTTATGCGTAGGAATTAAGATTAGTGTTCAAGTCACACCTCAAAGAATCAAGTTCACAAAGGGCTACTACATTGGAAGCATATTAGTAGGTGTAACAAAAAGGCAAACTTACAATTAATCATGATTTTTTTTTCATTCCATAACATTGTTTCCTTTCTACTTTCTACTTACGATAGTCGGAGTGATGATCATTTATCGACAGATATAAAAACAAACAAAATATTTTTTTTTCTTTTTTTAATATGCAGTCTTTTTATTCAATTAATATTAATATATAGATTAGACGGAATCCATTACAAGGATCCGCCAATGACGTCATGGATGTAGACCCATGAAGAAGGGGCAATTTGTGCTTTTATGGATGGTATTCTTCTCAGCCGGAAGTGAAGTGATGACAACTGCTTTTTCTATTATCCTTCTCCTTTTTTTCTTCATCCATCACGTTTAAAAAAGAGTACCTTCATTCTACATAATAAATTTTTAATCTTAAGGTTTGATTGTATTCACCAATCATATTGATTTTATTTTCACTTTTGTAGTAATACAATCCTTAAATATTCAAGCCATTGACTATAATTCTCTATGGTTTTGGCCTAATCCCGTAAATGGAGGTCAGGTTCAACACACTCCATATTTTCATTTGAGTCAAGTGACGTGCTTGAAGCTAAATATTTGAACAAATACTTGTAAATTTACGTCCAAAATATGTAGGTATATATATATATATCCTAAATAGCCCTACTTATATTGACACATAAACGCCTTTATTATGAAATTGAACAAATAATAAGGTTCAATGATATCATCTATAATGGCCAATGCTTACATTGACTTCACTCATGATCGTTCGAACACTCAGCGTAAGTCAAATATTTTTTAATAAAAAATGATTTAGTCAGAGATATTATTTTATTGTGTAATGTTTCGAAATATATTTTTAAAAAATTGATTGATTTTCTTTTGCATTTATATTCCAACAAAAATATGTACAACGAGTAAACTTTTTATATATATATGTATAAATGTTTATTAAATAATATAAGGACTCATTTCGTCAACAGAATGTAATAACAACTTTTATTAAAAAGTAATTATTGTGAAATTAAATCAATATATCCGTTTTATTTAGTATGTTTGTACCCATATTATTATTTCTTAATATTTTTCAATACTTGATGTGAAGCATAGAGATATAAAGACATAGAGGGCTTATTGGATTGTTCAGAGGAATACGTTTTGGTGTCCAATATAAACATATATTTCTATCTCTATGATCAAATTATGATGAAGAGTATAAACTACTATGTCTATATTGGGCACAGGCGACAGCTGAGCGATGTTTCTTTGCTATTGAAGGGAAGAAGCTCTCTATATCTTTATATCTCTATGGTGTGAAGCCATTCATTGAAAAAAGTCCTTAGAAATATATTTTTTCTTCGCCAGAAAATATTAATCTCTATATTTTAAGCTCAAATCAAGTGATATAATCTAAAATATATTGTAATAAAAATATGAAAGTAATCGACAAAAGCCATACAAGTCATCTAAATGAATTTGGTAATTGTCTCTTTGATTTTATTGTCAAACAGAAAGGCCAAATAAAACATGAATAATGTGACCACATGATTTCGTATAATCAAATTTTTTTTAACTTTCAGTAGATCTGCTAAATTTGTATGTTTAAGCTTTTCAATATCTTAGATCCCCTGTGTCCCGAATGTCATATAAACATAAAAATACTTAAATTATTACCGTTGCATTCACTTATAACGCACTGAAATTACGGATCACATTTTTTGGAGCTGCACTTTGCTTGACGAAATTTTTAATTTTGTCAAATCTTAAGGAATGATACGAAGTGGAAATCGGAATTTTTTAGCCTACTTCAGCAAGGACAACGAATTAAAAGTCAATGCAATCATTACGAAAGTGCAGCAAATAATATATATGAATAAATCGTTTTAACATAAATGTTTTTTTAATACAATTTTTCAATTATTTTCTGTGATTTTAGTTTTTTTACTTATTTATTTAAATTTTTGGTTTGTTTTTCCAAGAATCACCAAAATTGTCCACTAAACTGAAAGTCCGTTATGTTTGTTGAGCAAGAAAAAAGTACTTATATCATCTATATCGTGGACCCTGGGATTTACTCCTATCTGAGGCGTCTCTGCTACAAAGTAAAATAAACTAGGGAAATAAAAATGGCCATCTCTTCCTGGAGATTCAAATCACCAAAAATAATACGTATGACAAAGGAGGACTTTTTTTCTCGAACATGATTGGTGTAAAGTAAAGAAGCGTGGATAATTTAAAAAAAGCCCTGCACTTTACTTGTCTCATGAATGAAGAGGAATGAATATCAACTCAGAGAGAAGAAATGCATCCTTTTAAAAACACTAATTGTCTTAACTAATGGATCTCAATTAATGTCATTTACGAAGGCTCTGAATTGAATATTAAATAAAGTAACTCTTCAACCCTCAGGGAAAAATGAATATTTAATATGCTTTAGTCTGAAAATAAATGGATCATCCATCTGACGATAAGAGGTACAAAGTCATTTTTGGTCTACCCCATTAAAGAGATCCTGGATTCGAGTGACTCATTTACACGCTAGTATAGGGATACTGTCTCGTCACAGGGTGGGCCGAACCGAGTCTGATATTATGACCCATCACTAATCAACTTACATCTTCCGTCAGCTGTTTCAAAAGGTGCAATAACATGAAAATATAATATAAACAGTCGAATTATAGTCTTTATAATACCTTCTAAGGAGTAATTCCTTGTCGTAATTATTAATTGTATTATAGGAGTATCATTTGATGTCAATACGATCTTAGCGTCGTGGTTTAATTAATTTGTTTGTGGAGATTCACAGACCCATATCAGCCGTGTCTGCTTCATTACAGATACTGCAATTCTATCCAACCAAATAGGCAAAAAATTATACTAAAGATATTATCAATATTGGTATTGGATCTCGTCCTTGCATATATATATATATATATATATATATATATATTCACTATTTGAGAGACACAGCTTTATATTGTATATCTAATTACATGATTGCAGACTGTACATCATATCTTTTAAAATATTAGTCTCATTACATAGCAGTAGTAGATGATAGGGCGGATATGAACGTGGATAACATTATTGGTTCTATGAAAGGATGCCAACCACTAAGAATAGAGAAGAAGTGCCTTTTAAAACATGATTGGTTGAAAGAAAAGGAGAGGGAAATATAAACCCCCCCAGTTGGTAAGAGGCTACAAAGTACAAAAATTGACTCACAGTTGTTGAGGAGTGAATATGAATTTAGTGAGCAGATAATACTAATGTCTCTTCTTCATGGGCCTAAATCCATGACGTCATTGGTGAATCCTTTGAATGAACTCTTCCTATAGTACCTGTTAATTAAATAATTGCTCATACTGAGAAAAATAATGGATGTCTATTTTGTTTGCTCTCATGTGTGTCGATAAATGGATCCCCCCTCTGATTATGGGACGTATAAAAAAGAAAGAAAACAGTGTTACCCAATGAGAGGTCATGTTGATTGATGAATTTATGAGAACTACCTTTTTGCTATCCCTACCTATAACTCAATAGTTATTGATGTTGTGTTCTTAGCCCCTTTACCCAAATATGAAGTTTGAGAAATCTATTGGTTGTCTCTGTTACTTTAACCATTTCCATTAGTTCTACAAAGATGTGCCTTGAGATTTAGTACTATTGAAGGTTCATTATTCAATAAAATAAAATGTCGTCATGATAAATACAACACATATGTTCTGGAGATACATATTTGAAATGGATTTCAAATGTCGTTCAACCATAAGAAACTCTTGATACAGTAAATTGATAAATGTATACAAAAACTGAAATATTATATACTTTTAAAATAGTCGTAACTCAGAAAGAAGATCTCAAAATTAAGGAGGTAAGTCTCCTAGTGGTTTACGAACTGTTAGTAAACTAGTCGAGATTTACGCACAAAAATTATTTGTTTTCCATTCTTTTTTCATGTTTCTATCATTTTCTGCATGAAATCCATTAATCTCACCAATAATTAGTCTTCGTAGATGTTCTTTGAATTTGTTATATTTAAATTTTTATGATTTACCCCTTTCCCTATGGTTTGTCACTCATTTTTCAATCTCTAATTTCCTTTCACTTAATAACATGATTCCAATGGATAGGTAAATATTGAAATGCAGACAGTCCGCCATGTGATCCTTATTATATAGGTGCCGAGCACGAGGTTCATGTTTTGCCATCCAAAATGCATTTATTTACCTGTATAGGTGAGAAAATCCTTGTCCAATTCATTATTAGCTTAACATCTATATCAAGTGAAATGATTCAGTTTAAAAAGTAATAACAAAAAATGTGTTCATTTTTAAAGTTAGTGTTTTACCTTCTAAGGACTAATTGATTTTTTATGTCGACAACCAAGAGATCTTGTATCTTTGGGCTCAGTTGTTGTAAAGTCTCGTACAGTGAACATTGCATCAATGTTTTGAATGCACTTGGACGTGTAAACCATGTCAACTTCATTGGATTAAAGCCCACGTAGATTGGCCAGGAAATGAGAAAGCTGACCGACTTGCAAAAGCTGGATCAAGATCAAATCTAGTAAGGACATTCCTATTCCAGATCTTTTATTGTCAGACCTGACAAGGAGGGGTCTCTATAGAGAATGGGCCTCCCGATGGACACAGGATAGCTCCTGTAGACCAAGTAAACTGTGGCTTCCGAAGCCGGACCCTAATGCATCGAGACGATTGATTAATCTATAGTCGTGATCTCTATTTATTCAAATACAGATAATAATGGTCATAACTTTCTTAGATATCACCAGTCATTGTCGAACAAATTTCTCACCCGAGAGTGTCGTTTTTGCCAGCAGAGTGATGAGACGTCTTATCACGTGTTGGCAGAGTGTGATTCTTTGTCTTAAGAGAATGATCGCTCAAAAATGCTTTAACCAACATCCTCCAGAGTTAAAGCAGATACCAGCAATTCTTAGGAATTGTAACATTGGTTACCTGTTTGGCTTCCGAGGTAGAATGGGTAAACAACATTTAAAGTGGTTGTGTGTTCTAGGGAATGGGCTAAGATCGTAAATTCGATTCCGCCCTGGACTCAAGACTCGACTTCAATTCGTACTCTTGGATCCTACCTCAAACAAACAAACAACAACCTTCTAAGGACTACTGACATAAACTTCTATTTGCATATATATAATGGTATTTCAACTTTAATACTTTATAGCCTATTACTATTTTATCCATTATTACTTAAGGCTCTCTTTTCTCCTTTCCCTTAGAAAAATATTGTAACGTGTATGACGTCATAAAACAATTTGTTCGTGATATCATATGTTTCATTTTTTAATATTGTTAAATATATTTAATTAAGTGCATTTAATGTCGATCATAAAAAATAATGTTTAACTCAAAAATGTTGAGGGTTCAGGGTCGACGCCACAGACGGAAAAGCAAAAATGATAAACTTTATTGAAAATATTAGCCTTCGATTGAGTAATTTCAATGTTATAATGTATATTCATATCTTCTTCATAAAGCAACTCAATTAAATCATATAGTCTTACAAAAATAACAATCACTAACCAATATTGGCTTGAGACATCAACAAATTTTTTATTAGAGTGCAGATATTTGGTATAAATTTTAGAATATATTAAATTATTAGATGATTTTTTAAAATGCCATTGCGAATAAGGAACTTATTTACTTTTAAATTAATTTGTTACCTCCAAAAGCTCAGTATTTTATTTATGAAATGAGATCTAAACGATTCCCTCTTCCTAATTTTTTACTTCTTTAATAAAGTTTTATTATTAATAACACAGCATTTTTATGCATCTTAATTACTATTATATGTTTGAATAAAGTTGTACTTTTTATTTACAAAACCCATAAAAGACATCGCCGTTTTATTTTGAACCGAAAATATCTTTATGTTAAAATAGTTTTTTTTCTTCTTAAGAAATTATTTAGAATTTGAATGTCTCTCTGGGATGTTTTTATTTTTATATTTCATTTCTTACACCATATATTTCAGTATATTTAAGGACATTGAAATCTTACAAACTTAATACGAAATTTAGATAATTTCTTTTCCGAGCGTGATATTAGTCATAATAGGTTCTATTACTTACGGCAGACTTTTGCGTTCATTTACTATTGCAATAAATGGCAGCATGATGCTTTTATAAATAATGAAATATATTCATAATTGAATATGATACATTTATTTTATCTCTTTTGTCCTAAAAACAAATAATTAAGTTTTACTTCTACTCCTCTTTGGTCGTTAAATAGAGAGTAAATAGGAGGGGGGGGGGCATATTTGTTTTTTAATAAGAATAACAAGAAGTAGTTATCCCAAAATGACGAACAAACATCACTGTGTCAATAAACAATTCATTTTTCTTTTGTCTTTCGTCATGCATTTGAGATGATCCTTTTATCGTCCGATATGATGAAACAACTCAAGATTAATTATTTCCTCGATTATGAGCAGTTACTTCAAAAATATTTTTTTCTTGGCCAACAGGCGTAACTATATTTCATAATGAACAAAAAAATTCAATAAAACAAAACAAAATACAAGTACAACAATTAACAAATACTTTGCAGAATACTGGTAAAATAAATTAAAAAGATTGTAGACTTTGGTACATAACTTAAAATCGGTAGAATCGTTACTACGTCATGGTCCTCCGACGATCTCTTCCCGATCGTATATAATTTGTGTACTTTTGTGATGATTACTTTAATTTTGTTACTTCATTGATATTATTAGGTGATATTGGAGAGATTCATTTAAAGGAATCACAAATGACTTGGATGGAGGTCCTTGAGAAGAGACGATTTGTGCTTAGAAGGATTATTTTCTAATCTCTGATTGGTTCTATGAACCTCAACAGCTGAATAATGTTGGATTATAATATGCCAATTGTGTTTTTTTTTCAATTATTCCCTTTTCTTTCTTTCAAGCAATCCGTTTTGAGAAAGGGATTCCTGTTTGCTATCTCTCTTTATATAATAATTTCCTTATTCAAGACGCATCTTTTGCATTTAAATGTTTCATATCATATATATAAATTATATATATATCCGCTTAAATGGTTCGATACAATTGCATCCAATAGGATATTAAAGCATTATATAGCATTAATATAGTCTATCGAACCTATGATCTTATCATTGAGATAACCAAAAATGACCATCCCCTCTGGCGAATCGAACCTGCGCCCCCAACATTGAGAGTTGAACACGTCTTAACGCTCCTCCTGGCTATTGCACTCTCTTTATTATATTTTGGTTCCGATGATACTCATGAGTCAATATTTTTTTTACATTGAATCATCCAGATTTCAGTAAATATTTAGTTAATTTCAAAAGAGATATTTAATTAATATATTTTTAATACCTTATCCCGTTACATACATATATATATTGCAAAATGCCATAGAAACCCATAATATCACAGCCAATTTTTTTCCTTCTTTAGTTTTTTTCTTCCTCGCATGCCTAATTACTTTCGTCCTACTGTTCTTCCATTGTTGAGCCTACCAAAATGTCTTACTTATATAATTGATGAGCTTTCTAAACTATTTTGTCTATTTGTTAGCAAGAAATGCTTTTCAATAGTATAATTGATTGTTTTTAGGAAAATAAGCTTTAGCAAGGAGGGTTGGTAGTTTTTTAATGACTATAAATATATATGTACTTCTATCTTATGACTATTAATATAGTACTTCTATCTTATGACTATTAAAAAAATATAAGAGGTGCCAATAATATTTCCCTTTGAATAGAAATTGGGAAACAATATTTGGTGGTGCATTTTCAAAAAATATGCGAAAAAAATTAAAAATTATGAAATAATGAATTTACGTATGTAGAATAAAATTTGAGAGTGCAATATATTTTATTTTTTAAAATGACCGTATTAAAGTTATTTTAGCCATGATTTATTAGAGGCAAATAAATTTCATTGTTCTGTTTTTGCAGCTACAGTTATTTACAAGTTTTCATTCAGTCATTAAAATGTAGTGATGACTTTTTAATTTTCCATTGTATTGAACAAATTCATCTATAATATCTTAAAAAATTAATATACTTTTTCCCTATCTATGATATGAGTTTGCCATTGAGTGTATTTGTACAAGTTAGAATACCAATATCACAAAATATATATTGTATTGCCAAATATACATTTTATCAATATATTGTTCTAAATTTGAAGTTATCAATCAATCAGGTATAAGTCATCCGAATCATCATATAAAATCATTACTGTATATTTAAGATAGAGGATTTCTCTTTATATTGTACTATTTTGAAAACACTTTGCAACCACTTGTTCAAGCCATCAATATATATAATTGTGTGCAAGTTGGATTGATTTATAAAATGTCCAAATGAACAATTCTGGTAGATATTCCATAAAAACGTTAGTCGCATATCAAAATTAACGACCCACAACCTGTCAAATTCGGGGCTCCGTGATCATTATTTCAATCTATGATTATATATTTTGAGTTTGAGTGGAGAGAGCACTAAAAAGGACCGTATATCGCCTCAGTATATCATCAGTTTAAAGAAGTCATTTCTTGCTTAGTACTCTATTGGTTATAAGTACTTTTTTTTCGTTGAATGATTTTTGAGTATATATTTATTGAGCTCAGCTTATTTAAAATATCATGGTTATTAAACTTTATTTCAAATGTATTTCTTATTAGTCATTTAGCCATACAGTTCGCAAGAAATTTATTATTTAGCAATAATGGGGAAGATACTTTGTTTTTATAACAGCTGAAGGCCTCCCAAAGAAGATCTCCGAGTTTATAATTGTTAAACCAATCTTGAAATAGATCAAGGGAGCTCGATAGCCGTGCGTGTTAATCAATGTTGGGGGCGCAGGTTCGAATCCCGAGAGGGGATGGTCAATTTGGTCTACCTCATTGGTAAGATCCTAGGTTGGATAGACTAATTTAACGCTATAATGCTTATTTATATCCTATCAGATGCAATTCTATCGAACCAAATAGACAAAAAAAATAGATCATATTAGAAGATATATATATAATACATATATATATTGATATATATACACACACACACATGTATATATATATATATCTTATAAGTAATACTTATAATATATATATATATATATATATATATATATATATGTATATAATATATATATATAAGTATACTATATATATATATATATATATATATATATATATTATAAGTATATATATATATATATATATATATATATATCTTATAAGTAATACTTACTGTTCATTGAATTATCGACGAGTAGCTGGTAAAAATGTATAATTTATTAATATTGGAAATTGCAAGAAGTTTTTTGTGATGTAAAAGACAGGATAGAAAGACTTCCAAGTCCTTAATTGGAGAACACCACTAACCCCAAATTTATGGATTACATTTTGAACTCTTATAGTATACCGATTGATATATCAATAACCGATTTGTGCAAATGTATTATTTATTCATATTGCGGATTCCTGAGAACTGTTTCTTATATAGGTAAAGGGCACAAAGAAGATCTCAGAGTTAACAATTAAAAAAATCAGCTTATTTCAGATATAAATATTGTTTGATATATGAATAACAAAATATGTATAAATGTATTGCGTATAGTTGCGGATTCCTGAAGACTTTTTTTCGTTTGCAATCCGTTATTGTGGAAACCAACCTAGTTCCAAATTTAAGGACTATGAATTCTTTTAAAAAGGCATTTAATATTGATGGATATATCAATACAAGTTTGTGAAAAATGTATTATTTATTAATGATGCGGACCCCTGGGAGTTAACTTATAGAAAATACCTATTGCAATATTTTTCTTTTTTTGCCTTTTCTCTCTCTCTCTCTCTTATGCCTGGGTCATTGGCTATTTCTCTTGCAAATGATACTTTTTATACATATATATTTTTCTTCCTCTTCAGCTTTCAACCTATTGTTGCTAAGGTGCCGTGGACCCCCCCCCCCCCTCCTCTGCAATATACATACATTGGAGCAAAAGAAACACTACATACATACGCTCTCTCTCTCTTAATGCAAAAATAAGTCGAAATAAAATATTTTGTCACGCTCCAACTATCAATTTTCTTTCCAAATATTGACGGATGAGGATGATAATAAAATAAGGAATATGAAAATAATAATAATAATAAAAGGATCGCTTCGGTTCAACTACTGGACATGCATTTATTTATAAGATAATGCCTATATAATTTCTGGCGTTTTTATATATTGATGGCCGTAATAGTTCGTCACTCATCCCACGTGAAATTATGGATAAAAGGTCTTAATAGTTAAAAATAATCTGTTAAATGTTTAAATATACATATATATATATATCACAAAAAACACCAAAAATACTTCGTGTTCAACTCTCAATGTTGGGGGCGCAGGTTCGAATCCGAGAGGGGATGATTAATTTTGGTCTACCTCATTGATAAGATGATCCTAGGTTTGAGTGACTAATTTTAATGCTATAAAGCTTATTTATATCCAGTCGGATACTGCAACTTTATCGAATCAAATTGACAACAAAAAGGCAATGGCTCAGTGCGTTAAGGCGTGCTCAACTCTTAAAGTTGGGAGCGCAGGTTTGATTCCTGAGAGGACAATGCCATTTTTGTCCAACCTTATTGATAAGGTTCTAGGTTCGAGTGACTAATTTTAACGGTATAATTATATATTTTGATTTCTTTTTTCGTATGCGATTATATAGTTTTAATCTACACCTTTTTGTACAACTTTTTCCGAGACCGTTATTCCTTACTTCGATTACATAATTTTGATATTTTTATAGTTAAAAATATATCTAAAATACACTTTGCATGCAAAAAGGGATTTTATTATTTTCAGACTAGTATATATATATATAATATATATATATGTATATATATATATATATATATATATATATATATATATATATAATACAGTTTATAGCTCCCGTAATATCTTATCGTATATAGTATAATATGCCTTATTCAGTAAAATAGTAAAGCAACATACTTCTTACATTTAAAAAATAATATAGTAAAACATATTATATGATGAATACGAGGATATCAGCCGATATGTTTGTCTTTTCATAAGATAATTTATCTTAAATTTGTTTTTGTGTAATAAGGATTTTTATCTGCAATGAAACAAACCGAAATTTGTTTTATAAATATGAAGTATAGGACATTACGAAAAAAAGGTTAATTAATATTATTTAAATTATTTATTTAAATGTTTTTTTAAAATTACTATTAAACATTTAGTTTAAGAAATAAACCAATGCGGTTAACTGTTTGATAATGAAAAAAAGTACTGCTGTATTGAAAAAAGCTCCAAAACATATATGTGTGTTATTCATTTTAAACATGCCTATATTGGAACAATTTAGAGTCAATGAAACAGGTGATTTTTTATTATTTTATATATTTACATATAGGCGTTTTTGCCTCAGGGAATATCAAGTGGGTCAGTACTTGCAATGCTTTTTTGCTCTTTGCATAATGTATAAGTAATGAATATATATACATTTAATTTTGCAAAACAAAATATGTTAGGCTCAATGATGGAACACTTTCCTCCATAAGCATGTACATATTTAACTGTATTTAATGTGAGAACACGTGCTGAAAGTACGCAAAGCTTGGGCTTTATTGACTTTTGGGCCTTTACAAAATACGTGATGACAGGGAAAGGCTTAAAAAGAAAGGTCTTTCTCTTTTATTTGACTTTGAAATCAAACGTATTTTAATTTGGATTTGTTGTAATGTAGATAGATTTAACTTTAGTAAAAAAAAACATCAAAATATATAATATACCGTTAAAATTAGTCACTCGAACCTTATCAATGAGGTCGAACAAAAATGGCCTTGTCCTCTCAGGAATCAACCTGCGCTCCCAACTTTAAGAGCCTTAACGCACTGAGCAATTGCAATCCCCTTTTGTTGTCAATTTGATTCGATGAAATTGCAGTATCCGACTGGATATAAATAAGCTTTATAGCATTGAAATTAGTCACTCGAACCTAGGATCATCTTATCAATGAGGTAGACCAAAATTAATCATCCCCACTCGGGATTCGAAACCTGCGCCCCAACATTGAGAATGGACAAGCCTGAACACTCACGGCTATCGCAATCCCTTTATATATATATACCTATATATATATATATTTTATGTTATATATATATATATTACATAAGCATATTATACTATATACGATAAGATATTAAGGGAGCTATAAACTGTATTAGTATATGTATATATATATACATAGTATATATATATGGTATATATGATTATATATATTATATATATTATATAATATATATATATATATATATATACTTATATATATATATATATATATATGTTGAAAATAATAAAAATCTTTTTTGCATGCAAAGGTATTTAGATATATTTTTTAACTATAAAAATATCAATTATAATGCTATATGCTTATTATATCCTATCGGATGCAATTCAGAGTATATTATAGGAAATGAATATTCTTTCATATAAAGTAATTATCTTAAAAATATCATTATATTTATTTGGCAAGATAATTATTTTAATAATATTTTTTTCTCAAACCCATACATTTTGCTTTATAGAAACAACTGCTTTACAGAGTGTCCTTGAGAGTTATTTAAATGTATCCTAAAACTCTATCTGATCAAATTCCTTAAACCAATCTACAGTGTTCTTCAATATTATTCGAAACTTGTATGAATATGAGCATTTGGTTATTTACATAAGGAGAAGATATTCGAGTCAAAAATTGTAGAATATAAAAAGATGTTCTACTAGAGCGAGCTTCGATTACCAAGACATCAACATATATTGGTTGCTCAGGTGGTAGGCCTTTTCATTTTTTTCTCTTCCATTTCGTAAATTATGTTGATATAAATAATAAAAGGGTTTTTTATTCATGATTATACAATATATTATATTATAAAACTTCCAACGCAAAATATTTGAAATTATGTATTGCACTTTTGCAAAAAATATTAATTAATTTCATTTGTTGATTATTCATATTTGATAATGATTTGTCTTCAACCTATTTCTAAATCCTCTTTCATTGATGTATATATATATACATACACACACACATTATATATATATATATATATACAGGAACGGAGTGAGAAGAATTTATCCGCTGGGACAATCATGCCCTCGCCGGCCTTATACAGGCCCCACTATCCCATTGGGAGGCTGTCAACGGCGTTTATGTTTCTTGAGGCCAACGGCCCACCGGGAATGTGCCGGTATCCCGGTGGCCACTCCGCCCTTGTATATATATACATATATATATATATATATTGAGTTTTATTAATAATCGCTAATTTCAACAAACAATAATTTCAATATTACTTTATTTATTTAGAAAATAAAAACAACTTATTTTTATATTTTTATTTATTATAAAAAAATATTTCAAAAAACTTTTTTTTTCAATCCATATATTTATTAGGATATTTTGATTTAAATTAATGTATAAATCACTGGAAATGATTGGATAAGAAGAAAAGGCTGATAAAACTTTTTTTTTGTAACTTGTTTCTCAGACATATTACATTTATATACTATATTTTTTTGCTATTTCATCAACAACAAAGGACATCAAGTATTTTGTTGGAGTGCCTCTTAGAAATATGACAATCCCTATTACATATAAAACAATGGCTTTTGTATTCTGAGTTAGTTTGAGGGATCTTTCCTCTGAAGAGAAGAAATGGAGGGAAAAAGCTAGTCACTTAGAGTGTTTATCCATGACACAAAAAGTTATATTAAATATATAGTAGCTTTCTAATAGCTCATGCTATTGCTAATCCCAAAAAACTGTCTAAATCATTACTAAGGAAAAAAAGTAATTTAGTTTGTATGCGATGTGATCAGTTTTATAAAGAACATTGGGGAGTAATTTATACGATTGAATCCAAATTATTTTGCTATTATGGCAAGTTCGAATAAGACTTGATGATAGTCGTTATTAAAAAATATATCACAGCCTCAACCATATGGGGTAATAAGAAAAAGTATTTGAAGAAATTGTCTACCGTTTATTTGTGGTATAGTTTGTTTAGTTTTGATGTTTTGGCATTATTTTATAATATTTTGTTGTTGTATTTTATGTTTTGAAAGGCAACTCAGGCGAATAAATATTTTGTACTCCAATGTTTATTGATTTTATGCACATAATTCCTTCCCTTAAACATTTTATTGGTATTGGTTGTGTTTTATATCATTAATATTTAAGCCTCAATAAAAAATTGCTTTTCGAGGGGTCTAGATTTATAACGAAGTTATTTTTATAAAACTGATTAACGTTATTTTTTGTTATTAAATTTTTGAACAAAGCCGTAAAAAGTGAACAGTGTCTGAGTAACGTTATAAGAGAATCGAGGGGTTTTATTACTGTGATCGTGTGAAGGATCTGAAGGACGTGGCGGAAGGTTGGTACATTACAAAGATGACAGTCTACCGAGTGAAGTATGAGGCCATGTCACAACTAGATGGAGGATCTTATTGAATATGACAATGATGTTCATATTATCGAGTCATGTCGTTATAAAATATGTACAATGATTAGATATCATTCTGAAGGAGACAATTGTTTAAAAAAACTGATTGTCAACAATTGGGTTTGATTTGGATAAAATGAAGCGCTTAGTATTAATTAAATCTATAACATATAATATTCTACGTGAAAGCATACCATTTGCCTTGCCATTCCACGAGTGAACGAAAAGTCACTCAGCCTTGTTACAATACACGTGAACTTTTAGACCCCTTCAAAATGATAAGTTTTATAATTTAAACTAAATTAATAATTAAAGCATCCTTTATTAACAACATTATTTTAAATAAAGTTATTAGCATTCCGTCAATAATGAGTCAATGACTTATGAATTTCTCTGTGGACATTTCGTTAGAAACATAGAAATGTATAATTGAAAAAATGCTGCTCATTCCAATATTCAATATATGTATATACATTTTTTCTTCTTCTTGTAAGTATTGATAATTGCCAAGAAGAAGCTACATATAGCACTACATATCCCACCTAGGTACGTTTGTGCAACGTTAGATTCGCACATATTATTTTAAATAGAGCATCATGGTGCAATGGTTAATATTTAATAAAACACTGACTGATCAGTGAGTCTCGCATTTCTTTGGAAATTTTTGTGTGCATTCCATAACTGTCGGAATATAGTTTGACTGTCATGAAGTTTGTTAGTTTTGATTGCTCATGGGAAAAAGTGCGACGTTATAGACATGCAATCGATATTTTCCATATGTGATGTCAGAGCTTTTGGGACACCGTCTAAAATATACAATTTTTGGAAATCAACTGAGACGAAATAAATATAATGGAATTTCTTCTTTTTTATTTTAAATTATTCGATATATTCGACATGATTGTAGGTTTAAAGAGGTGTTTTGAACAGTTTTATGAGGGATCATCAAAAATGCGATATATTCACTGTCATATACAGATATATACCTATATATATGGTTGAGAGCCGTCCACGATCTATTACATTGCAAGAAAACAAATGTAATAATATTGTATAACGTTGCATATCTTTAATTCATGCAATAACACTATTAAACAAATTAATATTTTACTACTATCAAATGTTAATTTTCGAACACGATGAAAGTCCAATTATCTACATAATTACGAATTGAAATGCCCCCATCATATGGTGGAAATTTTTCCTTGTACTTTTTTATTGGAGGGAAATCTATAATGAAAACAGGTTTTATATAGTTGAGTGGAAATGATCGTATCCCAATTTTTTAATGATATATTAGCTATATTGAAATGTATAGGATCTTTTGCTATGAAACTATCATGATTTCGTGTGATATCGCAATCACTAATATAAAACTTTGATATTTTAAAACAAATTGCTGTGTTAAAAAAACTTGTACCCTATTAGAAATAATAATACTAAAGAGTATTACAATATGCATACAAACAGACGACACTTGTCTGGTATTTCCAATAAGAATATATTTAATAAGTAATATTATATTTGTTGAACGATCCCAAGAAGGAAGGAGACGAAAAGGAACCGTGAAAACACTCGGCAATGAATGCTCAATGAGCAAATGGTGATCCATGGAGAAGGACAGGCATGAATGCCCTTAGGGAATGCTCAATGAGCGACGGAAATATCCCTACGGCGATGTTCACGAAAGAACAAAGCGATGCATGCTGAAGGATCACGTCGGGGTCACCATAGAACACCTGCTATAAAAAGAAAAGAAACTTTGCTGGATAAGACTTAAGTAATTATTACCTCAAGTTGTTATATTACTCAACGGTGTATTTATTGCTTAGTACATTAAAAATAACAACTGTCTCTATATGAGTTAGTTGATGTATATAATTAATTTTGTGAATGGAATGTCATTCTGTGGCTTTCCGTTTCCTCTATCTAATCTGCTTTTTAGCAGAGTCAGTAAAACACCCCTTTATTCTTTCGGATATGGTATTGATAACTTTTATAGGTCAGATAATGACGATCAATATTTTTATTTAAATAAAAATAAAAGTAATAATAATAATTATCAATATTATTGATAACAAGAGGACATAAGCACGGTTACTCTCATGAAAATCCAATAGATAAATAGCCAGAAAATCTCCTGATCTGTTGATAGCATAATATGAGATGAAATGTCATTACATATTTATAAGGCTATATTTTAATTTCAAATTTGGAAAATACTTTAAAAATATACCTTGCAAACTACCGAAGATACAATAAATTGTAGACCATCAGTCTGTAACATTTGTGAAGTCTAAAATGCTGTATTTTATAAAGAAACGCTAAAGTTTATTATTATTTTAAATGTTTTTTTCCACAGATTATAAAAATTTACAAGCACAAAAAATAGATTGTATATAAAATGATGTTAATGCATAAAACATAATTAAACATTTTTGTTTAATAGTTTTGAAGCTTATTCGTATGTGTAAAAAATGTCGTGTAATATATTTCCCTTAATTAATATAACTTTGATAAATAAAAATAGTATATTATCCTATTTATTTTTGATAATACTTTAAATTCAGTAAACTTAGCGTTATTTCTTATTTAAGAACTTAGATGGACAAAAAAAAAAGGTATATACTACATTCGATCAACTCAGAATGAGTTTTGCAAATTATTTAACACCTTGAATTCAAGATGTCAATCTCCAAAAAATTAAATGCAATCCCCAACTCATGCCAGGAAACCATTTTGTTTGCTATTGATATTTTAAATGTATTCCTTGCCTGAAATGTATACGCTGCCTCATAAACCAGTTAATTAAAATGCTCTGGGCATTGTGCAAAATGAACCTATTTGACTACGCATTTTACAAAAGTACTTATAAGAAATCGACTATGTGCACGAAGATATTTTCTGCGGCAAGGAAAAATCAATTATACGAGTTAGCTGCGTGCTAGACCACAATTACATGTTGATTAAGTTCCTTGTACTTTTGCAAAGGTTAACATAGCATGTAGTGTACTTCCCTGTGGTTTTTTTATCATTAAAGTATTAATACCAAGGCTTGCTGCAATCAAACAAAACCTAAAAGACAAAAACCATTGAGATGAACGCTATTTGTAATTATGACATATTAGAATAATGCATGAATGATTTATTTTGGCTTATATTTAACTTTTACATAATTTATATTTCTTTTTAGACAGTAATTTTGAATTAAAATGTTAATTATGTTAATATTTTAACTTAAATGTCTCAAATTTGTATTATTTTCAGTTTCTATGTATTTTTTACTTTATTTTTTATACGACATACCTACAATAATAAATACATATTTTAAAGATAAAAAAAGAAGGATTGGACAATTATATAAAAATAAAATATAGTGGGAGTGCGATAGCCGTGTGCGTTAAGGCGTGTCCAACTCTCAAGTTGGGTCGAAGGTTTGAATCTCGAGAGGGGAAGGTCATTTTTGGTCTACCTCATTGATAAGATCCTAGGTTCGAGTGACTAACTTAATGTTATAATGCTTATTTATATCCTGTCGGATACGGCAATTCTATCGAACCAAATAGGCAAAAAACAACCCTACTTTTCCCTTCACAATTGAAATAAATTTGACAAATGTGTCCCAAGGCAGAAATGAAAAACACATTAAAATACTCTTCAAAAGGGCACTATGAAGTCTTTTAGGTAGATATCTATGTTTGATGCATAGCCTACATCACATTGTAAACAAACAACTTGATAATAAAAACCAAAAAAGGAGGCTTATTTATAAGAGCATCATCATCTATGCACTAAGAAAATGAATGATGGCTCTCTAATAATTGAGGATACAAAAGTTAGTGCTTGCAGTTGGTAACTCCCTTTTGAGTTGCTATATTTGATAATGGGCAATTTGGAGGGTTTGTAAATGAGATGAATCGATACCCAACAGAAAACACAATTATGTTTTTTAGGATGATATTTTATCTCTAAATTGATGTTTGCACCTCAGCAGCTGCAAGTTAAGTTAAATATTTTGTATAATGCCAACTGCTTTTTTATTTTCTCGCCTTTTCTTTAAACTAATAACGTTTGAAATATTTTTATATTATATACTATTAGTATATATTTTATATAATATATAATAAATATTATATATTTCCCCTTTGCATCTATTTGAAATCAAATTTACACACAAGAGAATCATCGTTCATCACCGTGATACCGTGATTAAAGCATCACAGTAACCTAAGTTTTTTAGTAGGATGAATGGCTTTAAAGTTATTAATGTAAACCTTATATTTAATAACTATTATAAAATTGTGTATTAAATGCATATTACAAAAAGCACAGATGTCCTTTTTTAATTATTTTACATTATATGATGTACTATTTTTATTCAATCAAGACCGTGCTTATGAGAAAAAAAAGCACTGCCATTATAATGGTTGTGACGCTACAATAATAAAAAAACAGATCTCATTCCACCCAAAAAAATCATTTTTTATTTTTTCTTACATTTCATAATTTTTAAAATATAGGATTGCGATAGCTCAGTGCGTTAAGGCGTGTTCAACTCTCATTGTTGGGGGCGGTGGTTCGAATCCCTTTAGGGCAGGTCAGTTTTGGTCAACCTCATGATACGATCCTAGGTTCGAGTGACTAATTTGAACACGCTATAATATAATACTTATTTATATCCAGTGGGATGCAATTCTATTGGCAAACCAAATAGGCTAAAAATATGAAATCTTTCATCCTCATATTTATATAATTTTCCATTTTTTGAGGAAGAGTACTTGGAGTTTCTAGAAAAGGTGTTTCACGATCTGTGATCCCTTCCGTGTGCATTGCAGACTGGGCTTTCGTCTTCAATTTACTAAAGTGATCCAGACAAGGTACACAGTAAAATCTTGGAATATATGTTTGAGACCAGTTGATATGAATTACATATTGATAAGTGGGTTTGAAAGTAGATGAATAATAAAATGTGGAATTGATATTTGGTATCCTGCACTCAAATGCAAGATAAACTAATATCAAAACTTGAAATGATGTGTATGATATGTACTCAGATCTTACAACATTTAAAGATTTTGTTGTGTATGATCAAGTATTACATCATCATTTTTAGCATTTAAAAAAACGCTCTGCCAAAAAGTAATTTCTTATAAATTTAAATATAGTACTATTTGTCAATATATTTGATTGGGAATTGACTATTGGTAATTTCCTCCCGAATACCTGAATTGGAAAGTGCACTGTATATTAGCCTGTCCCGTTTTCAGGTCAATCGCTCCGATTTTTGCTCCAAGCACTTTTCTGCTGCGTAGTGATGAAAAAATGAGATTGAGAAAGTTTTAGCCTTCAAAGGCCATTTTTGTGACTGAACAGGTCACTCAAAGTTTCAAAAAGGCCGTTTTTGGGGTGAAAAATGGTGATTTTCAAGTGGCTTGTGCTGTCTGAGTTTTAGTGATATCTAGTTAATTTTTTTTCTCAGTATAGCTTGAAGTCTCATCTTTCAAGAATTTTTTGGAGCAATCAAGCAAATAAATATTTCTATGGTTTTTGGCCCTTAAGTAGGCCTCTTTTGGCCCAAAATATGCATTTTAGTTTTTGCTAATATTTGCCCTAAAAATTATCTTAGCAATTTTGTTATTTCATGGCAAAATAATTGCTTTATCATAATGCACGTTTTGTGCAATTTTCATAATGATCGCAATGATATTGACGTTTTAATGTAAAATATAGTGTTTATTCTTATGAAATATTGTACATTTGCCGAAATAAAATAACTATTTATACTTTACAATATTATTTATTTCCTCATGGAGTAAGTTTTTTATTATAATTTTACTAACCTTTATAATTATATTTATATTTGTTTTTAAGATGAGTAAAATAACTATGTAAAATGTAGGTTTTCCACACCACCAAACACTACCCTTTGTGTGGATGGTCCCCCTAGAGATCTATTCATATACCGTGACTTATTTGAAAGTCATATTTGATATTTTAAAGAATTTTTTTAATTCTTTAATTAATTTGTTTTTAATTCCATATAATGAGATATAAGATGCCAGTACTATGTAGGTAAAGTATGGTGTATTGGTGCAGGGAGTTTTATATTAAGTTGTTTTAAATTTGGATACATATAAAATGTTCATAGGTTGCCAATTGTCTATAGTCTTATCTATGCATTTTATTTTTAATCAGTATTTTTTTCAAAGTTTTTAATATTTTATCCGCTGCTTGATCATAATGGAAATTTAATAATAATTTAAAAAAGTTTCTGTGGGGTTCATGCTTATGTTTTGACATTCGGAATATTCTTTTTTAAAAGATTATTTTCGGAGGCAGTCATGATCCATTATAACTTAAACGATTTTTGATATGACACTCATGTACATAATGTCTACAAGCAAGAAGTAGCAAGGGTCGCTCGAGGAATATGTTTAGTCAACCATTTACACCGCTTTCACTCTCATTATTTAAGGCTGTTGTGTGAAATACAAGTCCAGCATTTTTTTCTATATTATGCTACCATTCAACTACAGATTTTGTTGGCTTTGGAATCTCCAGTTGAATTTTTACATGAAGGAATTCCTAAACTATTTGAGCTCCCAATTTACATTCTTGGTTTAGAAGCGATTGCTATTCTGTTTTAGATATATCTGACGAATCCGACCTATAATCCTCAGTATAACTTGAAGAAATTAAGTTAATCGGCGGTGAAAATTTTGATTAATCTTTTTGCATTCAATATTTCAATATTTTTGTGAGACTGAATTAAACTATTCACATTATATCTATCATGATCTTATTTATTATAACCAACTTTTTATTATTTTTGTAGTAAATAAAAATAAGTAAAAATATTTTACATGCTAAGTTATTTTACTCATCTTAAAAACAAATATAAATATAATTATAAAGGTTAGTAAAATTACATTAAAAAATCTTATTCCATAAAAAATAAATAATATTGTAGAGTATAAATAGTGATTTTATTTCGGCAAATGTACAATATTTGATAAGAATAAACACAATATTTTACATTAAAACGTCAATATAATTGCAATCATTATAAAAACTGCACAAAACGTGCATTATGATAAAGCAATTATTTTGCTATGAAATAACAAAATTGTTAAGATAATGTTTAGGGCAAATATTAACAAAAAACAAAAAAGGCCTATGTTAGGCCAAAAACCATAGAAATATTTATTTGCTTGATTGCTCCAAAAAATTTCTTGAAAGATGAGACTTCAAGCTATCCTTACAAAAAAAATTAACTCGATATTACTAAAACTCAGACAGCACAAGCCACTTGAAAATCACCATTTTTCACCCCAAAAACGGCCTTTTTGAAACTTTGAGTGGCTTGTGCAGTCACAAAAATGGCCTTTGAAGGCTGAAACTTTCTCAATCTCATTTTTTCATCACTACGCAGCAGAAAAGTGCTTGGAGCAAAAAATCGGAGTGATTGACCTGAAAACGGGACAGGCTACTGTATATATTAAATAAACTTTTAAATGCAGACGGAACCAGAAGATTTTTTCTTTTTTTCATGTTAATAAATTATATTCGCAACAACTTTGCAACACTAGTTATATATAAAATTTTGAGATACTTCCCCTCCTGCCTTTATAAATGACGTATGTACTTTTCACATGAAAGTTGAAACAATTTATTTATTTGACGTCAACATTATATATTCTATATCCAAGGCTTTTCTTTCAACGTAATGGAATGTTTTGAAAAAGGAGTGATTTCATAATGGCGAAAATACCCAAATGCGTATGCTGATTTGAAGCAAAAATATTATACGTCTATATATAAAACACTTACTTTCAATTTATTCCCTTTTTTGAGCACTACGCACTAAAAAGGGTCATTCAGAAATATATGAAAACATAATAGATTCTTGCATTTGTGCGATGTTTTTTAAATATTTATGCGTTAAACAATTTGACTGATTTGTCAACACCTCATTAATGGAAAGTAATGTTGTAAAATATGGACACTCTATAAGTTCTCTCATGAATTTGATTTGTTTTTCTTTTGGCGTGTTAACGTGTTGCTTCAGAGTTAAGTATTGTTTCATTTCTTTTGAATGATGTAACCTTATAGCTTAAAGCTGTAATAACATATCGAAAGTACGTCATCAGACGTCCATTCACTTGTGGATTTATAGCAATTATATATATATATATATATATATATATATATATATATATATATATATATATATATATATATAGGTATATATATATATATAAAGGGATTGCGATAGCCGTGAGCGTTCAGGCTTGTCCAATTCTCAATGTTGGGGGCGCAGGTTCGAATCCCGAGGGGGGATGGTCATTTTTGATCTATCTAATTGATAAGATCCTAGATTTGATACACTAATTTTAATGTTATAATGCTTATTTATATCATGTCGGATGCAATTCTATCGAACCATATAGGCTCAAACAAATATATCTACAGAGTGTACCAGCAAAATTTAGAAAATCGTAAATCAATTTTTGCTTTACTTCTAGAAACTTTATTTCATCTTTTATAAAGAAGCATCTGAAACAAAAGTTTAAAAGAAAGATCTTGGCAATCTTTATTATTCAATGTAGCCTCCTTTAGCTTCAATGACTGCATCAACACGGTGGCGGAAAGCAGCACAGCTCTTCTTGATGAAGTGGATAGACATGTTGGCTCAGGCAGCAGTGATGGATGACTGGAGAGAATCCACATTGGGATGGGGAGTGCTGTTTCTCTTCCTCTCCAAAAAGCCCCATACAGGGTGGCCAGTAGTTTGCTGACCAAAAATCTGCGAAATTCCTTGAGCAGAAGTCCTGGACCAACTTTGATGTGTGGGAGGGAGCTCCACCCTGAGTCCACGCATAGTGGCCACTAGGCTAATTTGCCTTCAACCAGGGCAAAACACAGTATCTCAGGACTTTCACGTAGACATGGCGGTCAATTTTCTCTTCGCTTCAAAAATAGTACGGAGCCATGGTCTTCCCATCAGATGCCACGACTCCTAGAACCATCACATGGGTTGGGTGTTTGGTTCTGTAGACTCCCTTGACCTCATCTACTGACTCTGCAAGGTACTGATCGTTTCTCCGATTGTATACCTGGGCAAGTGTAAAAATCTTCTTGTCTGAGAAAATTGTCACAGTGGACAATTTCTTGTGAAAGTTTGAACGAATTTTGGTGCACCTCTCGAGCCTCTTGACCTTCATTGCCTCGGTTAAAAGATGCCTGGACCTCCTGACATAAGATTTCAGGTTCAGGTCATCTTTTAAAGCCCTTGACATGGTAGAAGTACCAACATCCATGGTCCGAGCCAGTCTCCGATTTGACTTTGTGGGATCCTCCTTCACCGCCTCCTTGACCTTTCCCAGAAAGTCCTCAGTCCTCTTCTTATTTTGCTCCTCCACTGCTTGGAGTCCTGCTAGTACCTTTCCATCTTTTAGAGCCTTGAAACATTGTAAACTGTAGCCACAGAGCAGCCAAACAATCTCTGCGATCTATTTTTGTCCACTTAGGCCTTAAGGAGGTCATTGATCCTCTCACGATTCTTTTTTATGACTCATGGTGAAGAGTGAGTGAAAGCAATGTTTACTAACAAACACTTACATGGTTGGTACAACAGGAAGTTTTTTATGTAAAAAATCACTTAAGCTCGCCATGGGTAGCCAGAGACAATTAAACTAAATTTCAAATTTTGTTGGTACACTCTGTATACTAATAAAAAAGAATTCCGTTTTGTGGAAAATAACATTCTTTTATAACGCAACATCGCACTAATCAAATTTTAATAGTGCCTAAAGATGAAGAGTGATGTCAACCATTCTCAACTTTTCTTGATAAATATATGAAGTCGTACTCGCTCCCTAAGTTTTTGCTGTTTTCCCCCTCCCAACGGAGATCAAACAAATACTCTGATATTCAGCGCTACCATACATTTATTCGGCACTCTATGTTCCCTGTGAATGACTTAAAAAATAATTCTTTTTATGATATTAAATATCCAGCCTTAAGGAATACAAAACGGAAAAAATGGCAATGAAGACCCAATGATAACTTTTAAGAAAAACTGATTTTAACCCATTACTTCCATTGCGTACTTTAAAGTACGCGTTTTAAACCTGATTTTGTGGTATTTGCTGTTCAAATACTTTATCTTAGAAGCTTATTTATAAATAAAATAGATAGATTTACGTGTAATAACATTCATTATTTTATTTCATTGTACCGCAAATTGATTCAGTTTGTATAAATAGTCAAAGAATAAAGTCAATATTTCAAAATGAAAAAATCTGTGCTCCCAATTAGTTCAATCATTAAAAAAACGTAAGTATTGTCACATTTTTTATATTTTTTCTTTAATTACTTAAGATATAGTTTCAACAACTTTTTCTCAATGAAAAAAAAATGTCGTAATTGTAGTTTTTGTGTTCAAAATTATATTGTAGATTTTGAACGTACTTTAAGTACGCGATGGAAGATGACCTGAAAATATGTGTTTGTTTATATACATATTATATCGTTATAATTTTTTTTTTGGGACATTCAGAACTTCTAGACTTAGCACAATTGAAATTTGGGATCTACTTGAAGACTACCCTCCAAACAATCCAACGGATATTGTGATTTTCCTTCCTCTTGAGACAAACGATTTAAGTGATGAGGACGATGAAGGGGAAGAAATTGGTGGAGTCGTCGATGTAAATTCGGTTGCTAAGAAAATTCTTTGTCAGACAGCAGAACTGCAAAGTTAATGAAGATGATGAAGACGAAGAATCGATGATGATGACGAACCATTTAATTCTACTGGAACTATAAAAAGAAGAAAGAAAGACATAAAAAATCCTCAAAATCTTTGAAGGACCAATTACTTCGTGTTAAAAACTCAGATAGGATACAATCCACAAAAAAATCAGATTGTTCGAAGATTAATTCGATTCAAACCTTCATTCAAATCTTGAAAATATTCCCGTAGACTTAGAAGCTAAAAAATCCTTTTGATTATCTTAAGTTTTTCATTACAGACGAAATATGTGATAAGATATTAGATGAAACGAAAAAGTGGCAATGAAAAACAATGACATCGATTTTGCTCTCTCTATAGACATCAATATGATTAGGGCAAGTCATGCTTGTGCCTTTTGAGTGGCTATATGACAGCATCTTCCAAAATAATGTATTGGGAAACGAGGGAAGATACATGCAACAACTTTGGAAAAAAATGTATCTCCAGATCGAACCATGAAAAACTAATACGATACACTTCGAAAGTATTCCAAATCCTAAAAATCAATTTGGAAATACAACCTTTGATGGACGGCATAAATCAAAACTGCAAAAATGTATGTTCAAAGAACTGAGCATATTTCGATCGATGAGTCAATGATGAAATTTTTTGGACCTCATCCCCTCAAACAATTTTGCGTGGGAAAACAGTACGCTTCGGTTTCAAGATCTGGTGTGCATGTACTCCATTTGGAGAGTCCTCTATTGTCTTCACTATAGGGGAAATACAAAGATTACACAAGAGGACTTAGACAGGGTCCAGATGTGGTCGTTGGAAATGGTAGAGCAACTTGATCTAAAACAAGGCCATAAGATTGTTTTGATAATATATTTACTTCTCTTGACCTTATGGATTATTTGGGATCTAAAGGCCTTGGAATAGTTGGAACAATGAGGCAAAAAAAATCTGATCTTGTACACACAAAATCAATGAACAAGGCTAACAAAAGGTTTTATGAAATATGTTTATATTGACAACTATTTGTGCGTTATAGCGTGGAAAGATTCAGGGTCAGTTTTCATAGGGTCAAACTTTTTGGATTCAGAGCTAATTGGATATGTGAACAAATACAATCGAGAACAACCAGACCCGGAGCAGGCCAAGGCTTTTTTGCGGGGGGGCTACAGTTGTTATGGGGGGGGCACAGTGGCACATTCATAAAAGATTGGGCCCACGTCACTCAGTGGTGTGGGTGGGCCTACCATCCCGCCAGGCCTGAGAACAACGGAAGAAGATACCCACAGCATGCCCTAATTCATCTATCGTTTAGAGTCAAAATATGGGTGGAGTTGCTTGCTGGATAACTCAGTCTCAAATTATAGAATTACTTTGTGGACTAAAAAATGGCATTGGGCATTATACAACTGGTTTCTGAATGTCCAAATGGTGCAGGCCTGGCGCCTCTATAGACGAGTTGGAAAGCTAAAAAATGTAAGGAAAGGAAAGCAAGCTAAAGAGATCCTTTTTTCGCTGCTAAAGTTGTGATGTGGGTCTTCACCCACAATGCTTGACGGACTACCACACAAAAAAGTAAATGAAAATAAAATATTGTTCTAGGTATTTGCGTAAGTTATAAACCAAAGAATTTGTAAGAATTGTATATAAATGAAATATTTATTTTGATATGCTTAGTTTCTCAATAAAAGTAAAAAAGAGAAAGATTTTTTTTCTTAGTTCTTCCATCACGTACTTTAAAGTACGCGGCCATTACTAAGGTCTGAGGGGCGGTAGAGAAAAAAACTTCAATATTATCCATATATACTAAAAGGAATAACATATTAAATGTTCAGCGAAAAAAAAAAATTTAAATGGGTCATGGAAGTAATGGGTTAATAGGA
>CP045891.1:8773182-8851302 GCA_013387185.1 Caligus rogercresseyi | reverse complement strand
AAATCATCCTTAAAACAAAGTTATCCACTGCTAGCCTAGCCTTCCAACAACTCACAAAGTTTCATCCGAACCTGTTCCGTACTTTTTGAGTTATCCTGCTGACAAACAACCAACCAACAAAACTAACAAAAACCAAACCAACAGCCAGTGAAAACAATACCTCCTTCGGCGGAGGTAATTATATAAAATATATTCTCACCTTATCCATTACATTGATGGTTATTTTTGTTGTAAGTTCGAATATTTTAATTAATGAGCATGCTTAATGTTCCTTAGCAATTGTAACATGATTGACCATTGACAATGCATAGATTCTTGGGATATGCCTGTACTTATTTGCTCCATCAGTATAACATTGTATCTTGCAGTTGATTTTTCTTCAGTCTTGCTACAGTCTTTCTCTCATTATATCAAAGTCTAGGCAATGGTAACAGCATAAAAAAGTTGATATGGCCTTGGTTTATACTTATCTTAAATAGACCAGAAAAGTATATCATCCCTCTCTAGAGTAAATATTAAAAACCATTAATAGCCGGTATCTTACATATGCAATTATTGTTATCTACTATTGATTCATTCAGGAGTAAGATTGGCTTGACTGTCACAAATCAATAGTTCAACCTGATTCAACTCACGAATGAAAACTCACCTTAACTAAATACGTAAAATATTTGTTTCTAAGAGACTGAAGCAAATATTTTCAAAATGCTGTCAATTAAATGAAAGCCTTGACATAAGAATACAAAAATTCTTGAAGTACAAAGACAAATCATGAACTCTTGATTAAGTTCAGTAATTCAGGAAGGGAAAAAATACGACGTAATTTGATTTTTAAAAGATTTTTCTATAGATTGATCATGTTTATTACAAAGACCTATCTAAAAAAACTATAAACGGTTTGGAGTTGAAGGTAAAATTATAACTATATTTTTTTAATATTAGTTAATTTACCGCTATAGATAAAATGTTAAAATATCAATTCATTTAGGATTTCCTTTTAGATGGTGGAGTTCAATGAAATAATTAGGTACAACAATTCTCTTTGAAACTTTAATTTACTCTTGACTTATTTTTTGCTGTCTCAAGGTAGAGACATAACTATCCCTTATACATACATATATATATATATATATAGTATATATATATACAAGGTTGTGAATGGAACGTAAAATTGAACGGTGTTCCGCGGAACGGAAGAAATTGAACGGAACGGAAAAAAAATTGAACGGACGCTTAAATTTGTCGTTTTGCGTTCCGTTCAAACAATATTCAAGAGGAAATCACGCAACCTCGATTTTAGTATGTATTATACATTTTTATCAGATTTGTTGTCGGTCAGTAAATTTAATTATTTAGTTACTATTATTATTTATTCCGTTCGTTATCCCTTTCGATCATTATCGTTCTGATCTCAAACTAAGGAGAGGGAAGCTGCGTCCAGGTGTGTAAGGTGTTAATTGATGCACTCTCTTTTGGGATCAAACGAAGATTTGGAGCCTACTTTGAACGTAGGGAGATGCTAATTGCTTCAGCATATCTCCCTGAGTTCAAAGTAGGCTTTTCAGACATCGCAAAGCAAGAGTTAGCAAGAAGTTATTTACTAGAAGAGGCCGACGAACTGGGAGATTTTCCTTCTAGTCAACTTTCGCAAGAACCAGCAGCTGAAGAAAAGGCAATTTCTTTGCCAAGAGGCCGAAGAAGACTGACTCAGTTAAGCAGGAGGTTGACCGCTTCTTAAACGATGAGTCTGAGGCAATGGAATCAATTATTGCTCATAAAAGGATTAAAAGATTTTCATTCGATATAATGTTATACTTCCCAGTAGTGCCAGTTCGGAGAGACTCCAAATCTAAACTTTTATTACTAAGGACAAGGCAAAAGATATGAGAATAAATTTCGAAAAACAGCTCCTTTTAGGAGCAAATAAATAGTGTAATTTATAAACTAATGTTATTCTTGAGATTATAAATAAATAAATTTTTGTAATTATTCTCAGATAAAGCAATAATCATGAGTAGTACAAACCGAGAAAAATTTGGTGGACCATATGTGGGTGGGATCCTTACATGTTGACTTTTCATATTGTAACTTTTTGGGTCGGGGTAAACAAATATATTAATTTTTCGGGCCGAACTCTGGTTCAATATTTTATATCTTGAAATATTATCGAAGTTTGTAAAGTTTTTGTAACATTAATTGCGGTAACTAACTTCAAGCCGAAACTATTAAGCCTGGTTTAAAATGTATACCCGATATATACGAGGATGCAGTGAAAAGTAAAGAGCCTTCTTATGATAATTTTTTTGAAATCAATTTTTGAACGTAACGCAAAATTAAACGGCGTTCTGCGGAACAGAAAGAATTGAACGGAACGATGAAGGGAACGGAAAAAAGTGGAACGCGTGCAAGCTGCCTGATCTATATATATATATATATATATATAATAATATATATATATATATATATATATATATATATATACACTTAATAATTCTGTTCGTTCGTTCGTTTCCCTGATCTCCTGAACGGTTCATTAGACCTTGACGAAATGTTCAGTGAACGACGAACGATTACAAATTAATGACAGATCAGCAAGTATGCTTTAGTTCATATTGTAGCATAAAATTACAATCATATTTTTCACAATGGAGATTGACTTAACTTTAAAATATTGAGTAATAATGTTTCTGGGACAGGAAATGCTTTGTATATATGTAATAGTTCCCATGGCGTCCAAACTGCAAATAGATCCAATTATATGACTCTATTAATTTTGGGGTTTCCCTAAAGCTACTAAAAAAAGCATTCTAAAAAATAAGCAAGTGTTGTTTGACTTCGTTTCCTAAGAATTTCTGAAAGTCCATCAATATGTACAAAAGAAAAGGATTCATGTATTTTTGGAAAGTAAAACTTAACCTCAAAGTCTGTAGATAGTTGTTAATCTTTGATTTTTAATTAACTCAATTCTTTAATATGTATATAGTATTTGAAATAATATTTTGGTTGACTTTACACAGATATTATTGCTATTTCTTATATTATCTTGACTTGGTAATACTTATCATGAAAAGGACTCTTTTAAAAAATGATTCCTCTCATTTTCAAAATCAAAACGTCATTTATATGAAGTAAATTATAAGTAAATATTGACGCATAAGTATAAGAATTTTTTATAGACAAAACATGTACCTATACAAAAAAAATATATAAAAATATAAGTTGGAACGATCCTAGAAGTGATCCGTTAAAAAAGAGAGGACATGTTATATAAATCGTTAAAACATATATGTTTTATTTTGAAAATTGTCTTCATATATATTAGATTATAATATAGGGTTTCATGAAATGTGGTATATATATTTGCATATTATGGATCCGAATCACGACTTTCCAAGCTTCATAGGGTTTCATGAAATGTGTTATATATATATTATATACTTTTTGCATATTATGGATCCGAATCACGACTTTCCAAGCTTATCATATCAATTTACATAAGAAGCAACTTCATTTCTAGTAATTCGCTATTTCATCAAAAAAATGAATTCCCCTCCTATTGGAGCAGCCAGGTTCAACACAAACGATAGATAGAAGCTTTAATTTAATGAAAAGGGCTAATATATATGATTTTATGTATGATTTAATGCACGTTAATTAATAAATTATGCTTTAACGAAGGAGGGTTTTTACTTTTTTAAAGCTTTATGTAATAGAGACACTTAGCGGTGTGACGTAGCTTTCACAACACATTCTATTTTTGCCTATATGGTTCGATAGAATTGCATCCGACTGGATGAATAAGCATTATAGCATAAAATAGTCTATCGAACTCAGGATCGTATCAATGAGGGTGACCAATATTGACCTTCTCCTCCCGGGATTCGAATCTGCGCCCTCAACATTGCGAGTTGAACACGTCTTATTAATGCTACAATGCTTATACATGTTCTTACTGATTATACAATTTATTCGCAATAAATAAGTAAAAAGTACAGATTTTAAAACTTAATTTTCACGCTTAATTTAATGTATATTATCATCCTGTTTTTAAAAACATAGTCAACTAGTCTCACTTTCTTAGCTTCATTTATAATAAGTCTATTATGAAATGCTTGTGTAGTTTTGTTCTTTTTGCAAAAAAGAAAATAACGTGTAAATTGTCCCACATTGAAGAGTAATTGAATGTGTAAATGAATTTGTATTTCCCAACATGCAGCAGAAGGAGTTATACAAACGAGGGTATCGATTTGACATTTGTAATCACGTTGTTCTATGAATTATGATTGCTACAAATGCCTGCTATATAAAGCCACTCACATATGTAGACTTTCCTAGAAAATGACTCAGTCATGTTAGTGCACAAGGGAAATCCTTGATAGTTGCTAAACATAGAAATCCTAGAAATATTATTCTTTGAAAATTTATACATTAATACAAAAACTGAAAAAATTACCATTGCATAATCTATTATTATTAATTTTGAAATGTAACATTAGCCTCGTGATATGATTTTATTCTTTTATTCATTTAGGATAGTAGCATATTGTGAGGTCATGACATCTCAGAGACTTCGAGTACAAGCTTTTCCTAATAATAACCTCTTGTGTTAATAAGTTTTTAATTTTTATTTAATTTATAATAGAAAAACGTACGTCACTCAGTTTAAATTACATACTAAAACATAAAAATATTAAGCAAACAATAGAGTCTTATATAAAATGACTTATTTCATTTTTTGCTAATTCGGTAAATGGAATTAGAGTATTCGGGAGGATATAAATAATCATTATGGTATTGATATTAATCCATCTAGCCTAGGATATCCCTTTTATTATATTGTTATGATGACATAGATAGCTTTTGTGAAATTTTCCAACAAAGGATTGTTGTATCCAACAACAAAAAAACCAGGTTGTGTCGTTGGATTGATTGGTGTTTTTTCAAACATAAATGCATAAACGTTCACTTGTCACTTGATGGGGCAAATCTAATTGGGTGAAAGGGTTATACTTCAGTACACTTCGTACCAAGTATATATATATATATATAAATAACATTTCAAGCATGAAATAATTAAGTAATATTTTGCGTATTTGTTTCTTTACTCAAACTAACTCAACTAACCCAGGTTTTTTGCAATGGAGTCACTCGAAATAGACCTTCTCTCTCGGGAGGAGGCGAGCCGTGTCCTTAACCTTAAGAGTGGAGGATGCTTCCATTGATTTAACTCTATTTCGTTATCATTGTATTAAAATAAAACATTTAAAGAATGAGAGGATGTGTTTCAACTCAGAGTTATGGTTTTGTTAGTTGACCTTATGATATTTGTCTCATTTGGTTTTAAATGAGTCTCGATTCCTTCATGAAAACAATGTTTAAAATTTATTCTGATAAATTCAAAAATATTAAATCAATAAAATATATATAATCAAAATTTTATATTTTAAAAAATGTGTTTTCAAAATGCATCCCATATATGTGCTATCAAAAAATTAGATATTTGTAAAAAATGTATATTGAATTGTTTTCATTTGTGCAAAAAAATAATTAAAGTGGTTATCAAAATATTGATATTGAATATGAATAGATTGACAAGATATTTAAATAAATATCCTCTATAATTTATATATACTTGTAATAGGATATTCACACACACAAAAGAATCTATATTTTTTATTAATTTGAAGCACGACCCGAAAATGAAACATTAAAAATAACAAAACAAGTGTGATAGAAGTCCAATTCTAAGCAAAATCCATACATCAGGATACGATTAAACAAGTAATTACTTAATTTTTACAACATAATTGTATATATAATTGATTTTGATTTCAGCCATTATTGAAAAAAAATTGATTACTTTTACGATGGAGAATTTAAAACACGTGTTCATGTTTTAGTGGATGCAATTAATAGGGGAAAAATAGGAAAAGTACAATTACAATAAGTAAAAAACAATAGGAAAACAATCATGCTGTCTTAGAAAACACTTTAATAGCTCATACCAATTAATCTACTTGCATATTTTTGCGTAGCTTTTGCAAGATAAGCATAAGCATGAAGTACATTTTGCCAAGTTTTTATCAAATATAAAAATACTTTATAAGCTTTGTTAATAGAGAAATGTATTAAAATTGTATATTTAATGTAAAAATACTTAAAAAAGAAAACTAACTTAAAATAAATAAATGAAACGTGAATGATGGAAATAGCCAACGGGATTGATGAGAAAAAACATATTCTGGAGAATTTCTCTTATAAGCATTTAACTACATGTTTCAATTAACATTATATTAAATAATAAACGTTTAGCTCCTAGCGGGTCTTATTACCACTGATACCGGTTGAGTTCCGGTGAGGTGGGGATGATCTAGGAGCTAAACAAACAACTAATAATATATTTTAATATATTTTGCTTGAAATGTATATTGTTTTGGTCTCATGTACTTCTATAAATATGAACATATTTATACACCTTAATAGTACGAATAAACTATTGATGATGCTCATTCGACAAATGTTTCCTTTCAAACAAGTAAATAAACAAGCTTTCCAAAAAGAATAATATTCTCAATGCACAAGAAGTGAGTGACAATTGATTCAAATTTGTATTAAATAGGTATAACAACCTACTTGTATAGAAATAATAATAATAACTAACTACTTTTTCCATACCAAAGAAATATATTTTTGACACGAGGATTCGCGAGAGAAAAGTAGCTACAAATGCCAGAGAGATTTTTCCATTGCTTTCCCCCCCCGAACCGCAATATTTTATATTTTTTATGACATCTCTTTCTGTTTATATCCCTTGACATTAAATCCAGTTATATATCAAAAGAAAACCCTGTGCACCTTGTGGGAAGGCAACCATAGCAAAATTCATGAACGAATCTAAATATTTTGTTAAGATGTCGTGGATAGAATAAGTTAAGTGGCTCTGTATTTTGGTTTGTGCAATGATTTGGAAGTTTGCAATTGCGGGAAAGGTGGGGGGGGGGATACATTGATTTTGAAGGCTGGCGTGATTGACCATATTGAGGTCAGGTGTAATAGATTGGGCGTGTTAAGTATTTAGTGATTTATGTCTCAAAGGGACATTTGGCATAATATATATAATAAATAAACATATATATATATTTATATCGACTACAATTTCCATGTAAAATTGTGTTAAATATAAGTATTGAATTAATATAAAATAAACTGCACAATCAGCAGTGTTACACAAGCTAACACAATGTTCCGATAAAATCAGACATGTCATTTTGACTTAATTATGGTTCTTGCAATACATCTTTGTGTGGAAACTAACCATCGCCAGCTTGAAATAAGCATTAAAAAGGCGGGATAGCTGGGGATTTGGGTACATAGTAATGTAACTTTTTAGTGTAAAACTTAATGTACAATTGATAGGATAGAAATACATCCTCTCTACGATTATGTCGGAACCAAAGAAAATATGATATAACTAAAAGAGCAAACCAACCCGCTCAGGAGAATTGATAGAGCGCTTCTGCTTAGAGGTGAACAGTTTAATTGATTTTAATTTGTCTTAGTATGCACACTAAAGGCAAGCCACTTTATTTACACTATATTCTGCTTAAAACTACTATATGGAGTCGGAGCATTTGTAAAAAAAAACATTACAAAGATATCTATTCAATCCAATACATTAAGTGGATATCAGGGAATTTTGTAATATTAATTATAAAACTTTATCATATTATTTTAATTGTTGGTGGATTCTTTAAAAACTATGTTGGTTTTCAAATATAATTTTGCAAAATATTTTTTCTTATGATAGCATGATAGCCAAGAAGTCAAAGGAGAGTTTGGCATTACATTATTTTATATAGCACAATATCTTGGAACGAGGATTTGATTAGTTTCTCTTACTATAGTATACAAATAATGCTGAATACTTGATATATCATCACAGCTCTCTAGAAATATACCTACAAAAAGGGGTCTAATCCAATAATTATTGATAAGTTACAGAGGTTACAAACACATTGACAATGGGTTCTCAGGTTTCGTTTATTCATAATTCACAACGTATTAAAAAAATATTAATCGTAATAATATTTTTATTAATTAGAAATACGTGGTTTCACTACTACTGTCATGGGCGTAAAGCCATCATTACTTGCTCTTTTTCGATTATCTAAATTATGCCTTTTAATTATTTTTTAATGATGTAAAATAACTTCAATCTGCTTTTGAAACCAGGAAGTTTCCTAAGTCTTGCGCCTAAGAATTAAGATAATCCACGATTAACCACGTCCTCCTCTTGATGAGAATAAAGCTCCTTGAGTCTTTCACCTAAGGAGCGTCATAGTTTAGGAAACTTTCATAGAATTGATGAAGCTTTGATATATATCAAAGCGGATATATCCGGTGGAGGATATTTTTGGCATTTCCGAGTGGTAAAAAGATGGTTAGGCTCTGATTAACCTTTTCTTTGTCGTGTCTTTGGGTGTGATGCCCTTATTCAGGATTAGTGGGCGTGGAACCAGACACTTAGAGATGTAGTCATGGGACTGCCATATTCCAAAACAACAATCCCAGGGGCCTCGTGCCAATATAATAACTGTGTCGTACTGTGAGCTGACCCAGGAACTTAAACTCTGACTGGAAGGTTAACGAAGCGCAATTCAAGACTTAATTTATTGTTGCAGTTGTTTTTTAAATAAAAAGTACAATATTATATATATATATATATATATATATATATATATAATCAGTTGAGAAACAAGTCCGTAGTCTTTGTCTCCTCTAGATAGTTTTTGAAATTAATACTTGGAACGATTTTCAATGGACCAACGCGGAATCGGCAAAAAGTTTTTTACTAGCCTGATTATGATGAGATAGAATCCATGATCAATTCAATAAATTAGATCTTTGTGTGGAAAGTAACCATTGCCAACTGAAAGAATCATTAAGGAAGCACCATTGATCGATCCGTAAGTGTGTTCAACTCTCAATGGGGAGACTTGACTTTTCGCGGGAATATTGATCAACCTCATTTATAAATCTTTCGTGTAATTGAGCAATTTAAATGCTATGAGATACGATTCATCGAACCATATATGTATGCAAAAAAGGCATTTATGAAGGAAAATATTACTTTTTTGCTAATTAGTATTCTTCATACCATAATTTTCTTTTAAATATTTATACTTCAATTGCTATGTCAGTTTATGCTAATGCATAAACACCTTGAAAAGTATTCAAAGAAACAATATTCAACGAAACACTATGGTGTGATGATTTGTATATATCGAGAATCTGGACTCCTCTAGATACAACATCAATTGGATTTATCGTATCTTATAACTATTCGTCGGTATATTACTTTATATTTTATGCCTTAAGCAAATTATACTCTTTTACACACATTATTTGATTTGGAGTACATTTGCATACAGAAGGATGTATGCATCAATCAAACATTTGCTCTTCATTCAGTTGTGTATGCATATATTTCATTTCGGGGATAATATACTGATGTCTTTAATGCTCAGACCGACTCTGAAAACAATTGTTGTCCACTGACAATAAACCGGAACCAATGAATACTCTTACAAATTAAATAATTGTAGATTGTTTCATCAGGGATGTATGAAATATGGTTTATCAGCCATTATTCATCATTGTAAGGAGTGAGTCCTTGAAAGACTAAAACAAATAAAAACATTTTTTTGGAATTTTAGAAAAAACACATTTTCTTCATAATATCTCTGAAATAGACACTTTTTTCTCATTTCCTTATTTTGATCATTTTTGGAGTGTGGACGAGACCTTAGGGTCTTTTATCCGTCTCTAACGCATGTGACATGTATTTGTCATTTGCTACATCGTCGAAGACCATTTTGCTGACGTGAATAGTCTCATTTCCACGTTAAAGAAAGTATTCCTCAAAGCCCCATCTCGACGAGCTGAATTCAGAAAATGTTTTCCTGGCCTAGAATTCGTCTCAGATCCAATTATGACCAGATAGGGAATTTGGATCCGGGCAGCTGTTTGGTATGGTCAGAATTTCGAGCAAGTCAAAGTATCGTGGATATGTTTGACCCTGACGATGCCAAATGTTTATCCGATAGTCACGGATTTTTATAATGAAAAACATCCTAGTGAGTTTAACGTTTATCGCAAGTCATTTATCGTTTTTGCCAGATTCAATTACCAGTCTCGTGACCGCAGGAATTACACTCGAAGATGGACTCAAAATATTTGAAGATACAGAGGAAAGGATCTGCTAAATTCCGGGTCACGCCGGAGAGGTTTTTAAAACTAAATTGGATTACGTTGTAAAGAAAAATCCTGCCCTGCCATCATTGAGACAGGTACGAGATGTGCGGCTAGGCAAACCTGAGCTACTCTTCACAATGGGATAAGCCCAATGGATGAGATATTCTAAAATACTGTCCATTACTTCGGTAGATGTGGAGAGATAATTTTCGAGGCTGAAAAATGTTTTATCCGACCGTCGCCAAAACCTCACCGAGAAAAATTTGGCAGAGATGATTGCATTTTACAGTTTTTATAAAATAATAAATTCACATTAAATCAAATTTGGAGTCTACATAATTAACATTTTTTCACATTTTTATTCATTTGGGGTAACATTAAAAAACATTTTTTGGCAAAATTCATCACATTTTTTTCCGCTCTCTAGTCATAAGGTCACAAAATAATGACTTAAGTTTCACCTGTTGTTTAATATTATGTTATATATATATATCAGGAACGACTGGGTACCCGACTGTTTTTTTTTGTGTCCCGGCCCGACCGGTATTCCGATTTTTTAAGATACTGGGCCGGGACTTAAATATTTTCTTTCGTTTTTCATTCGTAAAGGGACGATGTTTTTTTGAAAGAATTTCGAAATATTCTTTTCTAAAAAAAATGTCATCACTTTTTTTGGAAATTCTTTTCTAAAAAAACTTCATTACTTTTTCGAGATTTTTTTTTTTGAAAATTATTTTCTAACAAAACGTCGTCACTTCAGAATGTCGAAGGAACGAAAATATATATTAAGTCCAGGCCCGGGTCCCGGCGAAAAAAGGTGTCTCGGTCGTTTCCTGATATATATCTTTATATTTCAAAACTGAAAACCTTCTAGAATACTTAAACTTTATATCTATTTTTTTGATATAGACATTCATTATACATATATATATCGTATATATATATATATATATATATATACCACTACTTCAATTCCCTTTACACCTCCCTACTTGAATTAAGACTATATTTTCTGGTCTCAGCTAGTTGCTTAGATAAAGAAAAAAACTTTTGTAAAACAGTTTTGAGATGTATTGAAAAATGTATAAGCAGGCGTCAAAAAGATAGAAGTATAAGCTACATTAGCGAGGAGTATATCTGTTACAGTTGTGCCAGATTCCGCGTCATGTTGAGGCTGTTATTGCAATAATGGTGGACATATTGAGTAACAATATTGGGGCCCTTCCACCTCCTATTTTTTAAATTTTTTGTGACTCGTTAATTATTAATAAATATATTTAACATTTTGTTCCCTCGTACAGTTTACTGCAAAAATTAGTTTCCTAACCCTTTATAGATATGTATGTTTTCTACTTGAATTCTTATTTCTACTTGAATTCTTGCAAAATATTTAATATATGTTAAAGTTCTTAAAAATAGCTTTCCAATACTAAAGAAGAATATTCTACTGCAACTTGCTTTATACAAGGCATGTTCTCACTGATCCTGAGCTTTGGTGGGCTTGGAAGTGCTTTTGGACAGCTCCCTGGGTGTCTTATCTATTATGATATCATTGGAGTGTCTTTCATTTTGTTATACCACAGTTCATAAAAATATATACAAGTACAAAAAAAGAGAATGTATATAAAATGATGTTACTGCGTAAAAACATAATTAAATATTTTAGTTTAAAAATTTCTATTATTGTTTATCGTATAGTTGGTGGTTTTTTAAATGTATTCTCTCCATGTTTTATTTTTTCATTCCTAAAACTTTCATCACTTATAGCTTTTTAAATCTTTCTCATCTTCTTACAAATATAGGCATAATGAAAAACATTATAACTTACTAAGCTGAATGTAAGCTCACGTGCAATAAATAGAGAAGCATTCTATTGGTTTCACAGGATATAATTACAAAGCATTGACTCCTGGCTTGGAACCTAAAAATTCTGCCAAGACAGATTGGTTGCATTATTTCTTTATACATATATATATATAACATGGTTCCATTTATGTACAAAAGAAGCAAAAAAACACGCTTAGTTCTCATCATTCAAGAGTTGTTGTTTTATATAAATATAAGTATACTAATACAACAAACAATGTTGCTCTTTGGAATGCATGACAAAAACAGAGACTCTCTTGCTGTATGAGGCATATCAGCAAATAAATTCATCGATCAAGGCATTCCCTTGCTAAAATACTTATTAATAATTGCAAGACACCATGGTGCATGTTCCTAGTTTTCATCAGACAACTGGTAGGTGGTAGTACGGGGTGCATATCAAAACATTGGAATAATTATTTTGGCATACAAATATGTTTTTTACAGTTTCAGTTCCTTAATATATATTATTAAGTAGTTTTGTTTTAAGTTTTTTTTAAATATATTTCAATACATTTTTTCAAATAAATCTAATTAAAATGTTTTTTACTGTCTTTACAGGGAGATTTATCGTCCCTCTGCGCAGAAATGCGGTTAATCATCTACCTCTCACGCCATGGTGTTTTAAATTGTCAGCAGTAGCTATTGATCTCCTGAGGTAGGAAAAATAATAGAGAACATATTGATTCCTGGTCTTCCTGCATCTTGGGGTGGGGTTGTTGCTCGTTCACTGCTAGGAATTAATGATGGTCGTAAATTCACAGCCAGTTTCAGATTTCGGCAAACCTCATTAAGTTTTATCGGCCCTGTAAGGATTGTGGGAAAACTTTTAATACTATTGTTCATGCGTTTATTGATTGCCCTGTCTTGAGCGTGATTATATATTTTTTACTTATAAATCAAGAGTTCTTAAAAGATTTTAGACCTTCTTTTATCAAAGCAGTTTTTCTTTTTGGTGTACCATCTTTCTTGAAGGGTACTTCAAGTGAAGGAAAGCTCTATCTGTCGCCATTGCCAACCTCAAAGCTTATATTGGCCAATGCATAACAACGGATCGATGTGTCAATGTTATTGATATGAGATCAATAATCATATCGGCTGCAGCGAGGTATGCTGCCCTCTCCCTAAGGATTCCCAAGGTCCAGGACAATCTATGGAACTTCGCGTATGAAATCATAAAGTACTATCCCTCCTCATCAGCCCGACACTCCAGAATGCTAAAACGAATAATAAGTTATTATAACGAAAACACTAAGGACACGGAGAACTAATAGCTTATGGACTTTAAATCGGATTATTATCTTCGTTTTTAATTATGTATGCGTATTATCTGTCTTTGTTCATTAACTTGGTATTTTAAATTCGTTACATCATTGTTACATAATTCATTAGGGTACGAATTTTAGGTCTTTAAATGGAAACTAATTATAAACTAAAATGTTTATTTATGTTTTATTGTAAAAAGCACAATTTTCTTATTTTAACTATTTATTTAAGTATGTTACTTTTTGTCACTTAGATAAATAAAGGCCTTGCTGATGAGGAAAAAAAATGTCTTTTGATATGTTTTAAAAGAAAGGTAAAATATAAATGAGGGTGGGTCTTAAAAAATTGATAGAAAAATAGGTAAATTCATAAAATAATAAAATCAAAGGCCCGCAAAGCTGTATCAACTCTTAAAAATAATTATCAATGTGACGTCGCGGATTGTATAAAAAAATTAAAGAAAATGTCTTGTTTATTTTATATCAATGTATATTTTATAATACACAAACATACTTTAGAGGGGATAAAATACTCTTCATCCTTAAGTGTTTGCTCTTCTATGATTAAAAAAAATCCCTATAATAAAAATTGTGCGTGTTTCTTTCAGAACATAAAGCTATTTGTTTCATGTTTGGGTCATTGGCACCTCTGATCGACCGTTGGTATTTAAAAGGGCACAAACCATTGATGTATTACAGCCATGTCTGTTGGCCAACTATAAATAATACTTTTCATTGAATTTTTTTTTCTCTATTATATATTACGATGCCCCATTATTGAAAGCAAGCTGGACTCAGATAAGATACCTCTAAGTCAAGACATTGTCAAGCCCAAAAAAGAACTTCTACCATAAGTGAAATCATCTGAACCTTTTGCACAGAAACAACAACAACATATGATTACCTAAGTTACTGATGGTTAGTTCATATTAGTTTGTAAAAAAATAGATTGACGTACAAATCCATACACTAAATTAAAGAAAACGACCACACAACGGACTATATGTGTGGACTTAGTTTATAGACTATCATATATTACTCGTTTATTTTTAAGCCATAGAGATATAAAGGTATAGAGAGCTAATTCCCTTCATAGCAGAGAAACAACGTTCAGCTGTACTCTGTGTGTTCAAAATAAACAAAGTAATTTGTACTACGTCATCGTAAGCTGATTTTAGAGATATATTCTATCTCTATGATCAGCTTACGATGACGTAGTACAAATTACTTTGTTTTATATTGCACACAAAAATTCAGATGAAGGGAATAAGCTCTCTATATCTTTTATCTTTATGTTGTGGACACACTGACGTATTTCTCTGAAGAATCCAATAAGCTCTCTATATTTTTATATCTCTATGTTTTAAGCGCACCCTGTCAGCATGCTGTTTCCTGGGTATCAAATACTCCCGGTTTTTATTTGCAAAAAGGGTGGAGGAGAGCTCTAATTGATGTATCCTCCCAAATGTTTGCTAGACACAAATCAATGGAAACTGAGTAGGTAAACAAGTTAATAATTCTACCGAATTGGTTATTATTTGACTTTGTGCATGGCACTAATACTTTTTAAGTAGGCAGGCAGGCACACACATGTATCCTTTGAAATGTTGCAAATAAGTTTTGCTTACGACGACAAATATTACTAACACATATTACAACAACTACTACAAGTTGCAATGGTAAATCTATTAGTTATTGCAGACATTATTCATTTCTTCCCACACTTTAAGAGGGATTAAATTTGTTCAAGAGTGGGGGGGGGGGGGGGGGGGGAGGGGGAACGCCGTCGACATGGTGTAACATACCATTTTGACGTGTGAAAACATAAATAAAAGGAGTACTCACTGGTTTCCGTCAAATAGATTGCTCACTTGATATTTTAATTAGACATAGTAGGGAGGGTTGGTGTGTATATACTAATAAAATGGCGAGGGAGTGAGACAAGGCAAACTCACACATAAACATGATTATCATTATTCTTTTTCTACGTCCGATAGTTGGATTGATAATATCCATTCATCGTCATATATGGGCAAACCAGCATTCTTTTTTCTTGAGTAAAGTATTACTTAATTCAATTAAAAGTAAAATATGGAAGGTCCATTCAAAGGAAGATTCGAAGCCATGAAGAAATTCTTCCCTCTCAGTTTATGTTGACTCTTCAACTGCCGCGAGTGAAATGAATATTTGTAAAATAACTCCTTTTTTATGTTCCATCTCCTTTTCTTTCAACCAATTACGTTTCGACAAGCACCACATTTTCTCTATCTCTAAAAATGGCAAAAAAGGATTGTTTTTTTTCGGTCAAATGGAAATCAGCTGCTGCTGCTGCTATTTACTTAGAAACAATTAGCGAAATAAACTGAGCTAAATCAAATTTTCTTCATAGATATGATCAAACTATATCTTTTATGATGACATGTACTAAATACAAACGTATCTTCAGAGCAATGAATTCTCTTAAAAAAGGGGATATTTTCTAAAGAGAAACAGATGTGTATAGATATATATCCAAGTGTTAATAAAAGCTTTGCATAACTTGTATTGTAGACTAAACCTGCAAAAAGTAAATAAACCTATATGCTAAAATGCATGGATGAATAAATATATTATTATTTTTTGAAAGATACTATAGAATAATTGTTAAACCAATTTCAGAGTTTATATGTACATACAAAATATAAAATGATGCCAGTAATATCTGCCACAGTTGCCCTTTGAGGTTTAAGCAATAAAAATGAGTTTTATAGTGATATAATGGTCCAAATGGGATTTTAAAAAAATATGTATAAAACCACGTAGGAAAAATCAAGTTGATTTAAAAAATCAGTTTATATAATAAAGCTATATATATATATATATCAGGAAACGACCGGATTCTTTTTTCGACGGGACTTAAATTTTCAAGCCGGATCGGGACTTAAATATATTCTTTCCTTCGTCATTCTTAAAGTGACGACGTTTTTTTTAGAAAGAAAATAATTATTAAAGTCCCGGTCGGGACGTTAAAAAACAGCCGGGATCTGGTCGTTTCCTGATATATATATATCTTTCAAGTTCATTGATTTTAATTGGTGAATAAGTGGGTAGGGTAGCTAGGTGCACATACCTTATTAAATATATTTCAGCATTACAAAAGAGGTATGGAATCTCGTAAGACAGCATGATTCTTGTGAATAAAATATTTTAATTTTTATAGACCCGTCTTTATGGCTTATATGACTGTCCAAACCCTAGAAGTTTATTTATCTAAACAAAATAATGTTATGTAAAGGAAGAATAGTAATTATGGTATTATTAACAATTGACTTCTTAGAAAAATTTTTTGAATAAAATGTCCGGAAGGCTTTCTGTGTACTCCAATATAACAATTTATCAAAATAAATGCTTACTTAATCGATGTGTTTTTTTTGGTATAAACAGGTGACAGCGCCAATGGTTAAAATATAAGTTATTTTAAGATTCACTACTCACTTAAAAATCCAAATATTATCGTTTCCCCTTTCTCTATATTAACTGCTTGGTGGATACTCGAAATTGTCATTTTATATTGACGGTCTAATTAAAAAAAAATATGTTTCAACCAATCAGACCTTATATAAGGACGGGATGTGTTAAATAGATTTCTTTATATATATTATCTGAATGTTGTTAAATATAATCAAAGATAAATGATAGCTTCATTACATCCTTCAATTGAGTCAGCAAATTTCTAAGCAAATGATAAAATATAATTTTATGAGCAACCACTAAGTGATAAAAAAGTAATGACCCATAAATATGATGTGTTTTGATATGCTGGCTAATGATTAGCCTACTTCTAAATTACTTACAAATAAAAAGAGCTATCAGATATTAAAAGTACCATAGAAATGGTGATAAATAGAAAACCCAATCTAAAAAACAATCCACGTCTACCTTTGCTCTCACACCTTTCAAAGATAAACATCATGGTAGTTTTTTGAAATTGTGCATATTTTGGACGACACTGGTCAGACTGTCAAGTTTTTTTTTTGTTGTAAATATTGACTATTCGAAGAAATATCTGCAATTGCTAAGTAACATCTCCAACCCCTTCGAAGCCCCCAAAATGCCGAAATTGAAAAAGTATATCTAAAATCTTAATTAGATACTATAGTAAACGTACGCAATCCTCTAACATCTAAATATTGCAAGAATTAATGTTGCATTTTGTGAATTGCTTTCAATCGATTTTTTAGGGTTAGTGTACCATTTTGGGGCCATATATATATATATATTTTTATTGATAAAAATATGTGTCTCATTGAGAAATCGATGCATCAAAGCGTAGTTCAATAATACATATTATATTAGTATATAGATAGCATTCATTATAAAGTATTATTTTAAATCACAGATGCGTTTTAAAATATTGACAATATTTAATTTGAAGTACAGTGCATTTCCATAAACTTTAAAGAATAAATTATGATGTAAGGCTATCACTTTGAAATATGATTTAATAATTTAGAGGTCAACATAATTAATTTTCTGATATTTGTGTTTGTCTGTTAAGTGTAATTTAGCTGTAAAAAAATACAATATATATCTTTGGTATCAAATACAAGTGTTTAAGCTTTCTATGTTGAAGATGGAAACATTTGTAACTTGATCTATTATTAGAAAGCCTAAATTGGGTGTTAATGGATTCAATTTATGTTTTAAAACAATAAAAATTGTATCATAAATATGTAAAAGTGTTGGTCCTTATTCATCTTTAATGATATGACAATAGATTTTCAATATTCAAAACGTCTTTAAATATGGGACTGATGAATTAATGATTATGATTTTCAAATATGAACTACGGATAAACATCGAACCACAGTCAAAAAGCCGAACTAGTTCTCCAAAATATACCTGATATATCACCTCATATAAATCAATTACTTTAAGCCTGGAAAGCTTTCATACGCTAAATAATTATCACTTAATGTCCGAGAGAGCATTTCTAAAAACATGTGAAGGTACAAAATTGCTGCGTCAGGATTGACGTCAAAAGCAAAACGATAAAGCTGTTTCTAGGCCTTTTAAATATTTCATTCGTTGAAGGCCTAAATTAGTTATTCATTGGGGTATTATTCTTAGGAGACAGGAGAGCAATTTAATGTTTCTCAAGGAAGTACGTATGACCTCATTTTGGAGTATTGAATTTGGACAAATATTTTTACTTTTTCAAAGTATGACAAGCCTTTGGTTGCAAAACAATATAAATATAATTATTTGCCAAGTCTTACATTACAACAACAACAACAAAATGATAAATAGACATATCGAAAGTAGTCAACTTATATTTTTGAGATACGCTCAGGGCTTTCTACTTTCAAAACGTATTTAAGCATTTTTAATGAATTGAATAACTATTGTCTTTGAATCTATGTGATATATTATTTCATTCTTATAAAAAATTAAAAAATCAGTTTAACATTGTGGTAAAAATTAATTTTTCATCAAAATGAATACTGACTGTTTTGCAAAATATTTTCAAAATCAAAAAGGTAGGAGTCATTGCAAGTTTTTGTTTGTTAAAATTAACTGTGTGTCAAGTGCAATAATGTAAATGTTTTAGTCAAAAAGATGGGGAAACATTGCGTAATTTGTTAATGTTTCGCTATTTAGTATTTCAATCTGGGATTTTTGATCGCCAATTAAAATATTTTATAGCCTTATGTAACTTAATGTGTTTTGCTAAAGTGCTCAAAACACAACTGAGTACAATTATTCATATTTTTGCAAGTGTCTTTTATTATAAAAAATTCGAATGACAATAATTATGATGATGTAGAAAGCCATTAAAAAGCATGGATGGCTTTTTACACTATTATGAAATATTGACAATGAAATAATTATAGCTATATGTTTGTTGCAATCGATGATGTTCTAAGGCCAAAAACTCAGATCATTGTATATAATCTAAATTTGAAGTTCTCTATTTAAAAACTTTAGGAGAACTAAAATATCAACTGATGAAAATACTTTTCGAAGTAAATATCCATATTTATTATGATGTAGCAAAATAGGAAATACCAAGTGCTTAATGAAATGTTCCTTATATAATTGAATTTAAAACATATAATTAATGCAAAAGTTTTTCCAACGCTATGATACTTAATTATATCCACTCAAGTTCTATCGCACCAAAAAACATTTTCCCATTTTACATACTGTAAGAAAAGTGTTTTTAAATGGAGAAATGAGATTGCTGGGCGTTCTAATTAAATCTATATTTATATATAATTATAAATCGTGAAAGTGTGATGTAGTCTTGTTAACTAATGTTATTGTTAAAAACAATTATTTTTTAAATGTTTGTTTCGTTAACTAATTCAAAAGAGCTGCATTTGATTAAAGAATAATGAAATCTTAAAGTAAGAGGACAGAGGAGTCGTTCGTAATGATTAACTAGATATAAAACTCTTGAACCATTGATAAAATTGAGCTATGGTTTAAAACTATACTACTAAGAGATCCTATGATCCTATCTAAAACTTTTTAAACATATTTTAAATACATTTAGATTTGTTTTAAATGCAATGAATTTTTATGTCATTTTATAGTTTGTCTTTTACAATAAGTATCAAACTTTGAGATATATTTTAAAGAATTGGACTTTTAAAAATGACTTTTTCAAATTTTAACAAAGGGGTATAATACTACTTGAAGAAACAGTGGATACTTACTGTATCAAATCATAGTTATTTTGCGTCATTAAGTCTACGAAAAAGTTTAAAAAAACATTAGTTTACTCAACTAATAACAATTTTAAGACTAGATTAAAGAAAGGCAAGCATCTTAAATTCTCAGTGTTGAGGCACAGGGTCACCTTCTAAGAGAGAAAGGGCAATTTTGGCAAGATCCTAGTTCGATAGACTAACTTTAACACCGCAATTCGTTATTATTTAGACACGGATTCAATTCTTTCAATTCTATCGAGCGAAATAGGCAAAAAAACAAAAACAAAAATCGATACATTACCACTTTCAAACGATCAAAATAGCTAATATCTTTGTACTTTTATGAAGAGTAAGGACTACACATCAAGTGGATTAATTTATCAGTAATGGATACATTCATTAGTACATATTCATTATCAGTCTACTCCATTCATAGAGTAGCACTTTAAGCAATTCGAAAGCAACGAAGTTATCAATATAACATAAATAATGTAAGTTGAACACAAACATACATCCACAAATTCAGAATTTGTTTTCCTTTCCTTCTTATGTATTGAAAATGGCGTACCCACCTTAGATTTACCACTTCAATAACAGGTGGTACTTTTTTCTACGTTACACCGGTATAATTGTCAATATTTGGTTACATTTTGGCCAGGTAGGTAGAATGAGTATCAACATGGTTAAAGTGGTTGTGTGCTCTAGGCAATGGGCACAGATCGTTAATTTGATTCCATCTGGGATCCAAGAATCGACCTCAAGCCGTGCTCTTGTACCCTATCCTCAAACAAACAATCATCAATATGTTTCAATAAGTTGTTGATATCAATTTTTTTATTTATATTTTTTGTGTTATATAATTTTTTTTTCATATAAATTTCAGCCCCTATTGTATTTTTAGGTTCTTACAAAAGATGGGCCTACATGGACAGCGATATGAGAGGTTTGGTGAACAAATATGGACACTTATATTCACTTAAATCTTATTTATTTCTTCCAAGAACTCAAGGATTGAGAGGCGATTGAGAGGATCCTGAGACGAAGGGATGCCAGATGTTAAAGAGAGATTCAATCATAGATAAGTCCAGCTGTCTCCGTACGGACTCAAGCCTAGTCATGCTGGTCCTTCAGGGAGAGGCATTTTCAAGACCCCTTGTAAGTAGTGACGGTTTTAGGAGCAAATCATAACAAACAATGAATCAATCTTATACGATTGTGCAACGCCTCTCAATCCTAGGGTTCTTGAAAAAAAAAAAGAAAGAAAGAAGTGCATATGAATGTCTGTATTTTCCCACCAAACCTCTCTATAGATGTCGTTGTAAGCACATCTTTTGGAAGAACCCATATTTTGGGGGTTCAACAAAAAGAAAATGATTTATTTTAATGTTAAATTTAACAAAAACTTTCATTAATGTTAAAAATACGTATTTATCACCATGGTATAATAAATAATCATCATATTATACATAATGCTATGGGGAACAACTGCGGTTATCGACCGGAATTAGATAAACGTAGTTTGTTCGATCCTGAATATATTTAATTGTATTGATAGTTGTCAATTCGTGAATAAATATTAAGTATCAATTACTATCAATCATACACAGGATATATTATATTTTATTATTTTTCAAGGGAAACACAAAATCTTTCACATTATTACTGACAAGACTCAATGAATTATTACATTTAAAATATAGAGATTTGAATCATATATATTTTACTGCATAAGATATTTATAAATCTAAAATTACAAACTAATTTCTATTTTTAAATAATCAACAAAAAATCAACTACACTGACCTAAAGCTGAAGATACAACTCAGGTGGTAGGTTCCTTCAGGAGTACCCTTTCTATGGAATGGTTAAAAAGTAATGTCTAAGGTTACTGATGAAATTGTTTTATTAATGTAAATACCATTATAAAAACGAATAAGATAAATGGATAAACAAGTTCAGATATTAATTCATAGAAATGTTTTGGTGTTTTGCTTTATTATTTGAGATAATTTAATGTGTACTACAGTCGCCCTCGCAAAGTCGCGATGTTGATATATATTGAAATTTAGAGAGATTTGACATCACCCGGCGTTTAAACCTACCGCCATTTTGCCTTATTGTCGTACGTGCGTCTGAATACATGTACGCGACTGGACCTTTTTTTTGGGCCGCCATCTTGCTTTTTCGAAGATTTAGTAGTTTGCAACCTCAAATATCCTAAAAACCACTAAATATTTCTTAATTTTAGTACCCCCACATTGTAAAACGGGAGCCAAGCCGTCGTCGCGTAGTAAAAGAACTGCAAGATGTTGAAGGGCGAAGTAGCGAGGGCTTACTGTATTTGTGGTTCTAAGCTTTGTATTTTGACATCGAGTAATTATGAGTTCATGCCGCATACGTTTTCCATAACACTTGTGAAAAAACGCTTAATAGTGTTTTTTGTCTATCTAATAATGTCAAATGTGAATAAATTACACGTCAATATATATATTAGAAAACGACCGGGCCAGGACTTTATTTTCGTTTGTTCGTCATTCTAAAAGTGACGACGTTTTTTTAAATAAATGACTTTAATTTATTTTTAAAACGTCATCAATTTCTTTTGAAAATAATTTGAAATTTAAAAATAATAATAGGATTTTTTTTAAATTATTAATATTTCACAGTTCTTTAAAAATACATTAAAAAAATAATAAATGTATTTAAAACTGAAGTAAAATTATTTTCTAAAAAACGTCGTCACTTTAAGAATGACAAAGGAACGTATATATTAAAGTCCCGGTACGGTTTTGTCCCGGCCTGGCTTGAAAAAAATAAGTCCCAGCCCGTGTCCTGACGAAGAAAGTGTCCTTGTCGTTTCCTGATATATATATATATATACATATATATCAGGAAACGACTGGGAAACTTTTTTTTCGCCGGGACCCGGACCTGGACTTAATTTTTTCAAGCAGGGCCTTTAATATTATATATATATATATATATATATATATATATCAGGAAACGACAGGGTACCCGGCCCGGGTCCTGGCTGTTTTTTGAGCGTCCAAGCCCGGACCGGTTTCCCGTTTTTTTATAAGCCGGGCCAGGACATCAATATTTTTTCAATATTTCGTTTGTCATTTAAAATTTTTAAAAAATCTTCACTTCAGAAACTTTTAGGAGATTCTTTTCTAAAAAAGAAACGTCATCAATATTTTTGAAGATACTTTTCTAAAAAAAACGTCATCACTTTTTTGGAGATTCTTTTCTAAAAAAACGTCATCACTTTTTTTAACTTTAGAATGTCGAAGGAACAAAAATATATATATTATGTCCCGGCCCGGCTTGAAAAATTGAAAAAGGTGTCCCGGTCGTTTCCTGATATATATATATATATATATATATATATATATATATTGCATTAAATGATTGCCGTTTGATTTGGTAGTAAATTCAATGTAAAAAAAGTAAGAATATTAAGAACAATAAATGCTAAGTAAATGAAAAAAGTCTACCTCCGACGTCATAAAGGAGATATCACAAATATGTAAAAGGGCCCGTTTTTAGGGTCACCATACCAACATCAATCAAAATAGCTTCAAATGCCACCCTTGACATATACCTTGAGACATACAAAAGGCCTTTCAGTTCGCTAGTAACGAAGGGTCTGAGTGCAACATCATTCTTTCTAGGATGCGTAGAAAAATCCTTGAGCCTGTGCAATAAATGCTTTTCTCTTCATTTGCAATGTAGTTTTTGAAAAGAAATAGAGGTATAATTAAATGATCAATTCGTTAAGGAAGAGATGGATGAGACAAAGTAAAAGCTTTTTTTTACTTTGCAATAAAGTATTCCCAAGAAATTTATCATTTTGCACAATATGACATGAGGAAGGTTAAGAGTAGAATTGAATGAGTCTCTAATTTGGAAAAAAGGTCAAAGAGAGTTTGACGTCGCCCTTTTTTTCACTAGTTGTTTTATGCATTCATTTTATTCAATTCTAGGTAGATACTAAGCAACAAGAGCTAAAGGTTTCAATGGGAAGTAATGAACTCTTGATGAATGATGTTACTATTTAAATAAAAGAGAAATACAAAATGGACGAGTAGATATAATAACAAATATATAAAAGAAAGAAAGGAGACGCTTTATAAAAGTAAGATTGGATGATTTCATTATTATACATTGTAAGTTGGAAACTTTCTATTATAATTTATAATATAACTTTAATAGTCAATTGTATATATACCTCATTTTATGTATACACAGTTCGGAAAAGTATTATACATTTTTTAAATGTATCCCAAAACATCATACTAGAAAAATAAAAAAAACTCTACGCTTTCAGAGACTGCATACATATCTACATGATTTGGGGAACAATAGAAAAGACATTGAAGGAGTGTATAAGGAAAAAATCGACAAAGGACGATAATCTCTATGATTTTCCTTCTCAACCCAAAGCATTCAGCACCGTTTCCAACCATCATTGCATATAATGAGTATAAAGTATTTGTTTGATGAATTTTATTGAAATATTAAATGAATCTACTGCAGACAAAACGATCCATGGGACACTTGTAGGTTTTTAACGAGCTTAATCGTCCTCAACAGTAGAGATTTGATAGACTGATTTTAATGATATAGTGTTTTTTTGATATCCATATGTATATTGCAGTTCTATCGAACCAAATAGGCGAAAAAATCATTAGAAAAGATTAGAAATAAGTTTTCTCAAGTCTATATTCTGCCATTATAACAATGTCTTTAAACTTGTATGCATGCCTCTTAGTAATTAATTTGGACGCCAAGTATAAACAATATTCAAATTTCAAATAAAATATATATATTTGCAAAGATTTTTTGCATAGCAAAGAAACACTCAATAATATATACACCTACATATTTACGGTCTATGTACGTCAGAAAAGAAGGAGGAATGACTTATCTGAAGAAGAAAAGCGTGTAACTATCCGAGCTTTACAAGAAATTAAAAATAAAAATAATTCATGACAACGTTCTTAAACAATATTAATCGTTATTAAAGTTTTTTTATTCAACTGTCCATAAAAAAATACAAGCACAAATAAGTAAATGTATATAAAATGATGTTAATGTGTAAAAACATAATTAAACATTCTAGTTTAAAATTTTAACATCACATATGAACAAAAACTAAAATACAATTATAATAAAACAACTTGCCATAATAAAAACCTATATGAATATTGCTATTTTAAATTTACGTAAAAGTTTTTGATTGATTTTTCATATGGGAGGGAACATGAGGGGAAGTAACGAATTTCGCCGGCTGCCAAACTCCACTTTCCATCGATGACAAAGGGGATCTTGAGGTCCAACGCCGCATATCTAGCCGATTATTGTCCTTACCTCCCAAGGACTGATAGGAGAGTGCGATGCTAACCTCTTAGCTAAAAGAGCTTTAGTATTTAAAAAAGCACTATTTTTTTTGCATTTATCAAGAAGTTGTAACTCAAGTAGATAAGGATACCATAGTTGTTTTTTTGTATAACGTGATTACTTAAAGGCAGTGTCTCTAACTCAATTTTCATGGGGGCCACTGGAACCTTAGGCTGATTGAGGGTAGGCCTCTAAGGATATCTCACAAAAAAATACTTTTAAAAATCAAACAATATATTATTTTTTCAGCAAACTAAGAAAATCATATCCAATAAACCAATTAATAAATGCTATAATAACTTATAATGTCCAAATTCAGAATTCTGAAACTGGTTTCTCCAGCCTATATCTTGGTGCTGGAGATCTAGCTACTCTTTTTCTTATAAAGCTGAACTATATTTCACTTGAGGGAGGAAGCAATTGAGACCTCCAGGGCTACAAAATATCGTTCCACGAGCCGCAAATTTTAGACCCCAGGTTGAAAGGGTGCCCAGAAGAAATTGTAAACGATGAATTGGTCAAACACATGGATTACATTAAAGCCTGAAGGATATATATATATATAAATATTTGTTTATATATGTATATACATACATATGTATGTATATTTATATAATATCTTGAGGAAATTTTGAAATTCTTACCTCTTGTAAAGCCCATCAATCCATCGTCGTTACATGCAACTTTGATCCATCTTTTTTAGCCCCAAAAGCGAACCCAAAATATATTAGTTGAGTCGTATATATATTCAAATATTTAGTATTGTTCACTTACGATTTAAATCAGTTCGGAAATTCCTGATTCTTGATTGCTATATCTAGAAAGTTTCATGGAATTACTTATAATTACTTACCATTTGAGCTCAACCTTTTTGTTTGATCGTTTAATTTGATAGTATCCATTGTCTAAACACGTTTCATAGCAAACTAAAAAATAGTATCTCATTAGTTGTGGCAAATTGACTTTGAACTGCATCGAATTTATTGTTTTTTGACAAAATAACACCCACTTCCATCTAGATATTTCTCATAAAAAGAGTAAAGCTGTGAAGTAATTGCTTCGTAAAATTTATTTATTTTTTTGCAGAAATTTATGACCCATGTTTGATGATGATGCTTTACCGCCAACTTGTTGCTGCTTTTTTTTTGCTTTTAAGGGAATTAGATTTTGAAGCTTGTAAATAGTCAAGGTGGACCCATTGCTTAGTAGCTAAACAAACCCTGCTGTCATTAAATGCCCTAGCTATGTTGCTAAGCCCTAAGCGGCTCCTGTAATAGTCAATAAAGTAAAACATGCATAAATGTGATTTGTAAACATTAATATTTAATGGCATACAAAGACAACCCTTTCAACCTCTGCAAATAATATAGTTGAAACAAAGCAATGGTTTTGAGAATATGGGGTCATTGAGCAAATTGTAGGAAGAGTATTGAGGGGCTAGTGAGGCCTAAGTTCAGATTTTTAAATGCCTATCAAAATAATAATTAGTTGTCTTGCTGCAAAGTGTCAAGCAAGTAAAAACTCTTTTTCCCTTTCACATCATATCTCTTTCACTCCTCATCCTTTATTATTCTCTAATTGTGATTGATTTATCTATATCCATTTAATAACTATATAAATTCGTCTAAATGATCTTTTTTTAAGAGTTATTTTTCGTGCCCTTTAGCTATTTTTAAAAATGCTATTATTTTTATGCCTAACTTATTCATATTAAATTACAATGTCTTAACATGATGTCTAACCTCTTTTATGATTTAAATCAATCTTAAGAAATGCGGTTTTTAGTATAAGATAAATTTATGTAAAAAATAATTATTATTTGAGCGTAGATACAAATATTTATTTTCAAATTTAGATTATTATTAAGTTGATAGCTTAATTAGTTCCATAGATATACACTAGATGACATTACACCCTTTCCCTTTTCTTTTGTATCCTCCTATCTATCTATCTATACTAGTCACTCCTCATCTAATATTCTTATTCGTGAGTTCATATCTAGGACATCAATTTACATGACAACAGTAACTTTGGTATAGACACATAGTATATATATACACACACACATATTTTTTTCCTAAGAAGTTTCCAGGAGTCATTCAATCCTTTAATACTGAATTATATATATATATATATATATATATATCGACATGAGGTCATTCAACGTATTATTGTATTAATGAGGCATTTAAAACCTAGTTAATATGTATTAGCAATTTTCATACCCCCATAATTCAATGGGAACTTATATTTTGCTCTTTAAGTCAAATATATTTTGCTTAATCTACATTTTTCCTTTGAAATGAAGCAATAGGCCATTAGCTAAATGAACATAGTTTCCAACCTAAATGTATTACAACGCTTTGTATGAAACTATAGCAAGGGAACTGTATCCCTTTTTTTAATTAAAATCCTTGATCGCCAATAACCCAGATAATACAAAAATGAGACAATTTCTGTCATATCAAAAGAGGTTTAAATTGCCTTTAATAGTTCTTTCAAAACTGTATAAATAATATTATTGTGGTCTATTTTCGTTTTACTAACAACTTTCGATTATAAATTAATGTTGAAATGTAATTTATAAGGTCTTCCATCCGTTTTTTAAGAATGATTTGATAGAATAAGAATATTTAAGCTGGTTCCGAGAATTTGTACTTCATTTCAAGATCAATGAAAGTTCGTCGAAATCTTACCAGTTGATCCAGTTCACAAGAGTTCTTGATCATTATAATGGGAATGGTTCCATCCACAAGGGAAAAAACAAATGAAAACCAAATATAAAAAACAGAAGCATTGACCCTCAGTTGCTCTCTCAGAAAAGCTTCTCAGCAAATTTCACCCACCAAAACAATGTTGTGGAGGATCGTTAGACATGATTTTCGATTCCGTTTGTATCATTACACCTAAGTTCAACCATTAACTGATGCCCACAAAGTGCAAAGAAGGCAGTTTTGCAACTCATTATTCACTTTGGTGAATTCAAGACGGTGCTCCACTACATGTGCTTTAGCATTTCTAAATGAAGGACGGAAAATCTCGGGCCAGCTCACAGTCCAGATCTCAACCCTTTGGACGTTCACTTCTAAACAGTAGAACAAAATCGAGTTTATATGTAAGAAACAGATTCCATTGAGTCTCTCATGCGATGTGTCCAAACCTTCGTTGTAGGATAAAGCCAGGAGATGATTAAAAACGTTTGTAAAAATGTCCTTAAGCGTGCGTCATTCTGTCTTCAGACTGGAAAGGCTAATTTCCAGCACTTTTGTAAGGCTTCAGAAAACTTTTACGATATGACTATTAATGTTTAATAATCATAAATTTCCATTCTTTAGATACAATGATGTATCTATGAGGAATTTTACGTATTTTAATTACTTCTAATTCGCTTCTTAAGATTTACATTTCTGATTGAACACACTGCAAGTTAAAGTATCTAAATTAAAAGTGCACCCTGAATCACACAGTATTAAATAGCATCGGTTTTTTCTCTTATTAGATTAAAGGCAGGAGTTTTAAAATATACTTTTACCAGGCTCGTGGGCGTTCACAACCTTAGCGTTCGTCCATTCGATTTGAATAAAAATCCGTTCAGGCGTTCGTCTGTTCAATTTTTAACATTCGTCCGTTCGTTTTGGTGTTCGTCCGTTCGTTGCAAAAATATAAATTATTTCCTATTTTAAATTAGAAAAATTCATTTGTAAAAACGTCACTTTTACACCAGAATCACTTGCAGTAATTTTAATTGCACTTCTTTTGTAAAAAACGACCTCACTTTATTTCTGAAGTGACATAAGAAACATTGAAAAACTTCTTTTATAAAAAACATCCACACTTTTGAAAACAATATAAATTGAAAGGACCAACGCCAACAAAAAAAATCCGTTCGTCCGGTCATTTATATTATATTTTTTTGTCCAATCCCCAACCCTGACTTTTACACCATATAGTGAGCCGCATTCCAAATCAAGATGGCTCGGATATCCAAGTACGTATTTTGACGTTTTTGTTTTTATCCAGATGATAACTGTATTTACTTCACCGTGTGTATTTTTGCTCGTGCCCGAACACACCTAGGTATATTAAAAAGGCTACTTTGAATTACTTTTAAAAATATTTAATCATCAAGGTTCATTTGAAAAATCATAATGTCAAGATGAGACTGTTACCTTCGCCTCTGAGAAGGATCAAGATATGTTCAAAAGACCTCGTCCTCAATTATAGTAAACATTCCTCACTACCTTAGTGACTCAATTTGGGGAAGTATAGACAAAATATGAATGTTTTTTCTCTTCCAGGAAATACTAGAATACTTGCTTCAATTACTTTTGTCTCAATTGTTATACATATGTGATGATTCTAAATATAGTAATATTACTTTTTCTTTAGTTTGTGTGTCACGATGATAAATGCTAGTTTGATATGGGGCATAATATCCTCTACTTAGTATCTAAAAACGGATCATTTTGTTATGTTTATCTAGATTTACGTCAGAAGGGAAGAAACAATTGTCATAAAGTATTGTTTATGTATTTGAAAGCCAAATCCATTTTTCTATGATCATTTAGTTTCTATTCACGCAACTCTCACGGGTGGCCCACGTTTGATATCTTATATGTATATATATATATATATATATATATATATTATATATATATATATATATATATTATATGTATATATATACACATATATATATATATTATTTATATATATATATACATATATATGGATAATATTTATATCAGTTAGAAAAATTCGACTGGACACGTTTTTTTCGCCGGGACCCGGGCCGGCCAAAACCGGGCCAGCACTTTCAGTATATTCGTTCCTTCGTCATTCTGAAAGTGACAAACGTTTTTTTAGACAATAATTTCCCAAAAAAGTGACGAGTTTTTTTTATTGTTAGAAAAAATTCTGTAAAAAGTGACAACGTTTTTTTTTAGAAAATAATTATCCTAAAAAAGTTCCGGCCCGGTAATTTTTAGACATATATAGGCTGAGGACACTCAAAAAACATCCGGGACCTTGTCGTTTATATATATATATATATATATACACGCATTTTCCTTTCCTCCGGCTGGTAAATCTAGGAGTCAGTTCTTCTAAATTATTCATTGACCTTATGCTTTTATATCAAACTATACGTAGGTTAAAAATAACATAACAGTGACTATCATATGTGAAGAATGTAGTTATGAACCCTAAGGAGTGAAAGCTTAAATTGTAAATAAAGTCTCTTTTTCTGAGTTTCATGGTCAAATTTGCAAACCATATCTTGCCAACTTTTGCTTAAGTATTTTTTTAAATAACAACATTTTGTCCTATGTATACAATAGCATTTCATTTTTAATTTGCCTTCGTATTGCCAAATTGTTTTGACTTAGCTGTCATATGTATATGACGTCAGCCAATCCTTTCTTAAAGTAAAAGAATATTGTCTTTTAACGTCTATAAGTCTGTCGCGTTTTGGTTAAATAATAGCTTTGAATTTTCTATCATGACGACAACGATAACGTATATCATTAAGAGTAAGAGTAAAAAGAAAGGGATACACTTGGTGAAAAAAACCAACTTTTAAAACTGTTGTAATGAGCATATAGTCGACATAATTGGATTTATATTATTAAGAATATTATATATATATAATTTATTTAAGAATAGCTCTATAAGACTCTCATAGATCAAATTCTAACTCTGCGCCTGCTGTTTAAGGAAGGAAAGTTAAGGGAAACCATATTGACTGTTTCAGTTCGGCTTAAAGTCCCAATGGTCAAAGTATCTATGTTCAATTGTGTATGGTTGTCCTACGATGAAGAAATTAATATTTGTCCTCCCATTTACACTTTTAAGTCATAGAAAATATTTCAATAAGATTTTCATGAGGTTTTTAAATGTTATCATAGTTTGTTGAATTGCTTTTTGTTGTCTGTTCAGATAATATTCTTTCCCACTTTTTATACGCAATTTATCCGGTTATATAAATGTATGCTTTTTTCATCAGAGAGGTCTTTATTCTATTTAAAATATATACAACGCATAATTATATATAAATAATAGATTTATTCTGTATATCTGCATTTTATATGACAAAAATCGGAGTAATTTATTTTCGCTAAATAATAAATTAAAGGAGTTATAGTAATATATAGCCTTCTGAATATTTCTATGTTTTATTTTTACATTTGTGTTCAGAGTTTAAAAAATTTAATAGTTGTGTAATTGTTTGTAAAATGATTTTAAAAGACGATTTGTTTTATTTATATTTGTATAATATTTTATTGTTTGTGTTCATCCCCAGAGCAAAAAATTTAAACTATAATATTTATTTATGTTTTTATAACACATTTGCTTTGGGTTTTATGTACATGTCTCATTTTTATTTATTTACATAAATTGTAGGGGGATGATTGTCTGGGGGGTGATTGCCCTGGAATCCCTCTATTTTCTATGACTTTTACAACAAAACCTTCTCCTGAGTTTTTTTTATTACTTTCGGTCTTTCTATATGATTTTCCTTTCATTTGCTCAATTTTTTGCTACTATCTCCACTTCATACTTGAGATCGAACAAAGGCCTTTGTGGCCAAAGAATAAAGCATCACAAAGCCCTCACTTACACTTGCTATAACCTATTTTGCTTCTATTTTAGAACTGAATTTCGTTGTACATACTTAAACTTGCATTGTATTCTGATGGTGTTGATGTGGTGTCACTTCAGGGAATTTTAAGGGGGTGGCTTTACAATAATAAAAAGGTATAGAGTTGACGCACAACAAAAAAACAAAAAAAAACACCATGTTTATTGTTTATCTTCCGTTGCTTAACTTTTTTGGATGTCTACACTTTGATTCTTATATGAATCGAAAAAAATATTAAAAGTATTATCATACTCTCATTAATATCAAGAACTAGCGGATGTTACCCGTCGCTGCCCAGGAATTTATAACTTGAAAATAGTCTTTGAATCTAGGAAAAAAAATCTTACAAATAATTGTAGTGATGTCATCCCATGTGATTTTTTACATTAAATCAGTTCCTTAAAAGCACATCATTGGGCCTTTATTGTATTTCTTCGTTTTTCTATTACTTGAGCTGGATATTTAGACATCGTAAAAAGAGTCATTTATAAGTCACTTCATAGAGTGTCAAAGTCACCTATGATAACGTTGAATATCGGGTATTTGTTTGGTTGTCATTGATTGAGAAAGACAGAGTTAGATATATCTTGAGTGAAATTGAAACTTCATATGTTATCATAGAGAATATAGAATGCTGAATTCAAGGTTGGTAGCGCTGAATATGAAGGTATTTGTTTGGTCTCCATTGATGTGAAAAATAACGTCAATTTTTTTAAAAAGAGATAGTAATACTTCATATTTTTTATTATGAAATAGGAATACTGATGTGATATAAATTAGAGAACACGACTCGCCATTTTTCATTTTTTTTTTTTGGTTAACGCAAGGTTGCCATGTCGTAATTTCGTCTTCATTAACATTTCTTCTATTTTGTATTCCTTAAGGCTGGGTATTTAAGCATCACAAAAGGAAGTTATTTTTAAGTCATTTCATAGATAATATAGAGTGCATACCTATATGGTAGCGCTGAATATCAGATTATTTATTTGGTCTCTTTGATGGGTTAAAAAATTTAAGAGATAATATGACTTTATATCTCTCTAAAGAAAAGTTGAGATTGATGTCACATCTTTAGGCATTATTAAAATTTGAAACTTATATTGGGGGAAAGACAGGGACAAAAAACTTATTTTTAAGTAATCATATGGAAAACGATTTTTCCAGTAAACACCCAATGAAACAAAAACACGTCTATGTACCTCAAAATCATCCACAGCAAATTATATAAAAATCTAACTTCACAATTTTAAAAATCGACAAAATACTTTTTGCCGAATAAAAAAAGCATATCGATAACAAATTTTCTGCGAGTTTACAACCCCACTAAAACACTCCTGAGCTCTCAAAACTATTGACTGAAAATTTTGTCAAAATTTTATGAACTGTTCGGGAGATATAGGGAGACGAACGAACGAACGGAATTATTTTATTATTATTATAGATAAAACATTTAGTATCCCTATAACAGGTAAATTATCATTCGCAGCGATATATAATACAGCTTTATTTTAAATCTCTGCGAATAAAATATTCACTAGACAATTTAAAAATGCTATTTAGTATTTAATTAGTAAAAATGTAGCTTCCCATCATAAGTTTTTACAAGTATGTTGCTTGGAAGATAAATTTCGATATGCATTTCATAATAGCATGGAACTAAAATAGAAAGATTTGTAAATCGGTATTTCGAACTGGAAGCGTTACCTGGTGTGAAGAAGTTGAACTTTACAAAATAAATAAACCACTCCGGAGCTGAAAGCTCATTTAATATCGGACAACGTATAACAAAAGACAGTTAAGGAAATAATTTCTTTGCTATTGCCTTCCATTTTCTCAAAATCCTAGTCCATATATGATTTATATAAAAATAATATGTATTAAATTTCAAATAATCTCTAAATAAATTATGACATATTATGTACATAATTGTCTTTTGTTATAAATTGTCCGATACTTAAATGCATATGAAGAAGTCACAGAGCAGACAGATAAATAAATTTTCTTTCTTCTTATCTACCTCACCGATCGGTATCGTATTTGGTAGATATATACTAAAATCATCGAATCCCAGCTTTTTCAAGAAATCAAAGCATAAAATTGTATTGGAAATTTCCTTACAATAAAAAACCTAAGAATGGCGACAAATAATATGCTAACGATGCTTCATATTCATGTTCCCTCAAAAATAATGATTTAATGGAGCTCGATAGCCGTGCGTGTTAAGGCGTGGTTCACTCTCAATGTTTGGGGCGCAGGTTCGAATACTCCGAGAGTGGATGGTCATTTTTGGATCTACCTCATTGATAAGGTTGGATAGACTAATTATAATGCTATATGCTTATTTATATACTATCGGATGCAATTCTACCGAACCATATAGGCAAAAAAAAAAAATCCCAGCTTTTGCATAAATAATATATTAAAATTAATTTTTTTATAGAGAAGGAAGTTAAATACTCAGCTTTTTACAAGAGGGGTGCAGTTTCTACTCCTGTGAGGTGAAGATCAATTTTGGTCAATCGAATTGATATGATCGTAGTTCGATCGATTAATTTACACGCACTGTTCAACCAAATAGCAAAAAAAATACTATTACATGTTACATAATATGTAACAATAATAGTATTTTATATATATTAAAATAAATATTATTATTACTTCTTTCAATTAACCATAAAAGGATTAACCAATATAGGAGAAAATTAAAGAAGGACTTTTAATGACATAATTTATTTTATATACGAGTATATGAAAATGTAAAAGGATTAATTTAAATGTGAATAATGGACTTATAATAGCAAAAACAAAATATTAATTCGTTAATTTAAAATTTTAAAATAAGGCAAATTTACAATATTATTATAACATAATTTTAATATCTTTCAATTCAAAAATTATAACCTACTTTTTTTATAAATAACCTTCTTTGAATAAATGTTATGTTTTAATTATTGTAACAACCAGAAGAATTTTAGCTTAGAAAAATATTTGGTGTCTTTGATAAGCTTTAAACTGATATTTCGAAAAGTATTCAAATTAAAAAAGTTAAACCTACTCCATCAAAGTAGTTGATATTTGATCTTTGAAAAAAAGAAAGCCGAATTTATGTTGCAAAAATGTATTTTATCTCGCGTAATTAATTACAAGTAAGAAGTTTACAACAATAAGAAGAGTTAGAAACAATTAATAATAGGAAAATCCACATAAATTTCTAGTTTTTAACTCCCTTAAGAGTTACAATTCTCAACAACAAAAAAAAGATTTGAATTCTGAGTCTTTTGATTGCCGTAAAATGATATAAATAAAAAAGAGAGTTTACTTTAATGTGTTGAGCTTTTCAATGGTGAAAAAGAGATAATTTATAATATATTTACTGATCAACATAATTCTTATGAGAACAATATTAAGTGCTCAACTTGTATGATTACTGAGGTGACCATTCTGGCCAATAGCTTTAATTGTTTGTACATATGTTCCATAAAACAATTAATGGTTTTATTTTTTGTGTAATCAATGATTTTTTTTAATATAGGATTAATCATTTTGCAAACGGATTATATTATGAAAAGACCCACTCATAATGTTGCTCAAGTGGGAGATATTAACAGTAATTATTTTATTTATGCTTAACATTTGCAAATATTTTTCATCGAAAATAAATAAACGACAATCCAATAAAAAAGTCGATAATTTATATATTGTTCTACTCATCATACTATTCAATTGATATATTGTCAAATTTCTCATATAGGCAAATTCAGAGATGGTTTTTAGTAACATTATATATTGTTTTTTTTAAATTCTATTTAATATAACTTTTGAAAGACTTTTATACATATAATTATCAGTAATGGAGGTTCCGTTAAGAAGGCTGTATAAATTGTTGCGTGCTCCAAGGAATCTTTAAAAAATATATAGATTTATTCTAATATAAATTATATGCTGTATATCATATTTTTGTCCACAATCACTACTTATAAAAAAATATAATACAGTAGTAAAGTTAATTGATTTTTTTTCTTTGTTTGTCAAAAAACTGGAAGACACGTTTATCCAATCAAGCCGGGCGTATGTATAAAGTCCAAAATTTGAAAAAACCCGGTTAAAAAACCCGGGTTTTACCGTGGGTTTTCGAATTCGGGTTTTTCATACACCATTAATTAGCTCAAGCTAACCTAATTAATGGTGTAATGAAAAACCCGAATTTCGAAAAAACTTCGGTAAAACCGGGTTTTTAACCGTTTTTTCAGGGTTTTTCAAAATTTTTGGGTTTTTACAACCATGAATAAAAGTAATATAATTTAAATATTGTTTCAACTAATGCACAGTATGATTGTTGTTTGAGAAGCATATCAAATACAAAAATTTCATTATAAAAATTTTATTGTATAAAACAGTAATATGCCGTTTTTATTTGTACTACTGCTCATTTTTAGTTGTCTCTCTTTCAATACATAAGTGTTGATATCGATTGTTCTATTTTATTCCGTTTTAATCCTGAGATACTTTACAAGATTAGAAAAATAATCCAAACATATAGCTATTGTGAATTTCAATTTCTTTTATGGTTGTAGTGCATATCTTCTAATATGTAAAATATTCCTATGTATAAAGATGTATAAAATATGCTACTGAAAAAAAATTAATAATAAACGCATAGGAAACATTAGTGTTCATTAATAAGTATATTTTCAAACCCTTTTTTTATTTTCTTCCATATTTAAATTTGTTTAAAACGCAACTTAAATGTGTTATGGTTTTTATAACGCCAAATAAATCCATTTTTGCCTAAAACAATTTTACTTATATATATGTATATAAATGTATATGAATATTATATATAATAGATATATATATAGATATATATATATAGATAATATCTATATATATAATATATATATATATTATATATATATAATATATATATATATATATATATATATATATATTATATATATATATATATAATATATATTATATAATATATATATATATATAGGGTTGTTCTTATTTTTCAAATGTTTGAAATGTTAGCAACGTTGTGTATTTTCTGTTTCTTGGTGATAAAAGAAGACGACATACAAAGTTTGAACAAAATCGGTCAACATTACGAGGTCGCGCAACGAGGTCAAAGTTTTAAAAATTTAGTAAAAATATAGTTTTTCGCAAATTTCTTCAAAATGGTGGACGTTACAGACTTCAATAATAATTATTAATTTAAAGGAAATCTAATTTACTACCAGACGTATGTTTGATGTTTTTTAATAAAACAAAGTTTTCAGTAAAAACAAAGCAAGAAAGGGAGTGTGTATTGTTAGCTTATTTCATAGCTTTTTTGTATCAATTAACTTCACTCGCCTGTAGAAGATGACTTGTTCGCTTCAGAGTAAAATAGTACTTTTAAGTTTAGTAAACTTTAGATGATAAATCCAAAAATGACCTTGGTTGCATTCTATCAATTCAGAATTCAGTACAATCTGAGTTTACATCATATGATTCAGAGCCTGTATTGACCTATAAGAAATCGATTATGAAAAAAATAAATCATAATGTGTTTCTTAGATTTGCGTCAAGGTATCCTCTCAAAATTTTACTTTGTCTCTGACGCATTTATAATCCATTATATGCGTCATTTTGTACGCGAGATAGGCTTTTTTTAATGTACATATAATCTCTACTATTAAATTGATATGATTAGTATACCAAAATATTAAAGCTGGTTAACCAAGCTCTCATTTATATATTTGGTGTCTAAAAATCGCTATACTTTAAGAGATATAAGCAAATACGTACTCTCCCCAAAAATTGATTTTGATATGAGAATATACGATTACCATCTGGTAATCTGTTAGTGTTACCTGGATAGAAAGAGAATAGAGAGGGAGTATTTTGCTTATTGGATTCTTCTTAGAAATATCCTATCCAATACACTAATCTGCCTATTCTATGAAAGTATATCGAACATCATAGCACATTTTTCTCTGAATCATCTCTGATTCTTAAAAGGCTGCACCACGAAATATTTGCTATTGGATGAACCCAAGAAATATATTGGCGCTAAAATATGATGATACTGTGACAGATCAAATCATCAGTAGTTTCGACGAAAACTTTTTCGAGCCTAAGATTACATTAAATTTATTTATCAACTTGTGATAAACGATAAAAATGATTAAAACTTGCAACAAACGATCAAATTTTTTGAATTTGACTAAAATAAGAATAATTGAAATATCCGAGAGGGCGGATGCGGTCCATTTTTACAATTGTATCGTTGCTCATTTTTAGAGAATAACACAAGTGATGAAGGGATTATTTAAAGAATTTATCTATAAACGATCATCATTAGAAGTTGACGTTATTGACAATAATAGTTTATCGTTCACGGAAGCCACTGCATCTCATTATCATTAAACGTCATTATTAGCTTTTTTTTTTGCAGAATATTATTGAAATCTCAGCACAAATACATTTGTTTAGCCATATATGTATACTCCGTTCCCTTTCTATAGATGACTTGCTTTTTTGTTTAGTTCAAAGATCAGCCCACCGCACCGGAACTTAATCCAGTATCAGCCGGTCGTGAACTGTTTATGAACTTCTATTTTATATTTAAACAAATCAAATTTGGACAAATAATTATAAAAAGCAATTCCTCCAGCGTATTCTTCCTCTCTCTGGTCTCTAATGCAAGTTCGTCCATTCCAATCCGTGTCCGGGGACAATCGTAGATTTGATGAATTGGAGTTTCATCTCCTCCTCGCAGACTTTCGACCTTCCCAGTCGGTGAAGATGTCCATTAAGGTTAATGTGGCCATTAACCATGGATAAACGATTTATTAAAAGTGCAATACAAAAATTAGTCATTTCTTGTTTCTTCACCATTGTATATATATATATATATATATATATATATATATATATATCAAGTTTGTGAATAGAATGCTTAATTTAACGATGTTCTGTGTAACATTCGTTCAATAAACTGAATGCTGAACAAAATGGAAAAGATATGATCAAATTGGGTAACAATTTCTTTTGTCTATAGTATTATTTTACTCTGAGTTAATCAAAAAAAATATATAAGTAAACATTAACGAGGGTTGTGGGATTTTCTGGTGTTTAATTCCAGTATTAACTTTAGAGTCGAACACATTAATACCTATTTAAAAATACCCAAGAATAGTTCAAATACGCACTACAGTAAAAAGAGAAAACTGATATATAATTGAACACAAAATGAACGCAACAGAATAAATTTAATTGCATACCAAAAAAGCTATATGCCCAAGAATGAATAACATTTCACAATACCGAAGAAAATATAATTCCTCAACACTTATGTGACAGTAAATGACTGCATATAATTTAAAAGTTTTGCCTGTTAATATTTACTGTTTGTCCAAAATATCAGACAAGATTATTGCACTTCTTAGAGCGAAACTCTAATTACCTCAGACCCACATCCTCTTAATCTTTAGACATAACATATTTGCATTGGCAGGACGTTTGTGTCAAAAATCCCTTCATGAATAACGATTCCTGGAACTTGGTAAAATATGAAGTAAATTATTACCTTCCGTCAAAGTCTTCTTCCTAACAAAATAAAAACCATTTATTTCAAAATTGTACAAATTTGACTTATACCATTTTTAATACATTACTCGCTAATTGCATTTAAAAGTTTAAATGTCGGTTGTTTCATATAGTAACCTATTTTTATATATCAACATCCCTATAGTCCAGGATGGGCAAACTTTTTGACTTGCGGGCCACTATGGTTATAAAATTTTAAAAAGGTGCCCAGCAATACATTGACTGTCCACTTTCCTTTTCTTTGGTCCCCTCATTTTTTACACAAGGCTCAAATGGCAATGAGAAAATTCATGTGAGAAATAAAGAGTAATGCGCGGCCTAAATGTCAGCGCGCCATCTATTGGTGAAACGCGGTATTGGATGGACAAGACGTAATGAATGATTTATGAAACATTATAATTTTTTTTACTGGACAATCTCGGCGGGCCGGATGAAATTGTCTAACGGGCAGTATACGGCCCGCGGCCTTAGTTTGCCCATGTCTGCTATAGTCGATATTACAACCAAGAGAAAATAATAAGACACGAAAACGGAGAGATCGCATTAAGTATTTATTTTTCAAATTACATAATGACAGAGAAGTTCTAGTGAATATAAAATATATTTTTTATTCGGGGGAGGGAGTGAGGGTCAAAATTATTATTAATAAGGGTAATTGGATAGTGAGCACTTGTTCAAAGCTCAATATTGCATTCGTTTTTTGTATATATATATTTTTTTTGTACAATATTCAGATTTCAGTCCGACAAAAGGTATAATATATGATTGACAATGAGGCAACTATCACTACAACATCCAAAAAGAGGGGGATGGCGGTGCTACACGGAGAAACGTAACTTCCTATATTAATTTATATCCAATATAACCTCCAAACTCGGTGAGGGGGGGGGGGGGGATGTCTATTTTCTACCCCCTGCTCATTCCCAAATCCCAGAAATATATATAAACTTACTTGTTTTTTTGATTTTTTTGGACACATAGAAGAAAAAAGGTATAAGGGAAATTCTACAGAAATATTTTTAATATAAAAAAATGAATGAATATTCTTATTTTATTATTTGTTTAAATATGTTTAAATATCTACTCTGACTTTGCCAAAAAAAAAGATTGAAAACCAATTTTAAATCTTTTTGGGGGTCAACACTTTTATATGGATTTAAGGCTTCTGCTACTACAAAAGGGAATTTTCTCGAAAGCATGACAATATGTTTTGAACTTGGATGAATGATATAAATATGCGTGTTTTGTGTGAGAGTGAGTCACTCGGGGGAGGACCTCATTTGTTCTCATCACACATTTGTTTGACTTCATAGAGAAATTAAATGAGTGATCGAGCACCATATTAGCGCCGACATCACTCGGTTTCATATCAGCTGTCGATGGACACACGTAGGTACACAAAGTAAGCTAGGAATAGGTAAATACTTTTTTATAGGTCCACTTGAAATTTAAAAAGTATATCCAGCCAAAAATAATTAGCTATATTATAAATCTTAAGACTGTAAGGCATACCAAATTGTATGAATCGAGTATCTTAAAAATAAACGACAAAAATCTGCATTCAGAAAAAAAAAATATTCGAAGGAGTTTTTGAAGACAATGGCTAAAGACATTAATATAAATGCGATTTTGTATTTCACTTTATATGAGCCAGTCAAAGCCGCTGTGATGGCTGTGTGTGACCTGGGGTCAACCAATGCTTTGTAGGGAGTAGAGACAGAAAAAATGGTTTAAAACCAGCTTTATGATGAGTATTCAGTATGTTGTTAGACAAGTCTCAATTTTTTAAACTGTGAATGTTACTTAAGTTTCCTTTAGAATGTTGGTCACGTTCTATTTTTCCTATGAAGAACAAATATCTGATATGAAACCCGGTGAAGTACTACTACGCCCTCTATGTTCCTCAGTGATTGACTTTTTTTTGTTGATCGGAATCGGCGGGTCCCTCATTTTTCTTGGCAAAAACAATATATCTTGTTTCAGACTTATTTCCACTCAGACACACCTCTTAAGTAGGGCTAGTTGTATACGAATGAATACTTAGAATTATAATAATCATGTAATAATAAATCTATATATGTATATAAGTGTGTTGTGTTTTTTATACTTCGCTCATCATAGCGTAAGTATATATATGTTTATATTGTACACACTAAGACATTTAAATCCGACAAATATTAATAGTAACAGATGAGTGGCGGATGAGGACAATATTTGTAATTAATAATAATAATAATAGTAGTTATTATTAATATTATTGTATCAGTATTATAATTACTATCAATTTTTTGATGAAGCAACAAACACTTAAGGGCTTGAAGACTGTGAAAGACATTAATAATTGTAAAGTATTGTGTTCCTACAACAAAACAGATGAACATACAAGCTCTCATCCAAAATATAGCGCGGGTATTTATCTCCGGAGAGAACAGAGAAGGAGAGAGAGAGATTCGAAGGGGGCTTCCAAGACGTTATTTATACTTAATATTTGAATATGAAGATTTGTGCAAAGCAAGGCGCATGCCATATGTCTAATAGAACACGATACACAACTAAATATTGACATTTCAGTCGTCAGCCATAGCTAATGACTTATATGAATTAAAAACAGGAATTGCGGATTTCATTTTCGAGGTTTCGTGAATTCTTTCTTCCTATTAAAAGTAAAGATGGTTAACAAACTATCAACAAGTATGCTGTCAATGATTAAGCAGGAAGGAGGGGACTCTTTGTGTATCAAGGTCATTATTATATAAGTCTGTGGGGGAGGTTAAACTGGGGGTTTGTTTTACAAAAATAAATCAATTTTGAGATCACAATGTTCTTCATAGCTTTCCATCTAGAATAGTATATTATGCACACACACAAATACACAAAGTTTGTATACTCTCTCATCACTTTGAATGTGCTATAAAAATGAGATATGGTAAATATTTTACAATATAGGTATGTGTTGCTTTACAATTTATAATGAGGATAGCTGCAGCAGTCTTATTGTATGATGTTTGGTGTTTCTCACTGAGTCTCTCACACTTTTTAAAAGTTATTTCTCTCTCTCTCTCTCTATTTCCTCCCCTTTCTTTTTATTTTTCAATATATGGTTAAGAAAGGCTCTATTTTCAGACACACAGAGATGAGTAAAGGAAGGGAGGTGTGGGGGGTTGTTTCTTTATCGGGGGATTTTTTTATCAGGGCTGAGTTGTTGCTTACTTGTTTTTTTATATTGATGGATCAATTATTTTAAAATATTTGGGACATCCAAGTCTGAAATACCAATATCACTGAGGAGGCTTTCAGATCCAGAGAAATCAAAGATGGAGGATGATGACCCCTCAGAGCTAATGGAGCTTCGAGTCTCCCAGGCATCCAGGAGATTAGGCTCTGGGGAATCATCTGCTCGGAAACGGTCAAAGAATAAAAACTTATCATTTCCAACAGAGTTGTCATCCTCTTCGTCCTCGAATATGTCGCGGAAATTGCTGTTAAACGTAATGTTGGGTGGAGGTAGAACGTTGTGTCTCGTATGGAGGATACGTATTTTATTTGGTAGGTTACTCCCACCTCTGGTCTCCTTTTGGTGATGGGGGGAGGTGAAGTGGGAGTCGAGGCCAGGAGCTTGGCCATTTTGGGAGCACTATTACTACTAATACTAGAATTACTATTGACGACACTGCTGCTGATATGAAGGGGACTGCTGACATTGGAGCTCTTGGGATTGGCACTCATGCTGTTGCTGCTGCTAGTAATTGTCGAGGAGGACGACGACGGCGACAAACTGTTTGAAATACTCGAATTGACAGGGTTCGTGGTGGAGGGAAGAACGACGCATCCGCTGTTGTTTCGTTTCTAGGCTTGTATTTGTAGTCTGGGTACTCTTGGTTATGCAGAATGCGAAGTCTCTCGGCCTCATCGATGTAGGGCTGGCGATCCTTTTGACCCAGAAGCTTCCATCGACGGCCAAGCTCCTTGGATATCTCTGCGTTATGCTTCTCTGGCGTTATCTCGATTATCTTTCGTCTCTCCAGTTGGGACCAGACCATAAATGCATTCATGGGACGTTTAATGTGATTGGTTTTGTGTTTTTTGGTCTGGAAATAAAAGAAGAAGGAGGTGTTTTAGACTATTTTATTAACATGTGTAAAACTTCCTATAATTATTATCCAATAATAAAAGAATCTAGTATCAGGAAAAAGTCTTTCAGTTTCAATCTAAAAGGAACAAAAAATACCATTGCCATTCGTGGTAGCAATCTTAACAATTGTCCACTATTTTAATCGAGAATTCCATATTTCGAATCCATAAAAGCAACACATAAAAAATTGAAAATGTCACACAAGTTATACCCTCTTTAATTGAAAAACATTGCATACACATGTATTGAATTCCTTACAAGAAACGTTAAAAACATGAAAAATTTATCAGAATAATAATGTTTATATATAAATAATAATTTGAATTTTGGTTAAAATGAAATTTACTTGTTTTTTATTAGGGCCAATATAAAAGTATGGAAAAGTTTTTGTTGCCAGGATTCAATTCAGTCCTGAAAATAAAACCACTCTTAAATCACCCCACATTCTCGCTATATACGAACATTCAACTAAAAAATGATTTAATGTTTCCAACTTTTCCTTACAAAATGAACAAAGTCTTTCATATTCCGTTCTGCCGAATATGCCACTAAGGAAAGGGTGTTAGTGATTATTTTATATTTTAACCATAACATTGAGAAATCAAAATTAGCTTTATGCAAATCTTCTAAAATTTTGGTGGTGGGAGCAGGGATTCAAAGAGATCTTTTCTCCTTGTAATTTGCATTAAAAACATACCTTGAGTGTTCTTTCCATTTCAAACGATCTTAGATTATTATTGGAGATTTGGCCTCAAAAGTTGTAAAAACAGTCCGTTGGACCAATACACGTTTTTAAAAGACAGCCTTTGTAAAATGCCCTTTCTCCCGGATAATTTTGAACTACTAATAAATAATATTGTTGACAACATGAATGATTTTTATTTTTGAGAATGTTTTATTAGTGTATGTATATTGAGAGATTAAATAAATTGTTGTACTGACGTACAAAAAAAATAATGTTTATATATTTTAATATAAGTAAATTTAAGAAATGTTTCTTCCATGATGGAAAATTAATGTCATTATAATTGTTTTCTACTAGATAAATTAATCTTTTTCAAAAGTTCAAGCCTTGAAAAAGAGGTTTTGTGGTATAAAAGGATATTTAAGGTTCCGTTGCTGTTCAATTTTATTTCGCTTGTATTTAGATAGATTTCTAAAAACATATAAAGGCTCATTCGTAGGCTCTCTAGAGTATTTAATCCTATTAATTGTATATTAAACTTATCACTTGGCAGAGTAAGCAAACATTCGATGACTAATGTTCACCTTCCCTAAATATTTGTAAAATCAAAGAAGAATGCATATAAAACTCTTAAGGCATGTTTTTTCACATACACGATTGATAATTGTTTTATTTACTTAAACTTTTCCCCATCTCTTCAAAGTTGTATATTTAATTCATAATAATAAATAAAAAAGAGCACATACCGACAAACTTTAATGATAGAAGTTTTCTCATGTGTAAAAAAGAAATTTAAATTACTTTAAAGTTTGCTTTTACTTAGGAGGAAAAAAAAACCTTGGGAAAAAATTCCACAGGAGCAAACAGTATTCTTTATTCAAACAAGTAACTAGATATGTATAAAAATACTTCAAGATGACGCATTTCATTACATACGTCGTTTTTAATTTGATGTGGATAAGGCATCAAAGTTATATCATAAGCAAACAAATAGATAATGATGGCATTGGAAATGATCAAGATTTAGACACAAAAATACACTCTGCATCGGCTGCATCATTTAAAGGGCGTCTAAATAATTGATTGATTTTTCTTGAATTTTGACATTCTCATACCCTCACTAAATACAAATTCAAAGCAATGAATTAAATATGATTTATTGTTTATGTAAATAAAATTGGACGAATAAAGCAACACCTCAGATTCTAGGAACGGATGAATAAGAATGACTTTTCCTCATGTCATTCCGAGGATAACATTAATGATTTCCCAACAATTTTTTATTGGTGAGTTTCATAATAACTATAATTAAGCGAATAATACAGTAAATGCCTCAAATTCGAACTTGTTCTATTTATCTGCCATGGTAACATTTGTAAGAAGTTTATAAATTGTTTTAAAGTGTGCAAATAGCAAAAAAAATCTTAAATCTCTCCAATATATATATATATATATATATATACATACACACACACACACACACACATATATATATATATATATATATTTCTGTATATCAAACATAAGAACATACATATTTGAGAAGGCTTTGTCAGTTTTATTAGTCGTATTTATCAAATAGTAAAAAGGATGGCATTATGTTTTCCACCAAGTCTTTCACAAGATAAAAAAAACATTTTTTAAACACACGAGGAGCCTCAGCTGCTTCATACCAACATTTATTTTTCAAGGTCAAATTAACATATTTTGACAATAAAAGGAGCGTTTTATACATATTAAATGAAAAAAAAACATATTCAAATGCTGAGGTATGCATAAAATAAAGAATATATGTTTCTTTAGGGAATAAATAACCCAAGGAGCGAGGGAAAAAGAGACAACAATTCAAAGCCCCCCCCCCCTAACATTTCCCTCCTTCTTTTATACTTGTTTCCTCCTTTATATGTACTAGAAAACAGCTGAATGCATAAAATAAATAATTCTTTTTATGTAAAGAAAACTATTTCAATGAAGGAAGAAAATAAGAGGGGAAATAAAAAGATTTCCAAAAAAGGCTTACTCCATGAAGAACCAGTTTTCCTCTCCCTTGTGATAATAACACATATATATTTTTCTTTCAAAAATAATCCTGCAATGAACTCTTATTGAACGCATAGACATAAGATTACCCGTCGTGTACAAGTCGTTTTTCGTCTATTTTAATAGTCCAAAAAAGTATATCTAAGGGTTTCCTCCTCCTCCTCCTCCCAAAGGCTCATAATATTCCTCTTTTAAACCCTTCAGAATAAACCTAGGAATAATGTTTTTAAAGCCTCCACAGAGAAGTAACGCCTTCTTCTTTTTAAACTTAAACAATGTTTGCGAGTCATTCTTTCCAGAGAGATGTTTGATTTTTATTCGGTCTCTATGTCATTACACGGAGAGATCCTCCCTTTTTTATTGCTATCCTCCCATGGAATGAATGTATATGTTGAGAACTAAGCCCATAAGATTCCTTACTAACTAAACTCTATCAAATTTGTTTGATTGTGCCTTGTTTAAATGATTTTAATAAATAAGTGATAACAAAAATGAACGATGAAGGATATTAATTTGCTTCCTTTAAAAAATATATATAATTTTATCAAAGTATGCTCTGATATAAATGTTTATACATTGGACACTAAAACTTATGCTGAAATTAAATTTAAGTAGTTTTTCAAATTAAAAATATTTTGGCTTTAATGAACCAGATATATTGTACAAAACTATTTTTTATGAAAAATAGTACTTTTATACCTTCAAGAAAATACTTTTAAGCATGCTAACTTCAGGATATAATAAATAGCTTATCATGTGATAAAATCAATAGGTTAATTCGCTGAAGACATCCATATTGGATTTTGTTTAACTTAATCGAATGCAAACAAAGAGGTTTACATGGTGATGTATGACTAAACCAAGGGATTTCCTGTATGAAATAACATAGCATACATTTGATACGTTCAGCTTATAAAAATAGTAAACGTAGCTAAAGAAACAAGGTCTTGCCTCGAAGAGAGAAAATGAAATGAAGTAAAAATATATTAATAAAAACAGCTCTTTTTCCTAACAAAAGATAAAAATACTAAGAAATATTGGAATAATATTAGCATACTTCTTCACTAAGATGTGACATGAGAAAAATATTAAGACAACCATCATTCAGATGAATAGATGTTTAAAAATAAGTAGTGAGATCCTAGATCCTAGACTTCAAAGCATTGAAGCAGACAATCTTCACATCAACCAGCCATCAAAAACCCTTCAATGAATTAGCAATATTGACACAAACAGGTTTTTAGCACGTGAGCTAAGAATGATAACATGTATAAACATTACATAAAACAACTTATTTAGGAGGAAAATGACGCAATAGTTTAAAAAGGAGTTGTTTCATATAATTGAGATGATTGGGAGTTCTGTTTTATATATTTTATTATTATTATTATTCAATGATGATGGGCCTTCAAATATCAAAGTATACTAAATAAATAAAAGAAGGGCGGCATTGGACTCAAGGTGACTTTTATGTTCCAATAAGAATTTCATCATCCTTTTTGCGATTCATTTGACAATGTGATTGAAGTTCTTGATTTGATATTAATAGAATGGAAATGATCGTAAAAACTTATTGAAGAAAAATTGTGGACAGCAAATTCATTATATTGTAAAATTTTATACATAGATAAAGTTAACGTTCAATGATATGAGCCAAATTAAGACATTTGTAATGCTCATTAGCAATCCACATAACCCGATTTCAAGAAAATATATATTGTCAAAGTTTGTCATTTGTCTAATCAAACATCAAGTTATGGCCTTGGTAGGTTAACTTGCTTCAGTACTCTTGTAAGCCAATTAATGAAACCGGAGTAATAGTGAAATTTTAGGCTTTCATGTAAAAATGTATTCTTATACCTACATATTTGATATATTTTATTTATATTAAGAACCCAGATACTTATTTTTTCCAATAAAGTTGCAATTACTTTTTGTACAAAGAAAATATCGTTATGTAAGGTAGAAAATCTCAATAAAGTAGCAAGTCGTTTTTGGACAAACAAAAATATTGTAAAGTATTCAGATTATTTCATAAACGTTGTATACATATTTCGAGCTTTATACAAACCAACCTATATTTGCAAATAATAAACATAAAAATACAAAATCTTAAAATCTCTAAGGCTAGCTTCAGTATAGCCATAGCACAAAATACCTTCTTTTCTGTTTTAAAGTGGACCATTTCCCTTCAATGACCAATTAAATTAAATGCACATTTAATTTAGAAATCACAATATGTGTACTCAAATAAAAGTGCGCGTGTTGGAACATGAACACGCATTAAAATGCTCCAGTTAACATCACTTGAGCGGGACTTCTTCATATTATGGCAATGCCTAAAGTTTCATTTAATTATTATTTATAGAAAATGACTTTGAAATAACACTGTTCATAAGCACAATCATTCAAGCTCACATTGAGGGTATTGAACGCATGATCACTTATTGTTTCGGAGATCCTCTCTATTCTATAAAAATATGGGTACACAAATTGCTTTATGAGTCGTCTGGCATGTGTTTCTGTGTGCGTATCAACTGAGTAGCGTGATCAATAATTAAGCTCCAGCAGCAGCAGCAGTATCGTGAAAAAATAAATGAACTATTGGTTGAACCTCTTTTTCTGATCGCATTGAAGTAAAAGTATATCCCTAAGATGTATAAATGAGGTTCCTTATATAACTCTTCTCACAAACACATCAATAAATCCAAGTGTTTGTCAGTTGTCAGTTCTATTTTTATACATCTTATTGTCAGAGCAGGGAATAATAAAACCTGGAATATAAAATCCCTCCTTTTTACTACCTTTGTAAAAAAGAAAAAGGAAACGGAGGGGTTCTTATAACAAAAATATCGAAAACATATTTAGATATGACTTTTTATATAATTAATCAGGGAATACTATAATCTGGAATGGGTACTCTCTCCTTTTTAAATCACAAGTTTAACTACCTTAGTAAAAAAAGGGAAAAGGAGGGAGTTCCGATTAGGAACTCCTTCCTTTTCTCTTTTCTTTTTTACGAAGGTAGTTAAACTTTGACATAAGAAGGATATAGTTCCTATTCCAGGTCAAAGTATTCCCTGATTAATTATATAAAAACTCCTATATAAATAAGGTTTCGATATTTTTGTGACATGGGGGAGATAATTTATGTATAAACAACAATAAATGTATGAAGGCATCATTTCAATAAATAGTTTCGAAAAGGGTTGTGACTTCATTGGAGTATGTAATACATATTTGGATGAGAGGGATTCCCATCTCATTGACATGACGTCAAGTAGGGTAAAGGTTATTGTTTATCGTATTTTGATGAGTATCCGTGAGAGAAAAAGCTATTATGTCATATAAAGAAATAGACCTTACAAAAGGATAAAACTGATTACAATAACCTTCGTCACACATCTGACGTCAAATTAAATAGATCTATAGAAAGGTATTGGATTCTCATTTGATGAAATAAAGGTGGTGAGGATCGGTGACGCCATTGATTAAATTAAATTTGAGACATTAATATACATACATAATATTACTCGTGAAAATCCAATCAAAAGCATTAATAAGTATTATATAATATATTATGGAGTAAGTTGCTTGAATTAATGACATCCTAAAAGGAAATGAACTTAATTTACCCGCCATGATTAACATAATGGTGTTGTAATCCTTGGGATTCTTTGTTTTTATATTAATACATAAGACCTTGTTATTTAAGCAAGGCTTACTTAGAACCATATAATCCTACCTGGATAGAGGGACACTAGCAATACTAGGAGGAAAAAAAAGTTAAGCTAATAGTAATCGTCATATTTCTCTAAGGAAAAGTATAAATCTAAGTTTAGAGGAGACAGAGTAATTCCTTGTTTACTCTATCATACATTTATTTCAGAATTATCATTTAAGTTAAGCAAAAATACTATAATTTTTAGAGACTACTAATATGTAAAACCAAATACGTTTATTCCACGTTTTCATTAATAATACAACGTTATAAATCTTATTATTATTATTATTTGAGACGTATCAAAAATATATTTTGAGTAATAGTTTTTTATATAATGTTAGCGGTAAGAATAAGATTTATAAAGATATTCTTCCGGCTTGCCTGTGTGACGTCATTAAAAGCTACGAACAAGCAAAAAGTCACTTCTCTTGGCAATATGGGCAACACATTATTTCAATATACCTTGGTATCAACTACTTTTTATTATTAACGTTCCTTTTCTTTCAACCAAATCACGTTTAAGAACAAAAGCTCCAGATTATTAGCTTTAGATGCCCCCAATCTGAGTCTCAGCTTTAATAAAGCACTTAACTCAAATCTAATCATTACCTGGTGAAGGGAATTCTTCACACTTCCAGGAATCTATGTTTCTTTCAACTTTATATGTACCTTTGTGAGACTCAATACGACTCATTTATGTGCTTATCCAAACATTTCAGATCATATTATTATTGTATATTGTACATCCCACGTATTCTTTAGAGGAATAGAGGTCCCTGAAAAATCCTACTCATACATCTTTTATTACTTTAGTGTTAACTTTAATCCCAGATTCCTTTGAACACCTATTTCTTATCCGTCCCTCTCCCCCACAACCAAAAAACAATTCTGAAAGGGAAGAAACAAAAAAATCAAAACAATAGGAAAAATGGCCTCAAGAGTAAGTAGTTTATATGAGAGCTCTACTATAGGAAACGACTCCCTTGCCTTGGGTATAAATCCCACCGGACGTATGTGTATTTTTGTGTGTGTGTATAAAAACAACAACTTCTAGATCGAATCACACAATGTTATTATTTCCTTGGCTGATTAGTTGCTGTTAGTGCTCAATACCAGGCTGTTTTTTGAGTGTACGAAAAGCAAACTAATAATTGGATATCCAATAGAAAAGATAAATATAAGAAGTGTAAATTTCAATCCTTAGATGTCGCCAAGATAAATTATTGCCATTTTAAGTTGATATATCCGTCTTCTAGGATTTTAAAAAAGTATTCCAAGCAATAAATTAATATTCTTATTTGAAGTGTTTTTGAGAATCACAAGCTTTAACCATAGAGATAAAAAGATATAGAGAGCTTACTCCCTTCATATGTATTTTTGTGTCCAATATGAACAAAGTAATTTGTATTACGTCATCGTAAGCTGATCATAAAGGTAGAATCTATCTCTATGATCAGCTTACGATGACGTAGTACAAATTACTTTGTTTATACTGGACACAAATACAGCTGAATGATGTTTCTCTGCTATTAAAGGGAATAAGCTCTATATATCTTTATATCTCTATGGCTTTAACATACATTATTGACATATTAACCTATTAGATTGGAATATATATTCAGCATTTTAAGATAAATGTTCTTATAAGGCTTAAGGGACCATATCATGTTATGAATCGATAGAGGAGGATGAACATGGTGGTACTATGTACTTGATTATAAAACAATCTTTGGGTGGACTTTATAAAGATAATAATATTAATCAAATTACATTATAAGGAATCAACCTTGACTGCCTCACTTTTTAATATGAATAATAATAATAATAACTCCCTGAACAGCTTTCACAAATGAAAACGGAAGAAGAAGAAGAAAAAATTGGTAACCTTAGGAGCTACTCGATTAAAAACTCAAGTTACATATTAATTATAATTGACGAGGTCATTAGAAGGTTATTGCGTTTCATGAATAAGACCTTAAACAAACAATCATTTATCAATCATAAGTATATATATATATATATATACATGATATTTAAAGTAACGAATTAATTAGACTTTCTTCAATATAATAAATAAACCTTTAGGGAGAAGAGAGGGTTGAAATAATTTTTTTTGGTGTCAATATTCGAAGTGTATGACTCACTAAACAGTTTAAAAGTACTGAAGGGACAAGATACTGCATAAAACACGTTGAAGTGAGGATTACTTATTTGACAATTAAAATGACGTTTCGTTTGTACATGCAGTTCTATAAAATAATCGGAGTTAACGGTTTTAGGCCTCTCGGCCTTGATCCTCGATTTATTTTGTGTTCTTGAAGTTTTGTTTGTACTCGTTTGTATTTATTTATATATTGTGTTCATTATAGTTTATTATTTATTTGGTGTGTGTTTTTAAGTTATGTTAGTACACGTTTTTATGCATAGAGGTTTGGTCTTTTATAGGTAATCTAATTTTAAACTATAATGTTTATTTATGTACCAGGTACACAATTTTAGCTATATTTTATTTATTATTGTATATTTTATAGAACAGTTATAATAAAGACCTTTAATAAAATCGGAGTTTTTATAGGTTCATTTTTAAGAAATCAATAACTGTTTCCGCAGGTGGTTTAGAATCGGTTTTTCTTTACTTTTTATGTTGGGCCAACACATGATTTTTTTGTTAGCTGTGTGCGGTTGAACCTTGTTTATATTGTTGTACCTAATATATTCAGTGTCATCAATATTCTCTTTGATGCCCCGTTTTGAGGTCGATCGAGTAGATATATAGTATGCAATGGTTTTTCAGCCCTTTTGAAAGGCTTATTTGGGCCAATATATGCATTTTCATTTTTTTGTGCCTATATGATTCGACAGAATTGCAGCATCCGACAGAATATAAATAAGCTTTATAGGATTAGTCTATCAAACCTAGGATCTTATCAATGAGGTAGATCCAAAATTGACCATTCCCTCTCGGGATTCCTCGACAATCCCAACATTGAGAGTTGAGCAGGCCTTAACGCTCACGACTATAGCACCCCTTATGGTTGATATTTGTTCTAAAAATTGTCTTTTTTTTTTTTTTTTTCGACCTTATTTTATTTAGCGAAGTTACATATAATTACATATATATATATAAACATTCTAGTTTAAAATTAAATCGCAAAATATAAAAGTCAATTTCAATAGACAAACATTCTAGTCGTTAAAAAGGATTTTTTTTTGTAAAAAACAATGCGGTAAAAACGGTAAAAAAATCACAGTGACAATAAAAATAAAAATGGTAAATTAATTACAAAAATGTCTTCTGATAAAACCTCTATAAGTTCGTAAGAGTTTTTTAAGATCATTCACTGTTTTGTCCGAGAATGAGGGAAAGTAGCGAACCAAGTCTCCCGCGAACCTCCACTGGGAATCAGCACGTCCTGGAATCTTGATCTCCAGCGCAGAGTAACGAGCAGCAGCGGAAATTTGAATGGATCTTAATTCCTCCGTTTCGATAGTTTTCCCCGACGCAAGGTGCTCCGCTACATAGCTTCTGGAGCTTGATAGAGCAAACTCTATTGCTCTTGTTTTCTCCGACGCCGATCGCAGGCTAGATGTGAGACCGAAAAGAAGAATGGGGGAAATATTTTTGTCGTCGATTCGATGAATGTTGAGGCTGATAAAGTCCCTCACGATTTTAAGAACAGGACATTGCGAAAAGGCATGAATAATTGAGTTAAATTTTTGCCACAGTCTTTACATGGAGCGTTGAAGTAAATACAACCCGTGGATATTTGTAACTGGGCAGAGAAGCGTTTTCCATGGCTAAATTTGGAAATCGAACTCAGAATTATACTCCTCCACGATATCTTCAAATCCAATTCTTTTATGTATTTGTCGACAATTCTTTCCGCCTCCGCTTTCGTATCTGGAGAGAAACACATTCTTAAATGCCACGGAATTGTCTTTGTGACTTTTTTGTGGGATGACATTTTTATTGTATTTATATTGATAGTTTTTTTAATATAGAAAACAGAGTTTGTATAATGTATATATTATATCATTAATGAAGGAAAATGATCTTGATTGCTGACCAATGTATGCGTCGTCTGGGACACTTATTTAATTATTTTTACATATATTTATCATTTGCTCTTCTGACCTAGAATCCGTGTTTATAGATCAGACCTTGTAATAACGTTCTTTCAAGCAGACGAAAAAGGATACATCATCAAACTGCTGTAGTACATATATATATATATATATATATATATATATATATATATAGAATACACTCTCTCTCTCACACACACACACACGCAAAAGGACGTCGTCGTCCTTGGAAGCAATAAATTTGTCGAAAATCATCTAGTATGTATTCGTATAGCATACATAGATGTATATATGTGTGTGTATTTGAGAGAGAGAACCTTCAGGCTTGGAAACAAACGAAGAAGGACAAATAATATTCAAATAACAATGATGATGATAATAATACTATTAAATAGAGAATACTTCCAAGGAGTGGTGGTGAGCACACACACAAAAAAAATTGACCCTCAATATGCTTGTATGTAGTTTGTACGTATGTAAATTCCTCTAATAGCTCTTTATTTCGAACAAAGAACAGCTAAGCATACAAATAATAATAATACAATCAAATATTTTCCCTCCTCAATACAAAATCATTTATAGAACTTCTCTGTATGATGTTCATAGATAAATTCATATAGCAATATTGAGATTCCTGTCAATAGATAAGGATAGTTTAATCGAACATTGTCCTCGAACGCTATTGGCCAAAAGAAAAGGAGTGGCAATATTAATAATAATATATGAAACAATGGTGCATAACACCGAAGAACCTTTTTCTCGAATGTGATTGGTTTATGGAAAAAGAGCGGCAATGATTTAAAAAAGACCTTATTAGTATCATGGAAAAGACATAAGTTGACTACTGGCTCTGGGAATATCAATTAAGAGCTATTAATTTAAACAAAAAGTATCTTTTTCCCATGGATCATGTCATTCACGAATCCTTTGAATAGAGTATTCCAATATTAATAACGAATATTCATTATTTTATAACAACTCCTCAAGCAATTGCTTATTTTATCCTATTTGTTAGAGAATAATGGATCATCAATTAGACAGTACGTCATAGTAAAAGGAAAATTAGTGTTGATTTGTCAACATATAAAGAGAATATGTATGAGTAAGTTTTGCTATTACACAATAGTGTAATGATGAACTAAGAGTTGAGAAAATGACAAAATGAGAATGGTTGTGACGTCAGAGATGATGCAATTTATTGTTTCAGCCTTGTTGTCTGGGCTTAAGCCCCCTCAATTATTATACTTTTATTATCTATGTTACAGTTTTGATCAAAAATACATAGGCAATATGATTTTTAGTATATGGTCATATTTTAGCCTTATATACAACTATATATAACCATACAACTATATATAACCAATATGAACTATTTAATATTTTTTTCGTTGAAAAAGTACTGCAACTTCATTAGGAGTATGTAATTATACTACTCCTACATATGCATTAAAATAATCCATTGCTTAAATATATATATAAATCCTTGAGTTTGCATAGGAATAATTCTTCAAAGGACTCATTATATCAGTTAATGAATATTCTCATGCGGCTTTTAAATATTAACCGTTGATTGACACACATAATTGGATGATAATAATATACGATAGTTCATATTATATACTATTTTATATGATTTAGAATATGAACTAAAGACTTATAAAAACAAATTAAAACAATCATTTGCAACTAATAAAAGTGTATTAATAGTTTTCACCACTTAATTCTGTGACTTTATGTAAGTATTATTAATGACTTTATAAATAAGATCCTTGGCAATCAATGAAGTGGAAATCATGGTTATAATATATGTCCGTTTGAAGCATGGTTAGAGCCGCACATTGTTTGCATTTGGCTTTTATTTAATGAATGCAGCATATAATATTGGCACACACAAAGAGCTAAAATGATACCCAAATGGTCTACGTATCTATCTGGAGAAGCTCTGAGTAGAGAAAAAAAGAAAAAATGGATTGAGACACACTCCTTTTTTTGTCTCAAGAATCAAGAATATAAACAGCCATATATGAAACTTTTTCTTCGTCTTACAAAGCTCTTCTTCTTCGTACATGTACTATGCATGCCTTTACACAGCGAGGACGGACTTGCATATTATTATTCTTATAATATGTACGACGTACTAAGCAAGAACACACACTGGATTAAATTCAAGATTTAATTCAATGCTTTTTTTCTCTACTTCTTTAAATCCTAAGAAATCCTCCTCATCAAGTTTCCTTCGCAGCTTCTTCTCCTTCTTAAGGCCCTTCGAAATTAGCATATTTCCATTCTTATTAAATATCATCATCCTCCGGCCTTAAAGTTGATTATATTCATACTCTGCTTCTATAATTCTTCTTCCTCCTCCTCCATTTTGCCTCCCTCCCTCCTTCTTCCCTCCTAAAGGAGAAGACAGAGGAGCATATGTAGCGCCATCTATCTCACTGCGTAATTGATTGACTTTTTAAAAAATTCAGAAGAAAATCCTCATTAACATGAAGCCTTCCTCCTTCAGTTGATTTGTGCTTCTTCTTCGTCTTCTTCTTATGCTGTATTAGACTTTCTCCTAAAAAAGAAAACTGACACAAAAAGCAAGTTTTGAGCCATGGATGTGGAAATAGAGAGAGGGCGAGAAACCTGCAGATTGGACAATGCAAAGGTCATTTGATTATGTGAATGAACTCGTTTAAGAAACACGAAGGGAATAAAGAAATATTTTTTAATTTGTCATAATGATAACCTAGACCATTGTAAGAGCCTTATTAAAGACATATAAGACACGTTGTTTCTTTCATTGAAAAGGTCCTACTACAATTCAACGGCTCAAAATAATAAAAATAAGCCAAACCGATTCTTACATTGTAACACTACTATGCGTATAAATAACCATGTACGAAGCCAATTTAAATGGTTAAATATAATAAATGTAATCAACAGAGGATCTACCGATTTTAAATGACAATTGCTTATCTCTTTCGACAATGAGTACAACCAAAAAATACAAGGAAGACAGATAAAGCATCGAGCTCATCAGTTAAAGGAATCGCATTCTATTCATGCGTAGTGCACTAGCTAACTAATAGCTCTAGTCTTTCAAGACTTCCTGGATTCAGCGTTACAAGTCACAGATGCTCTAGTGAAAATAATATTAGTGAGAACATAAGGGCGAAAAAACTTGAATCCCATGACAGTTTATATGGACGTTCAGTTCTGTATGCTAATCTATTGAATATAAGCATATATTTAGTATTATGATTACAAAATATTCAATACAATATGTCCCAAGAACAAAATGAAAACACTGCCACTCTCTATATATTGTTAATTATTTTATTTTATTCACTTTTGGAATCTTTGATTCTCATAAAATTAAATCCATCACCCAGTTACAATGAATCAGCAGCCTCTGAAGCCTCACGTCAAATTATATTATTAGTATTCGTCATTATTATGAGAAGTCTAAACAGTACACATACATATCCCCTTATCAAATAGACAACTATAACATAATCCTTTCTCGGATTACTTCCAACTTTACTGGCTTAAGTCAACCCCCTTTTTTAAACAGAGAGATGAATAATACATATACGCACATGCCTTACAACTTAAGTATCTTACCTCTCTCAAGAAACACACAGAAATTGCATATTCTTAGCACTATATACGAGTTATATATATATATAAATATTTATATATATATCAAGAAACGACCGGGTACCTGGCCCGGGTCCCGGCTGTTTTTTGAACGTCCCAGCCCGATATCTAAAAATCACCGGGCCGGTACCTTAATATTTTCGTCATTCTGTATGTGATGACGTTTTTTAGAAAATAATTTTTAAAATTTAAAAAAATATTTAGAAGATGTTTTCTAAAAAAATGTAATCACTTTTTTGTGGAAAATGTTATCTAAAAAAACGTCGTCACTTTTTTTTGAATAATGTTTAAAAAAAAACATCGGCATATTTTTTTGGAAAAAGTTTTCTAAAAAACGTCATCACTTTCAGAATGACGAAGGAACGAAAATATACTGAAGTCCCAGCCCGGCCCGGGTCCCGGCGAAAAAAAGTGGCCCGGTCGTTTACTGATATATTTAAATATATATATATATATATATATGTAAACAAACATTAGATACTATTTTATTCTAAAAATGTCTCTCATTCTAAGGGTTTTTGGTTGTTGTTGATTGTTGTATGGTTGAAATATAAAAGATCCTCCACCTCACAGACGAAGAACCACCCTCTTCATAAGGAGTTGAACACGTTATCTAAGGCATTGTATTAAAAAATACGCATTCGAATAAAAAATCTCCGAATTCTCAATTTCACTGATTAAGATTATTTTTCATTAGAACTGAACTATGACATTTTTCAAAAATTATATTAAAAAATTTTCCTGACTTTTCAATAAATCAACTAAACCTGGATAGAAGAAAATAATAAAATATACAATAAGGAAGTGACTATACCAAATGGCTACATTAGTAGAAAATCCATCAAAATCACATAGAAAGAATATATTTATTATCGACTTTATTATATATATTTTTCGAATATCGTGACCAATAATACATTTATTAGATTATCTTGCTTATTTTAATATTAGTGTGAAATAAACCTAATAGTTCAAGAACAATCTTATTTTATTTATGAAATAAATATAATTTTGAGAATATTAACTTACAGATTTAAAATGTTAGACAACATAAAGCGAAATCAAAATTATAAATAGACGTCCTTACAGAATGTCGAAAATAGGAAACGTCACATCCAGCTTTAAAAGCATGGGATGGGTGTTGAATATAATTCTAGTGTTCGGAGTAATAAGATTTTATTTAATATTCGCTGCAAATATTACTAGTCAGTTGTTATTGGCTGGTCAAATTTTCTTATTTAGCATACGCCATTTTAACCAAAATATATATGACTAAATTAGAAGCCAAAATAGTAATGGAATACAACCTCCTTTCGAGTACATATATTAAATATGGGGATAAAATAGAAATTTATTTTTCTATATTCCCCTTCCATCTCCTAAAGCAGGACATTAAAAAAATAATAAAAGTTCAAAGATATTATGCAGTTCATATTTATTCGTGTTTCGCTTATTATTCTTATTATCTATCTATTCTATTGGTCAATCTCCGTTTACTTCATATATTTTGTGTTGTGTACGAATCTAAAAATTCACAGATTAGTATCAATCAGTACATATCAAAATAAAAGTTTACATATATTTTTTTCCCTAAAAAAAACCGTCACTTTCAGAATGACGAACAAACGAAAACATTAAGTCCCGGCCCGGTATTTTTTAGACACCGGGACGGGACGTTCAAAAATAGCCGGGACCCGAGCTGGGCTGGGTAACTGATCGTTTCCTGATATATATATATACATAATTTTAGATTCGTACACAATACAAAATAAATGAAGTAACCGGAGACTGACCAATAAAATAGATAGATTATATATATATAGCTAATATCTCAGAACTCAATGTTTTTTTCAGGGTTATAGACAGTTGACCGTAGATTCAACTGTTCGTACAAATGTGTATTATAATCTTTATTTTTCTTTCAAAGTCATACTTAAAGGATAATTCCAGCACTTTCCAGCATCATGCACTTTCGAAGCTGAGGAGTAATTGTAAAGTCTTTCTCTTTCCAAAATAAAAATAATTGGCATTTAACTGGTTAGCAGAATAAGAAGAAGTAAAAATACGAAAAAATAAGAGGAGATATTGATTACTTTTTATTCTTTTTTTTGGTAGTTGGTTTAGCCCAAACTAAAAGAAAGGAGGAAGAAGGGAGGGAGGAAAGGAGGGGGTTACCAACTACTATATATATATATATATATATATATATATATATATATATATATATATATATATATATATATAGTATTTATATATCAAATGGAGAAAAATAGCTTAGTAACAAAGCATGGAAAAGAGCTTAGTAACAGAGCATGGAAAACAGAGAGAGAGAGAGAGAGAGGAAGAGATAAAGGAAAACAGAGATCATCATTTTCAAAGGGATTTCTTTACAAAATGTATGTATACAAATATATTACGGGGGTTGTATAGTAATGATGTATGGATGTTTTGCAGCAAAAATAATCATTATATTTCATAATATTAGTCTTTAAAGGTAATATACTAATTAATTTCATTATAATTATGGTTATAGTTCACCTTTATTTCCGGTCAATAGTTAATATACTGCTCCCTTGACGTAAAAGCTATACGAATCCCTCAAAATAAAACATGAATGACCAAATCTAACGGACTTTCATCTTTTTTATACTGGATAAATAGGTAATTCTAATTTATAAAATACGTTAAATATACTGATAAACATTGGAACTGACTTATCCTAAACATGAGTGGCGAACACTATGGTTGTGAACGCCAACAAGCCTGTATATATATATATATAAATCGTTTCGAATAGTTATATTTATATTAACTAAGATAATTAGTCTATGGTAGCAATATATTTACTAATATTAATACTTTTTATCATTTACTTATGATATTTATATTTGAATGAAAAGTTGTTACGTGATTGAAAAATAATTTCAAAAAATTAAATAATATTTTTCTAAATATAAGGCCAAATCATTATTTGATTTTTTGATTAAAGCATATATTGAAAAGGTAAAAATTAGTTCTTTTGTTTTGGAATCATAGCCATATATATATAATCATAATATATATAATGCAGATATAATTATTCATATTATCTTTACTATTCTCAAATGTTTCCAATAAAAAGTACTTTTATGATTACATAATAGCTTAAAATAGCGTAAAGTCCTTACTTCCCTATTTCTCTGTAATATTATATATATATATATATACATATCATTGAATATTTGGGGTAAATAAATAAATATTAATGAATAAGTGTGATATGTTTAAGCGTAAATATGGTAACATGTCAATTATCAACATTGCACCGCTTACAAAAAGATGTGACCCAACCATTTCAATACTACCAAAGTACATATTAGGCAAACACTTGCATATTGAAGAAATGAAGAAAAATTTGCCAAACGATACTTTCAATAAAATCTTGACATTGAAAATTATGCATTTTTTCCTATTTTTACATAATAAAATGTCTTTATATATGAGACATGATATTCTTTCATTTCTTTCTTCTCTAAAAAAATTATATACTATGTTTAAAAAAATTGGATCCCAAAATTATTTTAGGAATGTATATCTAAGAACTAAATAGTATGGTTATTATCTATGTTACTGGTTTGACACTTCTATGTAAGAGCAAATATTATAAGTAATATATATTTCAAAGAATAATCATAATACTTAATACATTCATGATTTTGAAACCTCAAAGCATTTTTTTGTTGAGTGTCCGCCTATAGTGAGAATTTGGGAAGAAGTTGGAGTACTATTCTTTTTAAATCACAATTTAATTATATCACCAAAAGAATTTGTGTATTTTATATTGGCCCCAATCATGAACAAAATCAATTATATAGTTACAAAGATTCAAGCAATTCTCTATAAATTGAGATGTTCGAGAACCCCTTACCAGTAAACTTTGAACCTTTTATTGAGGACGTTGTTAATAGTTTGTAGTTTTTTTAGATTCTTGAATGTTTAGTGTAATGTTGATATAATATAAGTGAAATAAATTTGTTGTACCCTGGGTACAAAAAAAAATACCTTCAAATAAGTTGCATATGTTATATGAATACTTGCTTTATCAAAAATGAAAATAATATTATCCACTCATAAGTGAATTAAAAGTCTACTAATGTAAATTCGTTCAAGGGATTCAATTGTTGGTGCCATTGTCGCAAAAATACTTTCCATCACAACAATACAAATCTTACATCTTGACCATTATTTAACTGCATTCAATGGCTTACAAATGCATTACAAATTTCTCATGAATTTGGGATTCATACATAATAATAATAATTATAATATGCGTTATATATATTTATAGAAATATGAGATAACATGAAAAAGCATGAGTGAACTATGAATATATTGAAACTGTTACGCAATATATTTTTCTTAACAATAAAAAAATGTAAACATATAAACTATGGTCGAATTTTAAATGTGGATGCACAATAGTTAGATCAATTCAACCTTTTTTAATTACTTTAATTAAGTCAAAAACATGTAAAGCACTTTAAAGAACAAGGTAAGGGCGCTGCGCTAGAAATGTATTTCTATTGTTGGAATAAAATGTGATTATTTTATTGTTAGATTACGAAACAAAGCAAATATATTTGGGTTTGCTGTAATAAGTTATCAAATTGCGAATAAGAGATCTTCTGTCTCGTGGACAACTATTGTTATATTGAAGTAAAGCATTATTTATAAACGTAGGAGTTCTTATACCATAATTGCTATTTCGATAAACAAAATCAATAATTCCTAACCATTTAATACTGGAGCATAAATTAAAACTTAAGCGAAGGAAAAAGAAAATGGTTCTAACCTGTGTAGCATCAGAGTAGGGCGTCTTGGATTCAGACTTGACTTTCATGGAACCGAACTCCGTGTCCGGAGAGATCTGAGCCCCATGTTGGGGCGAGGATCTAATTAGTGACTGTTGTTGCCCTTGAGGATAAATCCCTGAGCAGAATGAATAATGGATGATGGAGGGGATGAGGCCTTCAAACCAAGGAGAGAGATCAGCTCGGAGTTGCTTGAGTTCTCAACACCGACCATGTCGACCGCTTGCAGTAACTGGTCCGGGATTGAATGGTTACTATTGGAGTTTATTGATATTGTTTGCAAAATGATTTAACTGAAGGTAATTTGATGATGATGTATGAATGAGTGTGAATTTAATATGTGTTGAGTCTTCGTTGAGTGTTTAATGATTTATTTGATTGTACAATATTGAACGTCCTCGAAGATTGTCATCCTCAAACTGGGTTCTTACTATTTTTTATTATAATATTTCTCCCCTTACGCCCCCCCCCCCCCCTCTCTAACTTTTTTTCTTCTTTTCCTCGTCTTCTTCCATTTTTAAAGGGCAGAGCCAGCGAGCGTGTTTTCATATATACACACTCACACAAAATATATGTATTTTGCTTCTCTGCTCCTCTGTTATTTCCATAGACTCTTCTTCTTCTTGTTCTGCTAGCTGCTGCTCTTAAGGCTAACCGCTCTCCTCCTCACAGCAGTTAGTCAGTCAGTCAGAGTAATCTTCCAATAGTAGCAACGCAAAAAGTAACGACGGTCCTCCAATAAACATTACTATTATTAATATCTGACTTAAGCCTTTGATCCAAGATCTTTTAATATATTATTTTTCATTTTTTGTTTATATGTAACAATCATATACTATAGAAGTTAGTCATTTCGATCGATTAATCTTTTCTATAAGGATTGTAAAGCTCCGAGTAAGGACGGTCTTCCATAAAATATTAACATATTAGAAATGGACTACATCTTGTTTGGAAAATAGGTGGATCTCACGATCCAATATTTTGAATAGTTTTGTTCGTAAATTATATATAATTATCAAATCAGTTAGACAGGCCGATTAGTTTTCCATAAGTTATGATGATACAGTGTATAGGTACGACGGTCCTCCATAGACGTTCTATGGTTCTATGATAGAACCAATATGAATATTATTTGTAATGCATGTATGTACTTATATTTTATAATAATCTATGTCAGCTGTTAGTGATTCAGTAGAGATATCGTCCATTAGTGATGATGGTAAAACAATACGATGCCACGTTCAAATTCATAAAATATCGCTACCACCTTCATAATTTCAATTAGAGTCGAAACACCCAAATGTAATCTTTTAATTTATTTATATATTATACATACCAATTACTTATTGCAGCAATCAGTCAGTTCATGAAACATTACATTTTTTAATATCCTGACTTGCTAACCCTTTGATACTTAGAGAAGAATATGGACATCACAAATGTATTATTGTAATTATAATAATATAGCTTTATATTTAATAATAAAATAATATTCAAGATAGGAATTTAGCATGGCTTCAGTTCCTAAAAAGATAGACAGCACCTCAGAGGAATCTGTTTCTGTACACGCCGGGTGAAATCTATTAAGCTATTCAAAGCTAATTTATCTTCAACTTATCAACTGATGGAATATGTTTATTGTAAAGACCTGGTTTTTGAGAGAGAACCAAATTATGCGTACAACGTTATTAAAATTATTTGAAACTCAAGTTTTGCTTCATTGTTTGCTATACATATTTCTTACAACTTTTTGTTACAAATAAATGCTTAGACATGAATGCTTTCAAGGAGCATGTTGCTAACTTTCTGAATGTGAAGTTTGTTTATTTCTAAAGGTATTGGATTTTTTGATTTGTTCTCTTATCATTTCTAAATATATAAAAATATATGATTTTGATAGGTTATATTAAAGGAATTCATTTATTTAAGCATAAATATAGTCTCAGTGTTAAATAAAAGTTGAAATACTTTTTAGAAATTAAATCAGTAATTTTATTAAGTGTATTAAAATAAATTTTATTGATATTCAACATGATACAAAATCATTGAGATATAAATACGCAGAAAGCTTTTTCAGATAAATATGTTATTGTGCTCAAAACATAGAAATATCCATAAGGAAACACAAAACTTCTTATTTATTGATGAGTTTGTTATTGATTGACCACATCGACATTCGGTCTACATAGAGTTCACTATTATTGAAAGGAATGAGTTCTATATATACAAAAAACATAAGTAAAAAATATAAACAATAGATATGCCCAGACTTATTGGCCGAATAATAATTATGTCTTGGAATTATGAGAGTTTAAAAAAATCTGACATATAATATTTAGTCCATCCAAGAGGACAATATGCATAGATAGGTGGGTTAATCCAAGGTTTGTATTATAAGGTCTGGGCAATACAAAACAAAACATGTAACAGTGTAACTACTCAATGGCGTCACTGGAGATATATATATATATATACAACCCCGTGCAGGTAAATTTGGAACAAGTTTATGGCCTCCAGGATCAATAAGGAGAGGTTCTAGAGAAATATTTATTAAACAAAAAATACACATTAGACAATTATGGTCACTTTTATTCAATGTGTCCTCCTCCAGCTTCCACCACAGTCTCCACACGGGACCTGAATGCCTTCACTGACCTGGACACCTCCGCAGCCTCCAAGGACATGGCCACAGACGTGATGGACGACTTAAGGGCCTCCACAAAGTTGTGGTGGGTCGCACAGGCCTACCCCTCCAACTTCCCCTACAGGTAGTAGTCACAAGGGTTGAGATCTGGGGAGTTGGAGGGCCAGGTCTGAGGATCCCAGAAGTGAGGCACGTTTTCCTTGAGCCATGCCTGCACAGTGCACAGTCTTGGCCTTGTGGGCGGGGGCAGAGTCCTGCTGAAAGGTGTACTTCCTCCCAGAGGCCACAGTGTCTATCCAAGGCTTGACCACGTTACTGAGGACCTCCAAGTACACCTCCTGGTTGACCTTTTGCTTGGGCTCAAAGAAGTGTGGCGGCATGACGTGGCCCTCACTGCTGATGACACCCAGGACCATCACTGCAGCCGGGTTCTTTGTCCTGAAGACCATGGGGACCTCAGATGCCTCCCTACAGATCCACCTGTCATTCTGCCTGTTCCTCTTTTTGACCAAAGTGAAAATCTTCTCATCACAGAAGAACCTCAGGTGCCCACCAGTGTTCTTCAGAGAGCTCAGAATTTTCCTGCACCTGGCCTCCCTGGTGGCCTTCATCTTGTCTGTCAGCAGGTGCCTGACCTTCATGACATAGCTCTTATATCCCAGGTCATGTTTTATGGCCCTGAATATGGTGCTGCGATGCACAGAGCGGTCCTTGGCCAGGGCAGACATGGACTTGGTTGGGAAGGCATTGATGGACTTCCTCAGGCCAGCCAAGAACCTGGGGTTCCTCTTCCTGTCACTTCTGGGGCTGTGTTTGGACCTGCTGGACATCCCCGTGGCCTTGTACCTGTTGATGATGGTATAAACAGTGCTAGAGGGGTACTTCAGGAGGCTGATAATCTCCTGGGCCGAGCGGCCTGCGCGGTGCAGCTCAATAACGGCAGACCTCTTCTCCTGCTCCATCGTGATGGCAAACAATTGTTTTTGTTTTCGATCTTAAATTTCACAACAAGTGTTCACACAACCTCTCACAGCTAATTTCACCCATGCAGATCTCCTCCTTATTAATCTGGATGGCTGTGAACTTATTTCAAATTTACCTGCACAGCCCTGTATATATATATATATATATATAGAGAGAGAGAGATAGATATATACGTTCTCCGCTGACGTCATTGAGTAGTCACACTGTTACATGTTTGTTTTTGTATTGCCCAGACCTCATTATACAGACCTTGGGATAATCATGATGAATGTAGAAATGCCATGGTTTAAATATTAAGTTATTCAAAGCTAATTTCTCTTCAACTTATCAACTGATGGAATATGTTTATTTGTAAAGACCTGGTTTTTGAGAAAGAACCAAATTAGGCGTACAACGTTATTAAAATTATTATAACTCAATCATAATCATTATATTATATATTTATATAACAATTGTTTATTAAAGTAGTGGCAAATTATTCTCCTACTATCAACTATGTTTTAAAGATAAATAACTTATCATACATAATCATATGTATTTCTTCTCTGTTATTTTATTATAATTTGCATGCAAGGGTTGTATGGAAGGAATTATAAGCTAAGAATGACGCATTCCTCTCATATGTATTAGTAAATTATTTATACTCGCTTATTTGGGCGCCTACGGCGCCCATATGTTCGATTTATGGTCAGATTTGAACTTTGAAGGTACCTTTGCCTTGGCCCAAGGAGTCCAAATCTGTGCTTAGATTTGAAATATCTTGATAGGAAGAGGGTCAAAAAGTTGATCAAACACACAAACGGAGATAAAATGCTAGGTAGGTGGTAAAATCAGAAAAGGTGTATCCAATGACATTTTTTCATTTCTGGTCCCATTACTTTGCAAATAGTTTTATTAGGTCTGCCTTGACCCAAGGATTCCGTAGGTACCTTCAAATTCAAATCTTACTATAAATGTGGGAGGAGATAGCGTGCGGACATACAGACGGACGGACGGACAGAGATTGGTGAATTATTATATAGATTCGGTTTTATACATTTTTTGTTGATTCAAATTCATTTGTTTGCATGGTTATACCATCTCTGGGTTATACATACATTTTGGATTAATTGGCTCTATGACAAAAGAAGAAAATGTTCCTGTTTTTAATTTCTATTTAACTACTACTATGTACAATAAGTTTCTTCACATAAATTTGTACATTTTCATAAAAATAAATGGTTTTTAAGTGATATGTTTTTGCAAATAAAATATATTATTATTATTGTTTGAGCTCTACAATCGGAAGTGAGAAGTCATGTGTGGTATTAGAGCCGTAGAATTTGTGAAATATCAATTATATATTGAATTCTTGTAATAATAAAAAACATGACCAGAGTATTTTTTTTCTTCTAAGCAATATTAATATACTTAAATACATTTAGTATAATACGTATATGATCAAATCTATGAATAGAACGTTAAGGTTTCAGCAACTGCCGTCTCTATCAAATGCCTTATCATCTTATAGTACTGCCCGACCGATATGATATTTTGTGGTTATACGGAAAATTCAGGTCCGAAATCACTTTAAAATATATCGGCCTAGAACTGATTAATTAGCCACTATCATAGCTGATCAAGTGTGTAGATAAACGCCGAGGTCATGAGGAAGCAAGCGAATGGCTTTGGGGCTGGCAAGAAAAATGGCAGGTAGGCTAGGAAAAAATTGGTATCCACTCCTAGGTCAGAAAACGGACATAAGGCAAAAACAAAACATCAAGACTGATGCAAGGACAATCTTGCCTATTTTTGGCCACGAAGATTTCAACGCGGCCTCCTTCGAGCACAATTTGTCTATCTTCTGGAAAGAATATGTGCCCTACCTCTCATGCATATGTTGACACCTTCAAGTCATCTCCGTAAGAGGAGCATTTGAACCTCCATATCCGTGACGTGACTGGCCTTCCAACCTCGGATCGACAACAAAGTAAAGGTAGATATTTTGATCTTGATGTATAAGTAACTTCGGAAATTTTATGGTACATCTAGATATACCCAAATATCGCTTATTAACTTATATATCGGATATTGATCTATCTATCTATCTATCTATCTATCTCTCTCTCTCTATATATATATATATAATAATAATAATATTATTATTGAATCGTAGAACCAAAGTTATAAAATAATCCAAAAAAAGTCTAACTTTCTTTCCTACACGATCAAACTCAATTAAATTACTAAACTCTAATCATCAATTCTGAATAAAAATTACAAGTCAAAAAATATTATTTGAAATATCTCATGATAAAGCTTACAAACATTAAAAATGATCACGTCAATAAATTATAAAAACAAACTCCTAGAAGTTATAAGTTTTTTTAAAGGATCAGAAGCTGACCTGCGGGCTTTGGAGTGACGAGGAAGACCTACCATAGCATCAAAGTAAACGAGAACCGATCATAGCGTACAATCTAATGATGAGCAATATAATTATCTATCAACTTCTATAAATAGCTAATGATAATGACATTGCAATTGAATTCTGAATCTCCAAGAAGAGTCATTCACTATTACGCATATATAATTTAAATATTGATGATAATGAAAATTATATATATATATATATAATTTTGCACCATAATAAATATGATAAAGCGTATGACGTCAAGATTGACTACAAAAGTCCCATGGCCAAGAGTGGAACTGTAACTTGTAATGATACGTAAAAGGAATTGATAATGTGTGTTGACTCATCCAAATCTAACGTCAAAGGCGCGCAACTACTATTCTTTGTTTAAATATTTTTTAGATTAATGAGGATTGTTATTATGACGCAAGTATTAAGTTTAGATGTATATATATATATATATATATATATATATATATTATATATATATATATATATATATATATAATATTTTTTGAATATGTATTTGAATATTTATATATATATACACACACATATATATATATATATATAATGTCTATATATATATATATATATATATAAATGTATATATATATATATCTTCAAAATACATATTACAAAAAAATCCATGATCTTTATGCTTAATCCGTGCGTAACTGACGTCAAAAATCGTTTAAGACATTTAAAATAATGAAAACGTTAGCCTTGAAAGTATACGTTGAATTTTTAAAGATTGTTTAAAGTTAACTCGGTTGTTGCATGTCGATTAATATTTAAACTCTCACATTTTCGTGAAGGTGTATTATACTCTTCAATTATGGAGGACAATTCTTTGAATCTCTAATACATTGTTCTAATCAAGGTAGTTAAAAGTAAGGTAGAGCCATTTAACCAATGCAAGTAAAAAAAATACACCGCCACGCAACCTACCTCATGAGTATGACGTCACATATGGCAAAAGAGGGTATATTGTATAAGTAAAATATGTTAAATATAATCGAATTTAGCCTTTAATTAGATCATAGAAGAATTAATTATCACAATTCTATTAGAAAATGGAAAAATATTAAATTTTGTGAGTAATCATAAATTTTTTGATGATTTCAAGTTGCTGAAATATCCAAAATATTTCATGAAAAAGCAAACTCTCCAATCATTATATGTTAAAGCACATAAAAAACAACGAAATAAATTATAACTAAATACTATTTATAATCATATATTATTACAAAGACATATTTAGAAAAATTATATAATTTATGTATTAATACAAAACAAAATATGGTTATAATCATATATTATATAAATATTATTAGAAATACATATTAAGAAAAAAAATATAATTTATAAATATTACAAAACAAAATACTGTTTATAATCATATATTATATAAATATTATTAGAAATACATATTTAGGAAAAAGTAAATAATTTATTGGAGCACTTAATTAATCCACTGTTTCATTTTTCGCTTCTCTCTTTTTTCTATGTCTAGCTTTTGCTCTTGAAGACGTTTTTTCAAATTTTATTTGGAGAAATACACGAATTTGAGCAAATTTATTAAGAGCTTCCAATGGAACTGACGGCACCTTATACATTGATTTAGAAACTCTTTTACAAGGTTGTCGTTCCTATCAATCCTTCCATTTACTATAAAATTATTTGAAAAATTTGTTCACATTTCCTCATAACTCTAAAAAATGCAAATTTGGTTGTACAAGCCCACCCTTCGAGATAAACCTCAACCAAGGAGCTAATTCTGCAGCATTTAGATTGATGTGTGATCCCCTAGGTGCGGACTACACATAAAGATGATGCAGGCTGAAATGTCGAATCTCCTCTTTTGCATGCGATGGTCCAAGCTTTTCTCTGTTTGATGTTGGTTGGAAACGAGTGGTACAATACATTGTGAGCATTGGGATCCAATGAAGGACAAACAGCAACTGCACACTGTCCTTTTTTCTTTTTTTATAATTGAAGCCATTTTTTGTAAGAGTACGATGCACTAATGATAATTTGAGTAGAGATGTTATATATAGTAAAAGTTATTTGTTTATGTTTTCTGCCAGACGTGACGTCACACGAAAAATATTTCGGAACCTAAGTTTATTCATTATGAAATGGCGGGGGGTTGGTTCTAATGGTAAAAAAATATTTGTTTTCTTTTTATTTGATACCTTTTTTTTAATGGAATGTATAAACTTTATTGATATTTGGGCATTTATATGATCATTTAAAGGGAAATTCATAGTTATATATGAAGTATTTGATATTTTAATCGAAATAAATTTGCAAAAGATGGCGATCTCATTATATATATATATGTATCAAAGAAATAGAAGGAAACTGTTATATGGAGTGTTCAAATATTCTTTAACCTACTGGCTGGTTCACTGACCCCTTTTGGGGGAGAGAGAGGGTGAAATGGGTGAAAGATTTGAATTGACGCCTCATACAATGTGTTTGACTGTTAAGCAGGGTTATTTTATTTATTTTAAACTTTACCTATCAACTGTTATCGAATGCATTAGTCCATTGAAAACTTGCTCAACTCAAAATATTTAAGAACTTGGCTAGCTTCTTTCTCATCAATCTCGTCTTAGATTCGATCGCCTGATCAAAACGCTTATGTATATTAACCAATGGATGATAACCAATTTCATCCTTACATCAGATTTGACGTAGCTTATTGCCTGTAAATCTTCTGAAGAGGGCATGTTCAAATTCAAAAACTCTGTTAAAATTGGAACATATGGATAGTTTGACAATTAGTGTTGTGTCGGTCCAGTCCTTATGACAGTCCTTAAAAAACGAAAAATTGTCATTTTATGACGTCATAACCCCTTCATGCTGTCAACATCTCTTAATGCTATGAAAAGGAAAAATCCTTTAATTGAGAAAAGAAACATCTTCAATGAGCTGATGACAAATATAACATTTTGTTTATGTTGTATAAAGTATTAAATAACGATTATTTTTCACCAATAAATCGTCCATGCTCAATACCTAAACATTAGCCAATAGCGGTTAAAACGAAAGGGTTGTGAGTAAATTATTTTCAATGAAACATTTAATGAGTAATGACCAATGATCGTATATAGAAAAGCCTATACTATGAGAAAAAATGTATCCAAATGTCTAATATCAATATTATTAAACCCTTTTGTTACTATTGAATTAACGCCAAGATATAATAGAATATATTATACATATATGATTAGAAGTTAGAGCGTAATAAATAAATATTCTTTCAACATTTAATGGAAAATTAAAGGAATGACAAAAAGATCGTCTCAAGGACTGACGGTCCTAAGGAGAATCGATCAAGGACTGACGATGAGTCCTTGTATGTATTCAAACAGCCCTTATGTAGACTGAATTTTTCGTCTCTGTTAAGTATCCAATTACTATATGAGATTTACTTTGTAGACGTAAATATATATATTTTTGCACTTACATACAATATCTTTCAAAGGCTTTTTTATAGTTATTTCTGCTTGCATATAATAATAAGTTTATGGTGCCCATTCACACATCGTTTTTTTAAAAGAAATAAATAAGTGTGCATGATTATTTTTTATGTGACCATGGTTTTGGCACGCTGTAGGAGGAGGAGGAGGTTCCCTATAAGGATATCTATGTGAAATATCCAGACATTCTGTTGTCTGCTTTCCACGGTTTGAGCATTCTAAAATAAGAAAAAGGAATCATCGACGACAAGGAAGGAAAAAAGAAAAAAAAAGATTGCATCTCCCAGGAGGAGGAATAAGAATGGAGGGGGGATATAAGGGGGTGGTGGGGGAAGGGGAGAGTACAACCTTCTGTAAGAGGAATAAATGCAGCGTCATACATAAGATATCAATGTCTTATCTAAGTAAAGGCTGTATTTGTAAGCATATGGAGAAGCATCCTTAAGAAATGAGTTCCTTTTTTGGTCCATTCATCCATGATGGTGATTTTATCAAATATGTGTATTAACATCAGAGCTTTGCACATCCGTAAAACTATGTCAGACAAAATAATCACAACTCAATTTCATAAATGATAGGTTTAGTGATTTACATTTCTGCCTCATATCCCTATTTACTTGTCCCATGCATGGAATATTTCTTTGTTTTGGACCTTCGACCATATTTATTGGAATATGCCATATATACTTTTGGCTGTGGATGATTTTAATACCGACTTGACATAGAAAGAGAAAAAAACTGAAAACATAGAGACATCTCTCTGGCCTCTCTTTTATTATAGTATCACAAACCTCTCCCTTTTTCATAACAAAGCTGTTATTATTATTATTGCGTTACATTAACAGCTCGAGTTATTTAACTCTAGAGGATGAACCTTGATACGGAGTTCTCCCCCTGTGTTCGGAGTCACTTATTCGACAGGATTCCTGGACGAGAGGAACTCCATCGTCTCTTGTCGGGACTGACTTGTTCTTATGGTAAGTAGTTCAATGCCTCCCTCGTCACGGAAGGCTCTCTAGGCTTCTTCTCAAAGCTTATTAATTCTCTTAGCATTTTTCTGGCCGATTTGACGACGAAAGTGAAGGAGGAAGACAGTAAGACCGCCCCTCATAATTCATCTAGAAGATAAAAGAAACAACGCGGAGAGGTTTGTGAGGTTTAATACTATAATAAAAGAGAGGCCAGAGAGATGTCTCTATGTTTTCAGTTTTTTTTCTCTCTATGTCAAGTCGGTATTAAAATCATCCATAGCCATACTTTTATCTCTATGACGTACACACTTATTGTTTGTATATGTGGGTTTAGAATGCGACAATTGTTAGGTCACAATTGTAATTTATTAAAGATTTAAACACACTGCCAACACATCTATTTAAGGTTTAACCAACAACAAATATCAAACTTCAGTTTTAAAATGAAGTGTCACTGGGTTTTGTTCAAAAATATTTTTAATTATCATAGAATATTCAAATTCATTACTTTTGCATTATTAGTTTAGAATTTATGTTTCTTTTTAATGAAAAAACATAACTCTAGTGTTTTTCTAAAGTAAAATCTTTTTGAAGTATTACTCCTTGTATGCTTTTATGTGTGCACATTTTAAACTTTTTTTAAAGTTTTATGTAGACCCCTCGATAATGAAGATTCATCCCCCTAACTCTTGGGTGCTTTATGGAGCTTTAGTGAGCCTTATCCATTCCGACAAAATAACCAACATATTTTTAACAACTCAAATCAGACTTTGTTTCTTAGACTATATATATATACGATTTTAGGAAAAACTTATAATTTTGCCTAAATATTTAAACAAGATATATCAATCTTAATGCAAAAATGAGTTTTTTAAAAAGAACATCTAATAAATATATAGTAAATTATTCTTAATACTCGAATGTATCATCTTCAAATGATTTTTTAAATTTTGGTTGAAGTAAATTGAAAGGTGATAGATATTAATTCAATTAAAACGAAGTCCAAAGTATTTTAGTAGATTCCTTAGGCAAAGTTTAACAAAGATATCTTTAGTCCAACTTAGTAGACTATCTGGCTCATATGTGTCCTTATTTCTTTATATATAAAACTAAACTTTTACATAATTGTTTGATCCACCCATTGTGAAACAATTGCGGACTATATGCCATAGAGATTCCCTGGTCTTTTGGTTGTTAAATAAGCAATTCCTAATCATTATTGAGAGGTGTTTTTAATTATTAATTCATGAGGACTCCCAACTTTAAAACATTACCATGGCTGATGAAACGTTGTTGTTTAAGTAGGAGGGCTAAGAGAAGGGGGGGGGGGGGATTGTTGATATTTTTTTGAGAGATGATGTTTGTATTGATTTAATCATGAAGAAAAAGAAGGGAAAAGCTGCTGCTCATTCATTCTGGATGAAATAATATGTAGAAGGGGGGAAAGAAATCGACTGCTGCACCATACAACAACATACAACGAGGGTCGGAGTAGATCGTGTAGTCATGTATACCTCACATACATACAAACATAGTAATAATGTTAGAAAAGAAGCCATAACAAGAAAAAAAAACGTCCCCACTTTTTTATTCTTCATATTAAATAAAAGTGTGGAAGCATAAAATATCAACATAAATTATAATAGTATTTTATTCGTTAATTTTTAAAGGTGCTCCTGAATTTGAATTGATGCATTACATAAAAAAAACATTGGTTTTTTTTTCTTCATAACACTAAAAGTGTAGTAGATAAAACTAATAATACTAATACTTTTGGGTATCACATCCTTTTTTATGAATCTATTCAATATAATATCGATTATATTCTGCGTTTTTCTAGGTTCAATGTTATTTTTGGAATGACTGAGTGACTCAAACTTTACTCAACGGATTGTGAATAGGGCATACTCATGGCTTTTCTTTAGAAAGGATTGAGCAACTCCAGTCCGATCTTTTCCCCCCTTCAGGGTAGGCCTAGTCATCCCAGGAGGCAAGCAAGAGTCCCTCAGTTCCTTCATTTATATTTAATTGTATACTAGCCTTATTTAAAAAGGGATTTTTAAATGTTGGGTTTTATTCCAATTGTTTGATAAATTTGAACGATCAATTCACCGTTTTGTCAAGCGTACAATCGGTTTTTAATTGAGATTTCGAATACTTTTACCCACAACGATGTGTTTTGTTTCTATCTATCTATCTATCTCTCTATCTATCTATCTATCTATCTATATATTATATATATATATATATATTATATTATAATATAATCTATAATATATATATATATATTATATATATATATATATATATTATATATATCCGTAAACATTATCGATTTTATACCTATAATGCGTTTACAAACTGATAAAAGTGCATTAGTTTTCTTTTGGTTTTGAACCCAGGAGCTTATAGCAAGGGAATAGATATTGCCGAACATCACAATAAAAAATCCCTGAAACTCTCTCTTTATCTTGTCCATGATAGACCTCCTCTTTATGGCCACACCATACATATACATAACTAAAATGATTGATGCGATGATTTGGAGGTCATTTTTGTATTATTATTATCGTTATTAATAGTCTTGGGATTCGGGCTAATACCCTTACACTTCGTGTCTACAAAGATAATTTTCTACTCTACAAAGACACTATTTCATTATTAGCGAGTATATGCATGCACGCTGCAACTAGCAGTAGTTTGTATCCATTTCTCTAAGACTTCTTTTACGCAGTTCTCACTCCGGCGGTGAAGATATTTGACTATATCATATGTGTGACCTCTCATTCAGAATGTAATAGGTTTCTATCAATGAAAATGAGCAGTTATCATTCCATTTTTTTTTTTGTAAAAATAAGATTGTTTTTGGTCCTTAACAAAAATTAATATCAAGTTTATTCTGGAAGTTCTTATACTATAAAATATTGACTATGGACAGGAGTTCTTGTAGTAGTGGTGTCTCTTGTCAAATATTATCCAGTTTCAAGCAGACGAATCACAATTGAGGGAATTGAAAATGGAACAAAAGAGTGTGAGGAGCAGGGTATCAGCAGTGTATGTACTTTGCTTATGTTTATAAGCATAGCTTTATAACAAAACACTCCATCCTACGCCCATAACATATGCATAACAATAATATATATTTCAGGGCGTTTAATCCAGCCTGACAAAAATCACCAATGTTTAATTTCTGTGGTCTTTTTGATTCAGGGCTTTATGCTAGATCCTGCAAACTTTAAAATTAAAACGAACTTCTAAGTTGTCAACTCAATTTCTCTTCTTTTTCTATGTCTTGCAGTCTGATTAATGAACTATTTATCTTCGGATATGCCGACGCAAGATAAACATATTTTTCCCCGTTAAGATTGACAGTTACTTTATTCAATTGAAACAAAAAGTAAATTTTTTGTTAACTATATGGTTAAATGGAAATGCAGTCTTGTTATAATTTGTTGTGTCTCCTGTGGGAACAGTTTTTATTTATTTAGTTTCATTTGCAACAACTATCAACAGATAAAAAACAAGTTGTTGAAAAAAACGATAAAATATTTCGTACTCAACTTCCAGAATATCCAGTGAGATAATTGGATATTCAAATCTTGGATAATTTTTTCGATGAGGTTGATCAATAAGATCTTTCTTCCCTTGGAGTTTTTGCAACCTACACTTTGTTCATGTAGTGTTGGTATATTGCTGTTTATTGATGTACAATGAAGTTATTCCTATAATAAGAATTGATTATGTTGAAATATTTGTTAATTTGCAAAATTTATAGTTGAGTTTTTACCGTCTTTTTGGGAGCAAGACAAGTTTTTTTTTTGGTCCTGAAATATATTTATAACTTATTGCTAATACACTAATTGTCATACTCAATCATAACTACAAACACACTCGGATTGAATCATATCGAACCAGATAAAAAAAGAAGGCTGTCAACTACGTAAAAACTTTATCTATTTTCGAAATTAAGTGCAGTAATTTGACCATTTATGATAAAATTTTAAAAAGTCCTCTGTCTCATGGATTAATTTAATATTTAATGTCTCATCTATATCCCCAAGGAGCCCAATAAACAAAAAAAAAAAACTCTCTAACAACGTCTCTATATAAAAATAATATGATGTGAGCGGTTTAAAATGCATATAAGCAGACTTGTTGATTAATCGTTCATTATAATCGTTTTTTGTTTGCGAACGACGAACGATAAGAAAAAATTCCTATCGTTCGTCGTTCGTTTTTGGCGCCAAAAAAAGATATATATTTTTCTTTTTCATGAAAAAAAATCCTTTCTAAAAAAAACGTCATCAATTTTTTTCAGAATGACGAACGACAAACGATTCAACCTTAAAACGAACGATGAACGACAACTTTTGGTGATCGACAAACGATCGACGAACAACAATTTTTTCGCGAAACGTCAACATGTATGCATATAAGCTTGTGGAGGAATGCAAATCCGAAAATTTTATCATTTCAATGAATAATACATTGACATTATTTTGACGTTGTTTTTAAAAATACAGTTTTTTTTCGACTTTTTCATTAAAAAATGACTCCTGACTTACAAAATAAAAATATTACTAATAAAATTAATTATTTATTTTACACTTTAATTGGTGCTATGGACTGCATATGAACATTATAAGCGTTGTAAGGACTGAAAACTTGTATATTTTCAATAATAGATGATAAAAAACAGCTTCCTTAAGTACTTTTTTATTTTTTAATCCGCAGCAAGGCCTTTATTA
>CP045891.1:8708862-8773082 GCA_013387185.1 Caligus rogercresseyi | reverse complement strand
CTTTTAATCGTTCACTTTAAAACTTATACAAAAAAAAAAAATCTCTATATATATATGATTTTTATATAGAATATACATATATATATATATATATATATATATGTTCATATATATAAGGGACGTTTATTTTGTCTCTGTTTGTCACTTTTATTTTACTTACGACTGCGTTGTTATGTAAGGTTCAATATAAAATTATGCAGTTTTGTCAATGATATACCAGTGAATGATCATAGTCTGTTGCCAAAAAAGAAAACAATAATAAAACACAAGTTTCATAAATATATCAATATTCATCATATATTTTACTACATATATACACCTACTATATATATTTAAAATATGACACATTTACTAAATATTATAAAAAAATAAACTTTCTTATTAACACAGAGTAAAATTTGTTCTTCGAAATGTTGGTCAGACATTTTCATCCTATTGTCTCTTAAATTAATTTATTTGATTTTGAATAGTCGTTCAGCCGGTGCTGAGGCTGGAGTAATGGTATTAAATTTTTTTTAAACGTTCGTTTATTTTTTTATAGGCCAAAACAGTTTTCAAATTCGTGTCCTGTCAGCTAAAAATCTATCAACCTCATCATCAGGTGTATCTTCGGATGATGGTCCGAACCAAAAAAGGAACTATTACCTTTGACGATTCAATTTCAGGCGAATCCAACCCATCGTCCATGGAAGTTACCTCTTCCAGCAAATATTTTCGCCCTTTTTCTATTTGCTCTGAATTGAAAAGACGTATTTGAATTCAGGTAGAAAAAGACCAAATACTCGCGCGCTCTCAGGCAAGCTAGCAGGGAAGTAGTCACTCTACTATATGGTTTTATATCTCTACGACTGCAATCATACTCTTGATGCCACATCTGCTTAGCAAAAAAAACTGATCTCAACGGAACAAGATTAAACGGGAATACGTGGGAATTATTTTACATAAATAAACTTGTATGTTTATATAAAATAGTTATTAAAGTGAACGATGAACGATTAAAAGTTAATTTTTTGTCGTTCATCGTTCACTTTTTCGAATTCGTTCATCGTTCGTGAACGATTTTTTGAAAGATGAACGAATAGCACTTTTGAACGATAACCCACAAGCCTGTAATATATATTATATAGATATATATATTTTTTATATATATATATATATATTTATATATATATATATATGGTTGTTCCATCAATATTCAGGTAAGTTAGCTATCTCAAAAAGTTCACACGCTATCTCAAAATTGCAACGGGAGCGTTCTTATCGCATATTTTTGCATGGGAACAACCTGTATGGCGCCACTCAGTTGGTATATAAGGTGAGTAATCAGCGTCATTTCTATCATTCATTCTACTCGCCGCTGAAAAGGAGACACTCGACTTTCGCTCCTACTTCTTGATTCCCGGTCCAAACTCGCCAGGACAGTCCACGAGATCCACGGGGACCTGCTCTCTACCTTCCCTGGCCTCTCTACCCTCCAGAGATGGCACACTGACCTCTCGACAAGTTGCTACAGAGGTTCCCCTACCATTACAACTGTTTTCAGGCTTCTGACGGAGGATCTAGGCTCCGAACAACCTCCTCAGCGTAGTTCGTCCCTCACCAGCTCTCTGAACCAACTAGACGCAGCGGGTGAAGTGCTGTCAGGACCTCCTGAAGCTGTTCCGGGACCACGGAAGGACTTTTTGGGGTCTCATCTGTTAGTCCAGGACAGGCCCGGTAGCTGGCCTAGCTTTTGGGGGGCCTTTGACAGTTGTTATGGAGGGCACAGTTGCATATTCATAAAAAATTTGGCCCACGTCCACTCAGTGGGTAGGCGGGCAAACGTCACTCGGGGGGCGGGCCTGGCCCCCCTCAGGCTCTCCCATCCCACCGGGCCTGGTCCAGGACGAGTCCTGGTTCTACTAGGATTCGGAGAGCGGAGGCAAGTCTGGTCGGAGCCCACAGCGGGCCCGGTTCTCGCCCCCCTTGGAAACAACAGCGAGGAAGACGATGATTCTGATGGGGTTCACCCTTCAAGCCGAGCGGGTTATCGATCACTGCACTACCTGCGGGACCACAACCGACCGGAACACCATGATAGAGTACCTGAGGACGACTGGGAAGCGCTTTCTCAGCCTGAAAAAAGAACAAGATCTCGGATTAAAGATTGTCTCCTCATGTGGGGACCATGCACGTCCCCACCTGCCACCGATTACCAGGGAGTTCCTGACCCTGATGGACTTGGAGACCGGTGAAACAGTCACCCTACTCAACAAAACCCCACCTGAACCTGTGTGACAGGTTCTTGGTCCGGAAGTGAAGCACCTGCTCCTGGAGGACGAGTTTGGGGGCCACGAGGAGCCGTTTCCAGCGGGCGTGAGGAGGGTCAGTGAAGACGAGCTCGCGACCAACTAAGGAAGCTCCGGGGACACTGCCATGACGTCATGTAGTCGGAGGGAATTATGGTAGTATCTGATTGAGAAGTTTTTTTGTTGATCTGATGAAAATTTGTGTTTTAATTGTTCGACCTCATATTTATGGAACACCCTAATATATGTATATTATAATTTATATAATATATTTTTTAAGCGTTTCAAATGAAAAACTTAAATAGTAGTTTATAGTTATACATACTTTAGGTTTTAAATATACCCTACACTTCCCTCTTATTTATTGTAAACTTTAAACAAATAAACAATCAATTTATTAATAAAACGAATCCATGACATTCTTTTAAATGATTTTTTAACATTCCCGTTCATCAAACATGAAACATTGATATACTTGGAAGCAGTTTCAAAAGAACTGACCTCTCCCATATGGGATGTAACTGTTAAAAAATAATGGAGAATGGTTCAAAGGCGAGGGGACTACATTCCTTGGTGGAGAGGTCTTTGGCTCTTCCAAGGTATCTCTTTTTAATACCAACATACTCACTTACAACCACAAAAACTTTGCGCAGAGGAAACAGGTGCAAGCGTTGAATAGAGATATTCATCTGGTTTATTTCATGAAGAGAGAGAGAGAGGAGCACTTCAAAGGGGACACATTAAGTAGGGATGAAGGATCTCGAGGTTGTATTATGTAGGCTATGGGGCACAAGCATAGGGGTAAAGTCATGATGCACAGTGTAATGAGTAGGATCACCACCCCCTTTCATAATAAGGTGTGCATCCCTTTCCATCACACTCCGATGCGTATTTTTTTTCCCCTATATTATCTCAGAAACACCTTCCATCGTTGACAAAAAAACTGAGTTTTTTTTTGTCAATGTATATTGTAGCCCTCATGGGATTTATTTCATTTTCTCGCTAGAGATGTGTCTTTAGACGGTAATCCCCTAAGTACTTCGAAATTCAATTAGCTTAAACGAGGGGCATGCTGGATCCCTACCCCCATAGAAATGATGTGTTGAATCTAAATATGGTTAAGTACTCTTTTACTGGGATTCCATTATCTCAATGTGATTGGCTTAAAATAAAATACTCTGGCTGAGAAAGCCCTAGTTTCAAATATGTCTTGATTTTATTTGTGGCCAGGGATGAAAGGGATCCTTATTGAATCCGAAATCTTCAATAAATGCTCTAAACAAATGAGATCATGACAATCATAGTGCCCGGCAAGGACTTTACAGCTCCTTCATTCCCGCTTTGGGCTATTGAGGTGTCAAGTGCCCCCAGAACTAAGATGGTCATCTTTCAATGAAGGGATTAACATTTTTGCATCTTAATTATACCAATAATTTTGAAACCCCACTTCTTCAAGGAGGCATCAGTTGACACATTACGTTTAAGTTATGCTATTTATAAGTATCCGCCGACATTTTTCCTATTAGTTCTTACTTTTATTCGATGCAATAAGTCTTCAAATATGAATACCCAATAAAAGTTATTTATACATCATAACTGTATAAGTATACTTAGGTACTGTCAATATATTATTTCAAGGTGCTGAATACAAAAATATGTTGTGTTAACGTTATATCGATATCAATTTTTGTATGCTAATACATCGGGATCATAATATCTTCGAATAATTTCCACAATTAAATTGATTGAAGTTTTAACCAAATCATATGTTACTCTCATTTATTCCTGCTAATATTTGAATTATAATAGAGCAAATATGTCTTGCAGGAGTGGCTTCATTTTTCCTCGTTTCGGTGACATTAAATGAACTTATATCTACTTATTGCATCTAATATTATTATTAATAATAATTAAAGTAATCATATTTCTGAAGGCTTCATGCTTCCTTCAGTCTGATCCATAAGATTATTAAAACTGTTTAGATTAGATTACAAAGAATCTTAGCAAAGTTTATAGATTCTTTATTAATTTGTGAATTATTTGTTTTTTTTTATATTTGATTGATGTGATATAATTATTTTTCAGCATTACATTAGAAGTAGAATATTTTATAATGATTTTCTTTGCGTAACCATTCCAGCCTATATATTTATGGTTGAGTTTTGTTTGGATGGTTAATAATATTTTTTTAAGGAATAAAAACTGAGGGCACCAATTATTATTCAACTCATATCTTACAGAAAATACTATTTATTCTACAACATACATATTAAAAAAAGCCTCTATCCTTTTGACACAAAAATCACGTCAAGGACCTTATAAGGGATTGTCCATGCTAGGAATCAATGGGCCTTATTTTGTACGCAGGGGGCCCCTTAAAAGTAAACAAAAACCTCCCTTCCCTTTTCCGGTAAGGTGAAACGTATTCCGTCAAGGACTTCAGAGGGGATCGTCCAACTTTTAATCAACTAGCAAAAGAAAACTATTTATTGTACTGTGTATAATTATTATTTTAACCGGTTCATTTATTATGTAGATCAAGATATATACTACAATCCAGCGCAAAGGTGTCGTACAAAACTTTAATAAACAATGAGTTTTTTTTGTTCCGGGATAGAACATATTCAATAAAATATGATATAAATATTTATTCTTTAACAAAACGCGAGTGCAGGAAGCCAACGGACCTAAGAGCAATTTTGGTATCAGCTGCAGCCAGATATGCTGCATTTTCTTTCAAAATCCAGTCTGTTCGCAACGATCGTGGACCATTGCTTCAGAGGAGATCAAGTATTCACATCAAGTTCACTATCTCATTTAAAGATTTACGTCGCAATCTTAAAACTTCAAAATGATGTCTTTATAATAATTGATTATCGTATATTCTGTGCAGTTTTATAGTTATTTTTATTATTGATTATGTTCAATCATTATTAAAATTGGGTCGTTCTTCTCTAAAGTAATAATTTTAGAGTAAAATGTCTATTAATGTTTGTTTTTTAACGCAATTACTTTGAATTTTTTTAGAAACTGAATATTAAAAAAAATATTGAATACAATTATATCGCTAAAAAAAACCATATCACAATCAACTAAAAAAACTATTAAATAATTTTAAATTCCATACATTCATGTGAAAAATACAGAAATAGCACAAGGCTAAAGAATACATTGGTTTAGTTTGTCTTCAAAAACTTCATAAAGTCTTATGATTATTTTGCGTATTTATGGGAGCAATATGGGAAATGATTCAATTCCACGAAGCGTCATGTAGACTGAGGAGTTTCAGATCCAATGTAATGTATACTGCAGCTGCCTCGAAATCGTCCTTAGTTCTGCCGGTAATATTGGAATATGCAAGGTTAGCCTTTCCTCTGTAAGGGCTCTAGGGTTGAGAAGGCCACTATTTAAGACCCTTATGTTTTTATTGTTAAATTCAAAATAAGAGTTATTTGCATTTTTTTTCAATGAGTATAACATATCTACGAAAGCTATTATGAAGTCTTATGATTGGCAAATTATTTTTAAATATAATTTTAGGGTGCATCAAATATAGTTATTAACAGAAAAGAGGATTGGAAAATGCTTACTGGCCCCAGAATTTCGAATTATTTGTTTATCATTACACTTTATAAGTTATCATACCTGCAGATTATTATGTCATTTCTATTAATTGAGGTACAATCAATTCTTATCTGTTTTTAAATGGTTAAGATATTTATTTATTAGCTAAAATCCATACTGTGTAAAAATATAAGAATACACTTGAAAGTAAGAAATAAAAAAAAACACAATCTTAAGACAGTTACGGATCAATCAATTCTTATCTAAGGCAAACCTGAATCTACGCAGGTTGCAAAAATATGCATTACACCCCTCAGTTTCTATGTTTGCAATTTATGAAAACGGATTAATTCCTCCACTGCACTTTGTTGGATCTGACATGCACCTCATATCATTATTTTCTAGAGCTGGTCCGGAATTTAAGTGCAGTTTTTTGTTTGAGTTTTGAAAATAGTCATTTTTTGGGTAATTTACAAAAAAGTACTATTTCAAAAGTTTATTTCTTTTTAAAATTTTTTGCTTGCAAATATCAAAAACTAATTTGGAATAATTGAGATCCTACCTACATTTTGCACTCAATTATTCTAAAATAACAATTATATCAAGCACATGAGAGACGATCGATGGCAAAAAAAAAATACTATCAGTTTATAACATAACTTTTGGGTCCGTTGAGGAGACACTTCACATTATTTGATTTCGTTAAAACTTTCAAAATGATCTTTATGCACAAGGTAAAATCCTAAGGGGTGTCCGATCCTCAAATCCAAAAAACGTGGAAAACGAATCACCCTATTATACATTTTTGATGCACTCTAGTATACACTTTATCATGCAGCAATTTACTGGAATTAATACAACTAAAAGAGTTGAATAAAGCATTTAATTCAGTTCCTTATCAATTGTATTCTAAATACTTGGATACTGAGCAAAAACTATGTGATGGTCTCTAATTTATGTATTTCATTATTATAATCCTCCAATATAATTGCAATACCAATATCGATTGATGAGGATTCAGCATCTTTTCACTCTAAATACCCGGTGTAGAACATAGACGTAACATTATCGATGCTTCTGTTCGATTCGTTTTAATTGATATTATTTAACCTCCAATTGAATTATTCTTTTTACACTTATGCAAAGCAGCTAATAAAAAATGATACTGAAGGACATTGTTGGAATACTACGCATAAGTGAGCCCTTGGAGGTCGTTTCTTTAAATTATCAAAAATAGTCCCTACTCCATTCTCCTACCTCTAATTATATCCAATGAAAAAATTTTGGTGAACTGTGAAGATCAACGATATTGAAAAAATTATTCGGATACGTACATTCCAGACTCGTTGACGTCGCAAAAATTTCGTTCGTTCTACGTTCCCAAAGTGTTCATCAATCATTTTAATATAGACTTTCGTCGTCTTTCGTTCATTTCTTCCAAATAAATCAAAGGCATTCTTTTAAAAAAACCGACCATTTATTAGAATTGGGATCATTTCTTAAGAATGATTAGTGAAACTTTAAAAGATAAATTGTGTGCAAAAAGTGTGGACGTTTTTGTATAAAATAGTTCAATCAATAGTTCTTTCGTCACTCTAGCAAAAAAGTGAGGACGTAAAAAGTACTTTTCCTATTTTGGCGCCAGGTGTATACATTAATGAAGATATATTGAATGAAAAAAACCTGCAAGTTACTGAATGCTTTTTTAAACGAACGATACGACATTTTTTTTTTTGTCGTTCGCAATAATTTTTTGACAAATCAACAAGTCTGATATATTCTTATGCATAAATTAACATCGTCATTGGAATGGTGAACGGAGTCATGGGTATCAGAAGACAGCTCTTAATACATGGAATAGATCCTAGACTAGGAATGGGCAAACTTTTTGACTTGCGGGCCTAAGTGTCAGCGCGCCATCTATTGTTGAAACGTGGTATTGTATGGACAAGACGGAATGAAACATTTGTGAAACATTATTATATTCTTTACTGGACAAGCTCGGCGAGCCAGATTAAATTGTTCTAACGGGCCGTATACGGCCCGGGCCTTAGTTTGCCCATGTCTGTCCTAGACCCAAAAGGACGGCTTTGTACACCCTAATATTTAATTTGTTAGTCTGTATTTTTTAAGAAAACGTTTGAACTTTGGATAAATTGTATATCTATTATTTATTATACAATTTCATAATGGAAATTTGAACATTATAATCGGTTTCTTAGGATGGCAATGCAGTCTTTAAAAAGAAGAAGGAGGAAAAATATGTGATATTTATATGCATACACCAAGAAGGGATAATCCTACCATGATACGCAAAATTGTCATTTCTGCTTCTGCTATGACGTCATACAATAACTGAGTCAGCTGACGTCAACCCTACTACCCCCAGAGATTCCTTTTAAGCACTCCTTATATATGTATTCACATTGCTGTATAATAGGCACGACTCTATCTATGTATTAGTTGTGATTTACTCAGGCGCGGGCAAATGCTATTATGATTGTATTATTATTACTATTGTTGTATTCAGTGTGTTAAGTCTCAAATATTACTTCTTTTAATACGTGATTAGAACGTATAACACATAATATATGTATTTTTTTGAGACTATAATTAGGGAAGTCATTACTAAGGAGCTAAATAATAACAATAATGATGACATGAATTCTACATATATTTAGGAAGAGGCAGTGCTGAGACATTATTATTTAAAATATTTTACTCCTTTTCATTCAAAAGAGGGACTAAGTTGTGGATTACATAAATAATGAGGAATATCCTTAAGACGTATTCATGAGATAGTGATCCAAATATATCTTAAAAGGCAGAAGTAATTAGATTATAAAAAAACCTCACAAAAGAAACTGTTGGCACTTAAAAAGCTGCGATTTGAGGCAGTATGACGTCACAGCGGGAATGATGTGTCAATGTGCTAATAAAATATACATATTTATATTCAACAAACATTAATCTATTTCTTATCCCTTCTCATTATAGATATTTTTCCATTAATATCTCCTTTTTTATATATATTTACACAGAATTTATATTTTATTTACACAAAATAGATACTGGCCTGATCAATCTACGCTGATGTTTCTGTGATGCAACAAAATAAAAGTCCCTGCTGATCCAATGCGTTCTTTCTTCCGTCATGCCTGAGAAGACGTTGCAAGTGATGAGTGGCTACGTGCTCTGAAAATGATCAAAACCGAATATATTAGTTTTAAAAAACTCTTTGGAGATTTTACAGACAATATCCACCATATAATATTTTCCTATCACATACTCTTTCATTAAATTAAACAGGAGAAAAATGGAGGAAATTTTGAATCCCCCAGTCATAGAAATCCCAAGCTTTTATTTTCATGTATGACGGTTAATTGGCTTTAATAGAGTATGTATTGAAGTCGTTTAAAAGCCTTTATTGTTGACATTGTCTTTTTGATTTACTAAGTATACATTTAGTGCTTAATATTCGAAAGACGAGTCCAGTGGATTCTCCCGTTGAGATAAAATAAATAATAAGTCTCTCTCTCTCTCTATCTATCTATATATATAATTGAATTCTCTAAGAGAAAATAATAGACAAAGAATGTAATACAACTATTTGGGTTTTACTTTTTCTTCTAAAAACCATCAGAGTCCTTCTGATAATACATCTGCTCCTTGTAGAACACGGGTTAGAAATATACATATATAAAAATACATAGCCACAAAAAGAGATTTATCCTCATTGAGGGATTATCACTCATAGAACACCACACATTCTGTATATGTTGAATAATAATAATAATAACACACTCACGCTTAATATTTTGAAGCATAAGGCTTTAATTCCCCAAAGTAATAATTATAAAAAATATATATATTTGAGTTGAAGTATAATAATAAAATAACAATTTAAATATATAGATATATAGTTTTTACAGCAAAGCAAGTAAAGAATGGTAATTGTTTCCCATGGGGTTGTACAATGTGCTTTAATGCCAAGTTAGATTTTAAGAGAGGATAGGTTAAGGGGGGAGTGCTCAATTTGTGAGAGCAATAAATATATCAGCAAAATGCCACAATCGGAAGCTCAAAAAACCCTCTCTCTCTTTAGTCAGAGGTCATGAGCTCTCACTTACAATGATGATAATACTCATTCTCCCTTCTCCCCTTATCTATCAGCGTCAAATACCAAAAAATCTTTTACCCCCTTCCTAGATCGGAGAGAGAGAGAGAGAGAGAAAGAGAAACAGAGAGTCAGACCCAAACACGCTTCCTTATGAGGGTACATGTATATGTATTATTATTACTCGTTTTCTTGATATATCTTCCTTCCTTTCTTCCCCCCCTTCTCCATCATTCCCTCCCCTCTTCAAGAATGGGGTTCCAAAAAAAGTGAGAAATAACTTAGTTGAGTCTCTCACAACTAATACGAAAAAATTAAATGAACAGGGACTGATGAATGGCATGACAAGAAAGAAAAGAAATACAGAACGATAATGGATTAGTTTAGTCACATGACATGACCTCAAAGACAATACAAGGGCACTTGAGAAGAAGTAAAGAAACATGTATATATATATATATATATATATATATATATATATATATATATATATATATATATATATATATATATATTATATATATATATATATATAATATATATATATATATATATAATATATATATATCAGGCTTGTGACGAACGCAAAATTGAACGGCGTTCAGCTGAACGCACGTTCAATGACGGAACGCTGAACGGAAAGCAACTTTTTTTTGAACGCTGAAAGTTGAACGCAAAAAGAGTTTTGCGTTCAGCGTTCAATTGTTCAATTTTTCCAAACATTCTTGGACTCACTTCATCACTTTTTTCGGATTTTTTTTCTAAAAAAAACGTCATTACTACCCATTGCTTTTTTTGGAAATTCTTAAAAAAACGTCATCAATAACGCATTACTTTTTTGGAAATTCTTTCTAAAAAACCGTTATCACTTTATTCGGAAATTGTTTTCTAAAAAAAGACCCTCTTAGACCCTGGGTTTAGAACCAGATTTAAAAAAAAATAAAACCCTAATTAAATAGTAAAATCCATTTTTCTAAATTACACAATGTTATTTTTTAAAATATTGAACGCTGAACGCTAACGGAACGCTGAACGCAACAACATTGAACGGAATGCTGAACGGAACGCTATTTTTTTTAACGCTGAACGCAAAAAAAAGCTGAACGCTCACAAGCCTGATATATATACATGTTTCTTGTTTTTTTTGTACACCAGTACAACAATTTATTCTCATTTATATCTACGACAAGACATTACCCACACAACTTTCAAAAAATCAACTTAATAATTAAATTTTAACTAACACATTAACATCATAAACTGTAGGGGGGAAATTTGTTGGGGGGCTCTTAAGATATTATGAAAAAATAAATTTGTATTAATTAAAAAACCATTAAGTAAAGATACAATATACAAAGGACAGCAATTATGCCAATAGTTTTTTATTGTTCTATCGACTATTTCTTTAAAATTTGGGGGTATGGGGATTCTTTCTGTTCGCAATTTGTATATAAAGAACTGGGTCTTTTGCCATGATAAAATTAACTTTTCCTGATGCAGACCGGTATAAAAGAAACAAACCTTGTACGCCGCAATGGTAATCCTAAAAACTCGTTAAAAAAATATATTGAAGATAGTTTAAAACCTCCCCTATCTGTGTACACTCTAAAAGGAAATGTTTTGATGTCTCCAAACAGTTCTTGCAAAAGAAACAATATCTTTCCTCCTCCGTCTTTCCATAGATACTGCCCAGGGTAAGGGTATTATATATATTATATACATGTTTCTTGACTTACAGACCTTGGTTTTCCATCAATATCAATTACGAAATTTTTACGCAGTTTTCTTATTATTCTGTATGGGCCATTATAACAAGGGTCGAATGATGACTTAATTGGGGGGGGGTTAATAAATAAACTTCGCTTGCTTGCATTAGTTTTGAAGTTGGCTGTTTTTTGTGAAATTATCCTTTTTATTGTTGTGACTTGTGTTGAATTTAAATTTACAGCTCTTCTCAAAGGGGAAAAATCGTCCCAATAGAACGAATGGGTTGCCCATAGAGTTTTTTCAGGTGGAGATAACTTATCGCCATGCTTAGATGTTGTCCTCAAGTCTAAAAGAATACTAGGCAAAACTTCACCCAATTTAGTCCTGAATCAAACAATTTTACATCTAATGACCCCCTTCAACGTCCTATGCTCCCTTTCGATCAGGCCATTACTTTGTGGACGATATGGAGATGTTAAAATATTTTTTATCTGAAAATTGCTCATAAATTTTTCCCAAACCAGTGAACGAAACTGACCACCCTGATCCGTTGTAATTAATTTGGGATAGCCAAACCGGGATATCCAATTTGCTTTGAAAACTTGAATAATTTTTTCAGTATTTACACTAGCCAAAGGATATACCTCTAACCACTTAGTTGTCCTGTCTATTGCTGTTAAAGCCATCGTTTTTTCTATTGCTTTTGGGAAAGGTCCTATCAAATCGATATTCACTTGATAAAACTTGTGTTCGGGGGACTTAATATGGTCAATGGAGGTTTAGTTACCGTACTATTTTTGACCTATTACAGGGATCACATTTATCAATAATTTTTTATGTCCATTGACATATTATGCCAATAAAATGGCCCGCTAATTTTCCTTAGTGTATTTTTTATTCCTCTGTGGGATTCTTCGTGGAAGTTTCGAACTAAGTCAGTCATTAATGATTTTGGAACAATTGGTCTAGCACTTTTCGATCTTCGTGTTGGCGAGACGAAGAGGGTAAACAGGATAAGATAAGCCTTTTGATGAACACTTCTTCAAAGTTCTCTCCACCCTTTTTAATATCATCAACCAAATCCCATCCCTTCGCCTCCACTTTCGATCTGCTTAAATTGTTCGCCTTAGGGATGAGGTTGAAGAGTTCATCAATTTGATCCTGTGCATCTCCATTCGTAGCCTCCTTTAGAAGTGCCTTCAATCGTGAGTACGGATCCTTAGGCCTTGCATTTGTTGAGATCATGCTCGGAAATCCTAGAGAGGACGTCTTCTGTCAAGGCACTCAACAGATGATAGAATCTCGTTGTTTCCTGATTTATTTTGGCGAGCTCAAATTGAGCCTCTAGCCTCAAAAAATATCCGGTTGTTCGGATAGATGTGAAGGGGGGTATTTTTACTGAAACATGGTTAATGCTTTCTTCAGATTCCAAAGATTCCTCCTTCACCGTATGGACTCTGTGAGTCGGGGTCACCAATGTAGAGGACTTTTGGAGGTTCAGGTAATCCTGTACATCAGCCCCCAATGCTATTTTGAAAGTTTCGTAAGAAAAACAACAGAAAACCAACTAAATGAAAAAAATAGCCAGTAAAATAGCTAAAACAGGTTGATGACGTCACAGTAAACTAGGAGTAAAACATCATAATACAATTTTATTATTATTATGATGAAAGGGAATATAGAGTAAATATGGTAGAAGAGGAGCAAAGTAAGGATTGGAAAGAAAGAACATAATGTAATAAAAATCATGCACGCCTTCCTCGAGAGGAAGAAACTTCTGCATGAAGAGGCTACGAATGGAGATGCACAGAATCAAATTGATGAACTCTTCAACCTCATCCTAATGCGAACGATTTAAGCATATCGAAAGTGGAGGCGAAGGGATGGGATTTAGTTGATGATATTAAAAAGGGTGGAGAGAACTTTGAAGAAGTATTCATCAAAAGGCTATCTTATCCTGTTTACCCTCTTCTTCTCGCCAACACCTATCTCAGGAGTTCGACACGTACTGCGATTGCCCTATACGTACACTACGCTCTATATACAAGAATAACCACTTCCTAACCCTCTCCCGTAAACAAAAACTTTTTTTGCCTCAGAAGAAATAAATATAGCATTTACTACTATGAGGTACTCATTATTTTTATTGAGGAAAATTCTTCTTTTTATCTCTCAAAATTGAGTAAGGAATACGAGAGTACTTTTAATGCCTCCTTATTCTATAATAAAGCATACCTGTTTTCTTTGCTCCTTCTCAGGTAGCATTTTTTCCCCTCTCTTAGCTATGAGTTAGCTATAATTCTACAATTCAAAACTGCTACTGGACCCCCTGCGTGTGTTGCATTTTTTTCACTTCACGCAGCCTTTCTTATCAAAATGTGGTGTAGGATGTACAGTAATGCCGAGGTTCACTTCAAGACTCGTTTTATACATAATTTTTTTATGGGTTTAACTGCTTAAAATAAAAATAGAAGCTCATGCTATGATACGATATATTTCTCAACTTTTGAGCAATCTCACAGGACTTTTTCTAAATAGTTTTTTTAAAATAATATTTTGATCAAGTAATTGTTTGTGGTATCCAATGACGTCAAACAGTATGAACGAATTATATTTTACAGTTCTGGCATGCGTTGCATTAGACTGAAAAATATCTAATTTTATTTGAAATAAGTAAACCTTCTTGATTTTTCTATACCTATAAAAATCAGCATTCCTCTCTTTGACAGGATGTAAGTTGAAGTTCCCACTTTCAAGGAGTAAAAGTTCTTAAATATAATCTTTGTTTTAAGTTATAAAACGTCATATTAAATTGGATCACTAAGCTATTTGTAGTTTAGATTTTTTCTAACGTAACTTATTAGCTTAATTAGATATATTTCTTATATGTGTTCTAAAAATATTGAAATATTTTATTTCAAGTGTCATACCTTAATACTATAATGCTTTTTCATATAGACTTGGAAGCATTTTTCATCGAAAGAAATATGCAAATAAAGAAGAGTAAAACTACATTGTTACTTCTTAATGTTTCCAAATAAAAGTGACATTTAAAAGGTTATTTATACATAACTACTTAAAAATACATTATTTAAAATATATGTAATTATTTCTAAGAAATAGCATTATAAATATATTAAAAATATATATATACTATATTAAATGGAATTTCAATATTATCAACCTATATTATTTGCATATACTTTTATCAACCCAAAACACATTTTCAACACAGTTGTAAAAAAAGCAAAACAAAAAAGCATGAAATGAAACACAGAAGGCTCATATCCCTTGCTTTTTTGTAGTTTCCCACCTCTATGATATGCATAAAAACCTCTGAATGTTAAGATCACTGGTTCCCTTTCCGAGAGGACAAGTTTCAAAATCTATAGATTTCATTGAAATGATCCTAGATTGGGTAATTTTAATGCCTAAATGCTTATTCATACTCACAGAGAGAACCAAATTTTTTAAAATGCTCCCCTATTAGAAGACGACTATTTTCCAATGACGTCACAGAGCCAATGAGATTCAAGTAAAAAGGGATCATTACAAAATAATAATCAAAAAAGGAAAAGAGGAATGCCATTCAAAATTTGTGAAGATGAGCTCTTCACGAAATAAATACTTATTGAAAAATACTTTTTTGGGGGGAAGAGGAAATACTATATATTTTTTTTTTGCTCTTGTTGTTGTGAGTCTTTTCATACATATGTATTAGAGGTTAAAGTACTAATTTAAGAACCTAGAAGAGTAGAAGGAGGGAGAGAAAACGAGAGGGGAAAGGAGAAGAAGGTTAGTTACCTCAGTTCGTTTATTTTTATTTTATTTCCCCACATACCCTATACAATACAAAAATTATAATTATAGGGCATTTTTCTTAGGAGAAGGAGTAGTGTTGTTTCTCTGCTTCATGGAAAGATATCATCACGACTTACTTTTTTTACTTTCCTCCTATGTGAGAAAAGTATGAGATCCAAACACCACCGACCTAACTAATAACTCAATGCACAATGAACTCAATAAAAGAAAAAGAAAAAATAAAAAATGGCTGCCATCTTACGTCCCCCTCATGACGGTCCAGTCACTTGAGAAGTCTATGTACAAGGTCGGCTGATAAGTCCCGAGACTAACACATAGATGGCGCCAGTGGATATGTTTTCATATGACTGTCAGCTAGTACCGACCTTCAAACATACATGCATAAATATAACAGCTGTCTGACAACTAGTTTGTGAGATATTGCATTTTAAGTGAAGCTACTTTTGTTATTGTGAAAAAAATGGAAAAAGACGAATTGTTAATAAAACATTATTTTTTGATGGAAAAAATACCGTCGAAACTAAAACTTGGCTTGAAGAATGTTATCCGGACTCTGCTCCATCGAAAGCATCCATATGTCGATGGTTTGCTGAATTCAAACGTGGTCGTGTGAGCACGAATCTTGATAAACGCATTGGACGCCCAAAACAGGTGGTTACACCAGAAAAATAAAAATAATCCACAAAATGATTTTAAATGACCGTGGAGTGAAGTAGATCCAGATAGCTGAGACTCTGAAGATATCGAAAGAGCGCATTGGACATATCGTGCATGAATATTTGGACATGTGAAAGCTCTGTGCAAAGTGGGTGCCGCGAGAGCTCACAATCGACCAAAAACAACAACGAATTGATGATTCTGAGCAGTGTTTGAAGCTGTTCAATCGTAATCAATCCGAATTTTTGCGTCGATATGTGACAATGGATGAAACATGGCTCCATCACTTCACTCCCGAGTCCAACCGACAGTCAGCTGAGTGGACTGCATATGATGAACCGAATCCAAAGCGAGGAAAAACGCAACGGTCAGCTGGGAAGGTTATGGTGTCTGTATTTTGGGATGCACACGGTATAATATTCATTGACTATCTTGAAAGGGGAAAACAATCAACAGCGATTATTATATAGCCTTGTTGGAGCGTTTGAATGATGAAATTATTGAAAAACGGCCCCATTTGAAGAAGAAAAAAGTGTTGTTTCACCAAGACAATGCACCGTGTCACAAGTCAATGAAAACAATGGCTAAATTAAATTAATTGGGCTACGAATTGCTTCCCCATCCACCGTACTCTCCAGATCTGCCCCCAGCGACTATTTCCTGTTTGCCGACCTGAAGAGAATGCTCGCTGGCAAGAAATTTAAGGTCAATGATGGAGTAATCGCCTAGACAGAAGCTTATTTTTCGGATAAAACGAAAGATTACTATAAAAGTGGAATCGAAAATTGAAGGATCGCTATAATCGCTGTATCGCCCTCGAAGGCAACTATGTTGAATAATAAAATCGAATTTTGTCAGAAAATGTTTTCTTCTTAGTTAGTTTCGGGACTTATCAGCCGACCTGTTATACACCAAGTCCGAAGGAATATAATGAGGGAGAAATGTTTGACTAATGAAATATAACATAGGATCCCCTGAATGTATTGCAGGGTTTCTATTCCAAGGGCTACTAAATTACCAAGATAGGCCGACATTTTAAGTCCCTATACTTACTCAGGAACTCCATTCGTGATTTGTTCTTGTACGTATCCAGTACATGCTATAATAATCCCTCAAGAACAAAAAGACAAAATAGAGTCAAGAAGAAGAGATCCTTGAGAGTAATGAAGGAAATCATTGAGAGAAGGACCAAGATGATTGACAAGAAAGGTAGAAAATAAGGAACCGGAAATGACTATACTCTTTTTTGTATTCAGCAGGGCTTCCATGCTTTCCAGCAGACAGGGATGATCATTTATCATCAAATGAAACAATGTCGCTTCTATCTTTTCCTTTAATTAAGCCCCTCTGTGTCTGGTCTTTATTAGGGAAATGATAATACGAGTATGAATGAAAACGTAATAATGAAGTGTTTTGTACTTCACGTATTTTTTTTTACTATACAAAAAAATGATAGACTGCTTCATGCAATCATCAATTGATGTGCTTTTTAATATAAAAATATATAATTGTAACTGTTACAGAATTATAGCTAATACTGAGAGAAGTTTGAGAGTTCATAAAAACGCTAGGAACTAAACATTATTACATGAGTATACATACAACCCATTGTCCTGGGAAAAGTACAAGTGTACCAGAACTGGGATTCGGTAGAAAATCTACCGCCGGTTCGATATTCGGTATATACCTTCTACCGATCGATATCGGTATTCGGTATTTCCGGTACTCTAGTATTCAATGCATTCAGCTTATATTGAATGTCTATTTATGAATCTGCTCTATAATACTATAAGTTGCAGTTGTTTATTTATTTTGCGAAGTTCAAGTTCTTCACACCAGGAGCGCTTAGGCAAAGCGACAGTTGAACGATGTTTCTCTGCTATTGAAGGGAATAAGCTCTCTATATCTTTATGTCTTATTGTGAATGTCACAAAAGTCATACTTTCAAATATACCGTACCGATTGTCAATCGGTACAGTTTTTGGTAGTTTCTACGGAATATCGTATAATCGGTTCGGTATTTGAAATCTACCGTCGGTAGTATCCAATACCGATTTACATTCGGTAGTCGCAGCTATGAAATGTACTTAAGCCCGCTTTCCAGGCTAAGTTGATGACGATGGATCCTCAATGCCAAGTAGAATTAAGATCAACGACGTGTAAAAAAGCTAATGGAAAAAGTAAAAGTAAACCAGGCCGTAGGGAATTGTATGGACTCCTGGCTTGGAGGATGTTGAGGACTGACCATCAACGGTTATTGGATGCTAAGACCAGATCGGCCACTTCCCATCTTCTCAGGATCCACTCACATACCACCGCGCTTCCGCGTGTATTTTGTATGTTTGAGTATAGCAAAAAAGTTATGTTTTTGAAACATGATTGGTTGAAAGAAAAAAAAGAGGGAATAATAAAAAAGTTGATAATAAGCTACACAGCGTCAATTCATTTGTGTTTGTTGAGTAGAGAAAACATCAATTCAGAGAGAAGAACTCATTCTTAAAATAGTAATTACCTCTTCTTCATGGACTTCGATCTATGCCATTTACGAATCTTTCGTAAAGTGGTCTCATTAGTTGACTCACAAATCAATGAATGTTTATTTTGTTTTGCTCATATATGTCGATAAATGGATCGTCATTCCTACATTCGAACGAAGAAAAATAAAGAAAACTATGCTATGAAAACATCCTCTTTATAGATGAGTTAAGTGATTTCTTATCCCAATGTTTGTATCCTATTCAAAATCCATTTTTACTTTCTTTTTCTGCAGATACAAGCATTCCTGCACTCACTTACAAAGGAATAATTTAAAGTCGTTCCTCAGCGCATTCATGCCTCCTACTCCATATATGGAAATCTATTAAGAGCCTTGTCAATTAAATATTGTTTTTATATTTTTTTGTCTTTATCAATTATCTTTAAAGTTATGACAATTCAACTACTTATCTATTGATAAAGACAGCATTTCATTAATAAAAGACAGTTTTGATATTGGGAATAAGTAATTATGATAACTTTTTATATTAGTAAATGATGGTCACATAAACACTTTAATGACTTCTACAGATATATATAATATATATTATATATATATATATATATATATATAGATATATATATATATATATATATATATATATATATATTGACAGTCCTTTTTAATTAATCTGTAGTCTGTACCCATAGAGTGTATGTAGACATTATTCTTTAGTGTATGCCTGTGTAAGATTTGAATGATATATTTATATAGGAATTTAAATTAACTAACATTATTCCAATATGAAAAAAATGTTTTTATCCATATAATTACATATTGGTTTTTATGTCATAGGAGGGATTTATATAAATACCGCCGACCTATTCGTAACCAGGTTAATCAAAAGGTTTTTTTTTGCTGGACTTGAAGAACTCTTTGACAAAAAACAAACTAAACTGTCTGTCTCATTTGATGGATCATTCTTCTTGTATATTACTATATATATATATATATATATATATATATATATATATATATATATATATATATATATATATATAGGGCTGTTCTTATTTTTCAAATGTTTGAAATGTTAGCAACATTGTGGATTTTCTGTTTCTTGGTGATAAAAGAAGACGACATACAAAGTTTGAACAAAATCGGTCAACATTACGGGGTCGCTCAACGAGGTCAAAGTTTTAAAAATTTAGTAAAAATATAGTTTTCCAAAATTTCTTGAAAATGGTGGGCGTTACAGAATTCATTAATAATTATTAATTTAAAGGAAATCTAATTTACTACCAGACGTATTTTTGATGTTTTTTACTTTTGTATAGTTTTCTGTAAAAACAAAGAAAAAATGGAGTGTGTAATGTTAGCATATTTCATAGCTTTTTTGTATCAATTAACTTCACTCGCCTGTAGAAGATGACTTGTTCGCTTCAGAGTAAAATAGTATTTTTAAGTTTAGTAAACTTTGAATGATAAATCCAAAACGACCTTGGTTGCATTCTATCAATTCAGATTCACTACCATCTGAGTTTACATCATATGATTCAGAGCTTGTATTGACCTATAAGAAATCGATCTAAAAAAATGAATAATAATGTGTTTTTTTAGATTTGCGTCAACGTATCCTCTCAAAATTTTACTTTGTCTCTGACACATTTATAATCCATTATATGCGTCATTTTGTACGCGAAATATGTTTTTTAATGTACATATACTCTCCACTTATTAAATTGACATGATTTAGTATACAAAATATTAAAGCTGGTTTACCAAGCTTTATTTGATATGTTTGGTGTTCTAAAAATCGCTATACTTTAAGAGATATAAGCAAATACATTTTTGCACGTACTCTCCCAAAAAATGATCTTTTGATATGAAAATATACAATTAACGCTTAGTAACCACTGTTACCTGGATAGAAAGAGAAAGAAAAAGAGAAGTGAGGCAAATACTCTCTTGCTTCTCTTTTTCTTTCTCTTTCTATCCAGGTAACATTTTTTTGGGAGAGTATGTGCAAAATGTATTTGCTTATTTCTCTTAAAGTATAGCGATTTTTAGAACACCAAAAATATCAAAATGTTAGCTTGGTAAACCAGCTTTAATATTTTGGTATACTAAATCATGTCAATTTAATAAGTGGAGAGGTTATATGTACATTAAAAACATATTTCGCGTACAAAATGACGCATATAATGGATATAGTATATAGGTCCTAATGTGTTTTTAATTTACATACATATACACCTTGATCTGCAAAAAACAAATAAAAATGACTTATAACCGAAACGGTAAATTGGAGATCAACTCTAATGCCACTTTTGATAGGACACAGCTCTTTCACTGTAACTTTCAACGTTGAAAGCCAAAGCTTGCAGGGTGGATGATCGTCTTTGGCTGAAGTAAAATACCTTGTTTGAATCACCTGATGGCCAATAAATTTAAAACTTAGGGTATATACTTGATGTTTACTACACTCTTAAAAACTGTTGAAAGTATACTTTCTTTGTTGCATTATTCGTTTTGCAAATAACGTCTTTAAAACATCAAAGAGTCATGTCAGACATATAAAAATAGTCCATATTGTTTATTCAACATGAAGTACATACATTTATAATAAATTTTCTGCTTCTCATGGAGAGGTTAAAAGGTCATCATCATCATGTATTTCAAGGCATTTATTTACGTGATTAGATTATTTATGGACATAGAGACTTTCGCTATATCATCATACATTATAAGATCCGGAAAGAGACGTATCTTATAGAATATGAACAATTCAAGATTGGATTTTGATCATGAAATTATTTTTTTGTAATAAAAACTATGTAAAATAAGATTGATTTCATCTAAATGAAAAAATATTACATATTCTATGATCAATAAACATGACTTAGATTTGGATACGAAATTAAATATATTATTTAAATAAATAAAATACAAACATCATCCCAAAAAATAATATATTTACAACTGTTCGCACCCAGAATTCAGATAATATCATTTTACTTTTCTCAACTGGAATATTTTCTTTTATTAAATTTTATACAAACAAAATTATCGTAATTAATATATATATTACAAAATTACATCCCTCTATCTAGGTTATAAGTAAAAGTCCCGGCTTTATACTGTGTAAGTTTTATATATGTTACAATAGGAACACGTATCTAGGAACTACACGTAATAGTGTCCAACGGCAGTTGGCTTGAAATACAAAAAATGTTATTATTTGTATCATATAAGGCCCGAGGACCATATGAGGCTTATTTTTCAATCCCAAGCACACATATTCAGAGGCCATTGGAGGTATATTTGACACCAGAGGTTGCCATAATACGAATTGTATAACTCAATGGCTTGGTGACGTTTTATTTTAATTCCTAAACATGGACGTGGTTTGTAAAACATGAAAGGGTTAATTGATATTGGTTTTGGTTGGATCCTCCATAAACTAGGATTCTGTGGTCTTTGAAGCATGATTTACCAAAATTCTTAATGTATTATTTATACAATAAACCTGGGTGTTAAAGTCCACCAATTGTGAACTTGTGTGTTATATGTATACTAATGTGTAGGAAGCTTGAATCCGTTGGGTGTGATGGATTCCATTCTATGCATTACCCAGTGCTTGGTCCTCATTCCAAGGACATGTCCATATATCCATTATACAACAACGAATGTATATTTATGTATATATGTATGTGTGTATTGATGATCGTCCAATATTTACTACTCATGAAAAAAGTGGTTCAGAAGAGTGGTGGACCCTGTTTATTTGTTGTTGTTGTTGTTTCTTCAGCCGTAATATTTTTATGTGTGCCTGGTGTATGGTGTATAGAACCACCATATTATGTCTATTTTTGTCCATATTGTAATGTAAATAAATACCTAACATGTATGTAGTATGTATGAAAGTTAGTGGGTATTGTCAGAAACACAGTTTAAGATAACAAGTGTGTAAGTCTGGCAAGAGAAATAAAATAACCCATTTTGTGATCTAAGATTCATTATGGAGCAAAACTGTTTGGGTAATTGATTCATTGGTGAAAAATAAAAAAAGGCTAAATACTTTTTAATAAATATTTTCTTATTGTATTTATAATGGTACTATCATTTGTTACGACAGTAAATGAACATTAAGTCCTACGTGCCAACCTTTGACAAGTTAAAGGGCTTATTTTGTCAACTAAAACTTAATAAAACCTCCTACTCTAGCTCCCGTAGCTTCTGACTAGTCATCAACGAAGTGTGTGATCTAGCGTTGTTCTGGTGGGACACTACACTCTTCCTGTTGGCCAATTCTGGACGCTTCTGGTCGATTGCCTGCTTCAAGCGGTCCAGTTATTCGCAGTAGAGTGTAGAATTAAGTGTATGGCCATATGGGATCACCTCATTTTGGATTATTCCCTTCCAATCCCAACACACACACACGTTGCAACGTCTGCCGTCATCCTAGCTTGGCCAGCATATTGGTACCCTTCTCGTTCTGAGGAGTCAAGTCTTTTTCTTCAATCTCTTTATAATACTCATCAAAATAAGTCTGATGACCAATATTACGTTCAATGTAAATTAGATCTAAAATGCAAAATAATGGTAGTTAGCTCAGATTCGTTTTCAATCAACATGTATTCTTTAAACAATGACATTTTTGTGTCATTGTTTATTTTAATTATCGTTGTTCTTCTCCAAGGTAATAATTTTATATTAAAAAGTGTATTTATGTATTGGTTTTACTCAATTATTAAATTTATATTAAATATAAATTAGTCAACCATGATTTTCTTTTTCGCGACACAACTTTAAGGGAGCACTTCCGTTTAGTAAAGTAGCGTGTTCAACTCTCAATGATATTCGACTCTTCTCAGTATTTTCCAACCTCATTGAAAAGATCCCATGTTCCATGGAGTTATTGCAATACAACATTGTTTATGCATTTGGGAAATAATGTAAATAAATTGAACTTAATAAATTTTTTACCACGACAATGATTATCTTTTTATTCCCGACAATATCTACTAATAAAAGTATCCTTGGATAGCCCCGTCAGGAAGAAGAAAGGTTTTATTTTATTTAGTGTTCCTTGTATTATCTATTTATGTCCATGTGTGTACCTCCCTTTGGTCATTAAAGAGATGGGGGAGAAGACCGGAGGGACGTCAGGGGATCCGGAGTAATCCACCTAAGGAAACTCTATTTTTGGAATCATTCATTCAGGCGCCGTACAAAGAAAGAGAGGAAGAGAGAGAGAAAAACATCCTTCTCATCACAAACACATCAGAGGGGTTGTTTGTGCGTCTGAGTGTGTGTGTGTGTGTGCAATCAATGGAAGGAAAAACACAATCGACAAATACACACACAATAACATAATCCTTTATTCTGTCTACAAAATGTGCAAGTGTATGCATGTATGATGCATCGGATCGTCTCTGTGAACGCTCTCCACGATTGTGAACACTGATATTTGATCATCAGCTGATTTAAAAAAATGGAGGGAAGAAAGGTATCATTAGTGTTGTGTCGGTCCTTATCTACAGTCCGGTCCATCATTTTTATCGGTCCTGAAAAAGGAAAAAGTTTCTTTTTGCTATGCCCCTGATATGCATATAAAATGGCTGTCAACAAAATCTTGACATCAGGTATGAAGTAGTTTATTTTTTAGCGCATTATCCGATACATTTAGTACAACATCGAATATATTTATTATATATGAAACTGATCTTATTCAAAATAACCTTCTAGACCGAGAGCAATAATCAACATAATGTGTGACTTACCTATAAACCTTTGACTTCATATTACTATGTATTTGCCCTTAAAAGTACATACACTTTTAAAAAGCTTAATGCAAATTGCATGAAGTCAGTCTATATTCAAACATAAGAAATGGCGTTAATATTCCACAAATAAATATAAAATAATCAATCATTCATCAAATTTCTCATACAAGTCCCGCCGGTGAGCCAAATATGGTTAAAAAAACACTCATGCGTACATATAACTGTAAAGTTTGATTCGATTGTCAATAATAATAATAATTCTATTTTTAACTACGAATTTACTTTTGCTTTGTCCAAATAAGGTATTACTATAGACAACATAACCACGTTTAACACAGCATTATCAATATATATATATATGTATAGGAATATATATATATATAACCTATATATATTGACAATTTTGCTTCGTATTTTTATTTTCCTTTGCTTTCATAATGTGTTATGACATAGGTGTATGATTATGCCCTATGATTTTTATTTCTCTGTGTTATGAAACTGTTTATCACATCGATTACGAGGGCATGTGGCTATTTTTTTTTGTTTTCTTTTGTTCCTTCTTGAAGACTTAGGAGTTTTTTGGCTATATATGTAGGTTTTTAGAGCAGATAATATATAAGTAGTATAACAATAAGATTATTCTAGCAAACTCACCAAAAAACATTATTTTGATAGTAGAGTTTCTTTGTTTTTCTACGTTCGATAGTCAGAGATATAATCCACTTATCGAGAGATATGAACAAACAAAATAAACATTCATTTATTCTGGAGTATGAGGAACGCTTTTATTCAATTAATATAATAGATGGAAGTGGAGGAATCCATTCAATGGATTATTAAATAACATGGGTATAGGCCCAAGAAAAGGGGCAATTCGTATTTTATGGTATAATTTTTGTTTGCCTATATGGTTCGATAGAATTGGATCCGACTGGATATAAATAAGCATTATAGCATTAAAATTAATATATCGAACATGGGATCTTATCAATGAGGGGACCAAAAATGACCATCTCCTCTCGGGATTCGAAACTGCACCCCCAACAATGAGTTAATTTCTCTCTCCTCAACAGGAGCTGCTAATGAAATGAATATTATAGCGTATTGCCAACTGTTTTTTATTTTTTCCCTTCTTTTTCTTTCAATAAATTGCTTAAAAAAAGCCACTTTTTATCCATATATATCAGGAAACAATCCATATATATAGCCGGGGTCCCGGCTGTTTTTTAGCGTCCGGCCCGGCCCGGTGTCCCGTTTTTATGCACCGGGCCGGGACATCAATATTTCGTTTGTCATTTTTTTTTAAATCATCACTTCATAAACTTTTTGGAGATTCTTTTAAAAAAAAACGTCATCACTTTTTTGGAGATTCTTTTCTAAAAAAGTCATTACTTTTTTTTTTTTGGAATTCTTGACTTTAGAATGTCGAAGGAACGAAAATTGTAAATTCCCGTCCCGGCCCAGGTCCCGGCGAAAAAAGGTGTCCCGTTTTCCGATATATATACATACATATATATATATATATATATATATATAGATATATGTATATATATATATATATATATATCGATATATCAGGAAACGAACGGGACTTCAATTTTTCAAGCCGAGCCGGGCCAAAACCCGGGCAGGACTTATTATATTCGTTCCTTCGTCATTCTGAAAGTGACGACGTTTTTTTAGAAAATAATTTTAAATAAATTACATAAATAAGAGACTGATGAGCATCTGATGATAGTTTTTTTCTGTGAAATTGGTTTTTAACGAGTTTGAATCCTTTATTTTAATCCTTTTTATAGTAGTATATTGCGGACGGGTCAACCACATGAGTTGTAGCTGAAATTTATTTTTCTATTGTAGTTGTTTTGATGAGAGATATTTATTTTAGTACGGCTGGGCCTTTTATAGATACCTACAACGTTCACAATTATGAGATTTACTTCTGTCGAATTCAGAAGTAGGTATGTTAGGAGCCTGCTCGACCCGCAACGTTGTGGACGAGAGATGAAGATCAACCTCATTGAGAAGAGGTTCGATCGACCAATTTAACACAACTTCATCGAACATTTAAGTACAAGAATAACGTAAAGCCATAGGGATAATAACTTCAAAGCTTTAAATCCCTAATTTATAATTTGGTTATATGGGTCCGTATAGGACGGGTGTGGGTCTGGACTCGGTTCGCAAACTATGAGCCCCTGCTTTAGAGGTTATTAAAGACAGAAAGCCATTTGATATTCTTCCTACCTACGTAATTTTTGTAGCTCTTGCTAGGTTTCTTTTATGGTAACCCCTTCCACAAGTGACAAAGCTTTCAATTCATTCTGATATTAATCCCCAAACCCAGTTATAAGTCTCTTTCTCATGGTATTAATTACTTTTAAAATAACTACAAACTCTTATAGGATTATTGATTATTTCCCTTCCTCTCCAAGTGGAGTATTTACCTATAAATCATTAGAGAAGAGGGAAGAAGAACCCCCCCCCCCCCCCCCTGGAATAAATCTTTTATTGATTGAGAAAGTGTAAAAAATTTATGTGAGAAAGATTATTCATCCAATATCTTCTTTTTCTTCTTTAATGTGATTTATTTATTCCGTAATGATGAAGTGTATTCGCTGACTCATCATAGTTTATCCTTCGTTCTTCCTTCAATCAAGTCAAGGAGATGATGTCTTGTCTGAGATGGAGAAGAAACTTCACCATGTAACATGGATTAAAAATTAATATATATGATAATACGTTTTAAGATTCGACGAATATTGTATATTCCGGACCCGTCGAATAATTTTTCTGTGTATATTTGTGACTTATATTATCAATATAAGCTTTTAATACGATTCAAAAGAACTAGGAAAAAGATCCCCCTGATCCCCCTAAGGATCAAACCATAGAAGTCGCCCAAACATGCGTGCCTTGGATATGTCTCTTCAAGTTAAATTGCCAAAGTTTTAATTTATAAGGTGAGGAAAACTCCCAAGGAGACCTTTGAGGTTTACAGTATATTTTAAATACCAATTAATCCTATTTCAGCCTCAATTAAGACCAAGAATGAATCCTCACACAGAAGGAACATTAATTTGAGGCCCCATCCAACGACTATATTTAGACTGTGAAGGTATAAATGCAGGTCGATAGTCGGATGAACATGGTCCTTCATAACAGTCTAGGTGTTTCGAGTTGTTTTTGATTTTTTGACAAGCAATCATTCCTGGAATTTTCTTTACTCCTAAATGAAAAAAAAGAGTTCATTTCAATGGTTCCCAAAGGACTCCAATCCACTCTTTGAAGTTCAAACATCAAATTAAAGTTCAGTACTTTTGAATTAGTATTTATATCGGCTCCACAGTAGGAGATCCCTTCTCGTCATTGGATTATCATAAAAACAGTACAAAGAGTAGGGTTGTACGTCAATATTCACCGAAAAAATCTTCTATTTCCTTATGAAACCTTAGTTTACAAGCTTCTTCCGCCACGTTGGATTCGTAAATATCTTATTCCTAGTCCTCCATAAATGCCTCTTTTGCCCTTGTCCACGAAGAAGAAACCTCAAGGCCTTCTTTTTTCCCTCCTATTCCTTTTAACACACATGCAGCATATTATATTTTTATGAGTCTTTAACAAAGACAAGAAGAAGAAGGTTTGATTAAAGTCTTAGACTTTGTATGACTTCCTGTCTATTTAAATCATATGAGTACTGATATATACTTAAGTAAGTAAGTAAGTGTATGACTCCTTCATAGTACATCATCAATAGTTATATAGATCGGTGGACTACATCGGATGGGCAAACTCGTTCCTCCCTTGGTCTATGATTGTTTCCAAATGATATTTCATGGTGTGTGTGTGTGTGCTAGCCAATGCATGCCGTCTTATGAGGAAGGGGGAAGGAAAAGAAACTTCATCTAATTAATTAGAATCAGTCCCAGAGGGAATTGATTTTCGTGTGTGTTCCTTCTACATAATGATGATGATGATTATGTGAGGCTCATCATTTCAATTTTTTTATGGAGCAAGAATGTTCCCATCAAAACTTCTATAAACTATGCACTATTATACTTATGGATGCCTCAATGAAAATTCTACCTCAATAATCCCGTAAGACCCCGACTTGCTACAACATATTATTTACTCTCTATTGATTGAGTCTACACATAATGTATAAGTAAGCATTATAATTTACAATTAGATCCCTAACTATAAAAGTTAAACATCAATAATAAATTTAGAAACGAATGATTAATTACATTATTATATATAGTATCTATTTATTGAGATCTTGTATAATGCATAAATGAGCATTATAGATTACATCAAGAATAAATTTAAAAACGAAAGATTATATTTATTGCTGACTCGGTCCACATCATATAATTTTTATAATAACAAAAAATCAATTGTTCATTTATAAATTATGATCAAATTATCCATAATATTTAAAGACGTGTTTCTTTTTAGATGTGTGTTATATATTTTTATATAAATTGTGTTTGTACAAAAGTACAGTATTGTTTCACATCACAAAAAGGTACTATTATTTGTTCTTGAAATATGATTATTTGAGTTATTGTTTTTATAATCTAACATCAACTTTAGTATAAAGTATTTGTTTAAGGTTTTTCACATCTACAAAATAGATATTATATATTTGTTCTTGAAATATGATCTATGTTGAGTTTGATTGCTTTTATTAATAATGAAAAATAGGTATGAAAGGAGTCATTTCAAAGGATTATGGTGAATGACAGGGATCGAGGCCCATGAGAAGTTATACTAAATGTTCTTAAGGATTATCATATTAGGTTGTTCCCAGGGGGGGCAGAACTCATGTAAACAAAGAAGGATATTTCCAATTAAAAAATGGACGTCATCACAGCTACGATTTGCCCATGTATCTAATACCTCTAGGACAACTAACAAAACGTAAAGGCTCTCAAGGAATAACGTCGGAGGCTCCCTCCCGCCACGAGCCACCCGGGGACGCACAGCTTCAGCATCAGGGAGGAAGTGGAAGTCCTGAACACCGCACGGGACTCTGAGGCCTTTGGCTGTAGCCCGCACGTATCTAAAATGAGCAACTGAAAAATTCCTATGAAAGGAGTCATTTTTAATGTACCTTTGAGTTTATCTAATAACAAATAGCTACTGTGACGTCATCTGTGACGTTTCAGTTTTTCTTTCTAATCAGAGGAATCTAAACATTGCGTTCTGCGCATCTTGTAATATCTATATTGGGTTGTTCCATAAATAATAAGGTCGACCAATTAAAACTCAAAATTTTCATCAGATCAACAAAAAACTTCTCAATCAGTACACATAATCCCCTCCGACTGAGAGCTCGTCTTCACTGACCCTCCTCATCGCCCGCGAACGGCGAGTGTAGCCTCCTCGTGGCCCCCAACTCGTCCTCCCGGAGCAGGTGCTTCAACTTCCGGAACAGGAACCTGTCACACAGGTTCAGGTCGGGTGAGTTGGATGACTGTTTCACCGGTTCCATGTCCCTCCGGGTCAGGAACTCCCTGGTATCGGTGGGAGTGTGGGGACGTGCATTGTCCCACATGAGGAGACAACTTTCAGCCGGATCTTGTCCTTTTTCAGGCTGAGAAAAACATTTGTAGATGGTAGGGACACCTTAAAATTAAAGCATAAACACTAAACACGAGGTGTAAAGGATTATTAATTTATGTTAAATTTCTTTAAAGTGATTTTAAAGCATCTCTTAAGACGATGGAACGGGAGGGGACATATTTGACCAAATTGCCAGCTAGCGTCCATGAGTTGTCCATGACCAAAGGGATCCTGAGGTCCAATGCAGCATATGGAGCGGAATTATTTCTCTTCTTAAAGTTTTTTTGTTAAATAATAGGCCGACATAGTAATAATAATAATAAATGAATGTCCAATTACCGAATAAAAGAATTTTTGACTTTACTTCGGCCTTTTTAAAGGAATAAAAAAAGGACAACAACACACCTAGGCTATGGATTTCCTATTTTGGCGCCAGGTGTGGATATTCATGAATATATATTGAAAAATAACTAACTCGCAAGTTACTGTATGTTTTTTATTAAACGAACGATAGGAAATTTTTCGTTTGTCGTTCGCCAACAATTACAAGTGAACGACAAATCAACCAGTCTTTCCACTGCTTTTTAATTATTCCCGCATCTTTTATTTTGAATGAAAGGTCCCAGGGTAGTAATCTTAACGATATTTTTAGTTTGTTTCACGCTTTCGAACATGATTACTTCATACTAGAAAACAATACAAAAGTTGGTACCCTGATACATCAAATGAACACGTCATCACCAGGCTACTATCCCTATAGCCACCAAAATGATGTAGCAATTGTATACCCAGGTTAAAATAAGCAGACGTTTGATTATTAAGAATATATAATGCTGAGAACATATGTTTTATTCCTGAGAGGGAACGACAATTTTCTTCGATCTGATTGAATTTAATGCCATATAATCCTTATTCAAATCCTAAGGGATATATTTCCATCGAATATTAAAAGAAGGATTTGTGGTTACGTTGATGAAATTAAATTTATATTTTTATATCCTTTATGTACTCCTCAATATTCATAAGACATTCAATTAAAATCTTATTATTGATGTATTTACTATGGCTGATACCCATCTAAGTTCTGGTATGATGTGGCTTTTCTTCTAAATTTATTTTGCTGGTTTTGCACTGATGGTTAGGCTTTTCTAGACAGGAAAAAAATATAACGTGGATCGATTTATCGCATGACCATATTCATGAATACCTTTATCTAGTTATATGAATTGATATACGAATAATATTGTGTCTTATATAGTTTTGACTCATATTAGTGTTTTCAATATACATAGACTGAAATAGCCGGATACTGTACTAGGGTTTCAAGTTCCTTTGAAATAGTAATAGTCTTTTAAACTAAATTAGCAGAGAGATAGCTCGATAGCCGTGCGTGTTAAGGTGTGTTCAACTCTCAATGTTGGGGACGCAAGTTCGATTCCTGAGAGGGGATGGCCATTTTTGGTCTACCTCATTGATAAGATCCTAGGTTCGAGTGACTAATTTTAATGCTATAATGCTTATTTATATCCAGACGAATGCAATTCAGTCGAACCATATAGGAAAAAAAAACTAAATTAGCATAGAGATTATTGTTACAATTCGTCCATATCATCGCGTATAAAATACTCTTGGTTTCATTTCATGCAAGGACTTTTTTTAATCGATCCAGTTTCTACTCTTATCCGAGTTTATCTATTCAACATAAATGCATGCCATTTGACGAGAATTGTTATCATTTTTTATACAAATTCTCATGTATATCGTAATTAATAATAAAAGAAAAATCAGGCCTCCCTACCTTGGTACATATTATGTGTGAACAAAGACTCAATCCTCCTCAAAGGGAAGGAAATTATATTTTATAGGATCGTATTCCCCTTTGAGACTTCTCTTGAGATTATATATACCTACACTGTGAGTATAAAACGTGATCTTTTCACAGACATTCAAGAGCTCAAAGTTTATGGTGGTGGTGATTACCCAGACAAACCTGCATTATGACTTCGTATGACTCAAAGACATTGAACGGAGTTTAAGTCAGGTCAGGGGATAATGAATATAAATTACGTGATTAAGCACTCAAATCATTGGAGAAGAAATGACGGCTATAAAAGCAAGCTTTAAAAGGAAATCTATTAAGTAAATGTGACGCTATAAATTGATTTGACCCAGAACGTACTGGATAATGACGTAATGACGTAAATAAAATACCTTTCTCTTTATATGATTTGTCTGTGGTAAATAAAAATAAATATCCATTATAAATTAAGAATTTTAACATATTTCTTTACTAATAAAATTTAAAGGACATTTTTTCCTGAAATAATAACTTTTCTTTTATTGAAATATGTTTAAAACAAATATAATAATTTCTTTATCAATTTGCAGCATAGATTTGGAGGTTCTTCTTTATCAATTAAATTTTCTATTAGGGAAATGATCGAATTTTTTTTCTCTTATTCTCATATTATGATAGATCGTTTCATTAAATAATAGAAAACTTCTTATTCACAAGTCAAAATTTGCATTAATAAAGCTCATTAAAAACTTTAATATAAATAAATTTGTATGGGAATATACATATATATATATATTTAATATAATATAATTAATAAAACACTTTTTAACATTTATGTCGTTAACAATACCAAAAAATCTTATATTTATACTCGGATTATGTAAAAATTATTTTGGTGACATTACCTAAAGGAAAAAATAAAATAAATTTTGTGAAACATTTTGATCCAATTTCAAGAATTGATATTTAATTCATATTTAAGTTATTTTAATAAAAACATAGTCTAAGGCATACGATCCTACTTTTAATTAAACCATTGACTTGTATACTGACTCAATCCTCAATATGCTTTAACTAGACCATATACTTTGTGCAATGATCATAATAAACATCAATAAAACAACTACAAATCATGGGTGGGAGGAAATATTCCCTAATGCAAAATAAAAAGAAGTCACGGGTTCTTAAGCGAATTTGAAGGTAAACAAAAACTCTAAGTAGCATCATAATTAGTTATACTATATGCAACTAAGTCATAAGGGTATAATTTCATGCCTACTGAGAGCTAATTATAAAGAGGCATATCCTTGAGGCAATTCAAGAGGACGTTGAGCATTTAGCTTCGTTTGTCTATATCTAAATATTTCAAACCGTGCATGATTTAAAAAGAGAAATGCTCACCTATGGTCACAGAACAACAAAAAGCAACGCTATAGTTTTCTGGTTCCAAGCACCATATTCATTAATAAGTATAAGTTAATGGCAAAATTACCTAATTGAACACCAAGACGTATTTTGAAATCTTAATGCATCGCCATCTCAATCCTTAATTAACAAATTCTTGGATGAAGTTATATACTTCTCCTCGTAATTTTTTATACAAATGCATAATTTATTAAAGAGCCGTCCGTTCCAAACGTGTGTACGGATAATACAAAAATATTTTTAATAATGACGAAACAATCGAATAGTATAATATTTATATGAAATTTGTCCAAACATTTCAAATAAGGGGATAATCAACCAGGGATAAATGGCGATGTAATGTTTTATTATGTAATTTGATCCCAAGTTCAAATTAAAATTAAAGTAAAAGACATCTAAGTCATAGGTCTAACAAGTTTATTAAAAGTTTACCAAAATACAAATAAATTCAATTTTCGAATATGTATTCCTTATATTTTTTTAGTGTATTGTAAGAATACAACACTGTGATATCTTGTAGAACGTGATTGGTTGATAGAAAATGAGCCTGAGGTAAAATTCACCCTTGATAGTATGGACATCTACTCCGAGGAAAGAACATTATCCATCAAAACACTAGATGTATTTTCTCAATGATCCGTGTCATTTACAAATCTTTTGAATAGACTTGTCAAATACTACCTTTAATATTAATTAAATAAAATAACTTCTTCCGCCAAAAAAGAGAATTTATTTTGTTTTGATCATCCATTACGAGATAAATATATTCTTAATAGTGTGATAATATGTCGAAAAACGGAGAAACCATTTGCAAAAAACTATCTTATAAAATCCATATATATTGAGCATTCAACTATTAATCCATAGTTTAAATAAGTTCAAGAGACTCATTTCAATCGCAAGAAAAAAAGAGAGAATCCGTTATCTTTTCCATTCCCATAATACTTTTATCTACCTCTTTTTAACCGCTCATAAAAAACGACCATCCATTATATTTAAAACTATCAATTTGTTAGAAATCATCCTTGGATCTGCATAGCCACTCATAGCATCGGGTTCATTTATGTTTATAAATAGAATATTTACGCGTACAAAAACAAAAAATAAATAACGGGAAGGTGGTTATCTTTGTCATCTATTGACAAATTACTATGCTTGACGCGCTCAACCGTAAGTTGCACCAGGCAACAGAAAAGCTGATGATTGATAAGCTTATTATAGTCTCTAAGCAACTGAGTTGCGATCTCAAAGTATCCCTCATACTTCACAAGCTTTTAGACTGTCGCGACATGAAAATTAGCGTCCATGGATAAGGCTAAGAAATGAGAACCTTTTCTCTCATCTGAAAAAAAGAAGATAATATGATGAATCAAGGGTAGTTGCAATAAAGCATCACTGTGGTTTGTTCGAATATAAAGGATTCCAGGATGTCATTCCTTTCGCAATTAAGGCTTTGAAGAGAGTTCAAAATAGACACGTTTAATGCAAATGAAGAACCGTCGTGTTTGCCCATATCAAAAATTATAAATGACATAATAATCAACAGGATTTTTATCTATTGTTAACTTTGGATCTTAGATCACAAAAGAATCCTACTAAAGATAGTAAGATTAAAAAAAGTCAATAAAAATTATTAATTGGTGGACTGTCATGGTGACATATCATTATCAATAAATAAAAACTGTTTCCCCCATAGTCCTGAATTGGCACCACGTATTGAATATATTTTTTATTGTATAAAAGATGCCACCCATCATGATAAAAAAATAAATGGATACATTGAATGGACAATTTATTTGTTATTATTATTAACTATTAAAATAATTCCTACGAAATAAGATTCTAATGACGTTATGGGACTTCGCCGCGGATATCGTCAAAGTTTTTCTCAGTGGTCCTGTCATTTTTACTTTCGTTTGAGACTCATGTTAAAGATATAAGAGGACTTCAAATGACATCATCGAGGGAACGTGCAATAAAAGATGTTCTTATATGCTATATACAAAATTTGTTTCTATTTTCGTGTTACTCCCTTCCACTTTATATAATTTAGGTTATGATGTTTTATGATGTGATGGGTCTTTCCTTAGAGGGTTAATTTTAAACTAAAATGTTTATTTATGATTTTATCATCACAACCCCTCTTGCTCTTTTTATTTTATTGTATATAGTATGTTATGCACGATTTAAAAAAAAAATTACCCATAAAAAATATTCTATAGTGTTCGAAGAATATAATATTAAAAGTCTCAAAATAATATGTTATCCAAAAGAATTAAAGAATTGTAGAAAAACAGTCCTACGCAGGGCAGTAGTGCTCACCATCATTAGTCCTCCTCCATCAATCTAATTACTCCATCATCTCACTCACGCCATATATTTACTGTATAGATGCACCAGCAAAGGGAGTTGTAATTTGTGGATATAAATGTATATATAAATGTGTGTGCAGGAACATGCACAAAGAATGAGGAGAGGTAATACAATAATTACTCTTGGGATGAGGCATTTCTTTCTATTTCTTTCTCTGGGACTTTGAGTCTAAACTCAAAAATATGGACCCTCATACATCATATTTATATACTCAACAACATACAGACACAAACATATATGTATATACAGACTACATATCTAAACAACTGGGTGTTGAACAGAAAATAAGTCCTCAGGTTGTATTATTATATTATAAAAATCCAATGAATAAAAAAATGTGAGGATTTTCTTCATATGAAAAGTAGTTATAATGTACCTTGAATGATAATCGGGATGAAAATTAATGCTTGCATTGAATATATTTGAGGTAACTAACTTTAATTATTATAATCATTATTATTTTGCAGGAATGCATTCCTAAATTTATTGGAAATATATATTTTTTCTTATCTCCATTATATTATAATTTTTGATTGTGTATACTTCTAAGAAATACTTTGAAGTTGTAATCAATATGTTTGTTGCTCTGTTTTGTATATATCTAATTATATATTTAGCATACATTGAACTTTATGCATATAAATATGAACTGCAGAATAATAAAAACCCACCTCTTTCACATACTGAATGATGTCAATAAGTTTTCTGTTATATAATTTATGAGTAGATCTAGTCAAGTGAACTACATTAACTGAATAGTCAGCTGTTGAATCCCCCTCCTCCCCAAAAAGGCCCCTTTTGTTATATCTCAACTAATTCTAGAAAATTCATAGTAGTGTGACAATGTCAAATACTCCAAATTTAACATATTTTGTTTTCCAATATCCCCATAACGCATATGTATACAAATAAGGAAATTCACTTTTCCTCTGTGCCCCTTTTGATTATAACTGAGCGATGGCAGCGCCAACATGGGACGCTCGAATACTATATTCTCATTGCTGAAAGAGTGTAATCCATAGAGGTATAAAGATATAGAGAGCTTATTGGACTCGTCAGAGAAATACGTCATTGTGTCAAGAATATAGCTGAACGATGTTTCTCTGCTATTGGAGAGAAGAGAAATACGTCATTGTGTTATGTTTATATCTCTATGATTCTATCTCTATGATCAGCTTACGATGACGTAGTGTCAATTACTTTGTTTATAGTGGACACACAGAAACAATAAAACGCTGTTTCTCAGCTATTGAAGGGAATCAGCTCTCTATATTTTTATATCTCTATGGTGTAATCCCAAAACATACACATTTATATATATATAAATAGTATTTACATTCACAGCGATATACAGACATACTACAAACACACGCAGACACAAAGTTTGTGAGTAGTAAAATAATAATAATATATCATCAAAGAGAGAAGGTTTATATTGAGTTTGTGTGAGTGAGGAAGACTTAACTCTTTTTCATAGTGTGTGTAGTATTGGTGGTAGGGGTATATATGTATAAAATGGTGTATTCCTTCAATAACCCTGTATATCCTCCTTGAAACTTGAGACTCCTCAGTGGTCGTCGAGCAAGCAAAGAGCTCCCCTCCCATTGAGAGGGTCTCCTCCCCTGATGGGAACAATAAAAATATCTAGCCTGGTAGGTAAATAACAGCATAACACTATGAGAAGGGTTTCTTGAGTCTGCTGTAGATATTTAATTAAAAGGGTAATGATCGTCTTCATTAACTTTTTAGAGGGAGGGATGAAGGGAAATAAACCGATGAAGAAAAACGAGGCAGCTGATGGAGATTGTTTGAAGGAAGTATGTTATCATCATATAACACCAATGAGTGATAATATTAGCAGTCTTTTGGTTTTGAGGCAAAGCTATCCATCTTCATTGAAACATTTGCTATAGATCATTTATTTTAACATATATGTCTTTACATATTGTCTGTATTGTCAAAAAGTTGTCTTTACATATTAACAAAGGTCTACTACCCAAGGGAAACATCAGTTTTCGTATGCGTGATAATATTAGAAATGAAGTGTTTTCTTTGAAACACATGCGATATATGAAGAGTTAATAGCTGGTAAAGCTCATTGCAAAGTATGTAATTTTGCAATTTTTGATATATGAATTGAATATGCACACTTATATGAAGATAACACATTCAACTTTTATTAAAAATCAAAGGTCCCGGAAAGAATATAAAATTTAAAGTTTTAAGAATAGTACAGATAAATTAATTTTAGTTTAAAAGTATAAGTGTTTGTATATTTTTGATATGTATCAGAGGCAATTAGCAGTTAAACTATCTAATAAAGGTCAAAATGGTTCAAATGATGTTCTACAAGAAATGGATTGTATGGTTAGAAATATTTCTCTTTCAGTATTTTGTCCATCAATATGTACATAATTCGTAATACAAAAAGTTATTTAATTTGTGGACTACCAAATCTCTGAGGCCTTGAGAGATAATATGAACAATATATATGATATTACCAGAAGATCTACTTAGGCTAGCGGATATTTAAAAAATATCATTGATACTTCCTTTGAGTATATATTTATAAGGCAAATAGCAGAGTCCTTTCTCTCAAAGGAAGGTCAAAGATTCGTTTGAAGGTCCAACTTGAACATGGAGTAAATGGGGCGAAGATCCTTACAATCGTAAAAAATATCAACACCGTTTGTCTTTATTTAAAAATGAGAATACCTCCAGAACTCCAGTGACAACACGGTATTTAAGCTACTTTCCTTGGAGAATGATTAGTTTGTTTTTCTTCTTTTACTTTTAATTAATTTAATTATTATTTGTAAATTGATTGATTCAAAATATGAGGTACAAAATAAATGAGTATTCCAAAAAATATATCATGTATATGCATAACTTAAGTGTATCAAAACTATTACTTTATTTAAAAATAAAAACTTAGAGGAGAAGGGAGTCACTAAGGGGGGAATATCTATATAATATTGTTTTACTCTAAAAAATAAATGGCGCGGTACTTCCGCCCGGACTCGCAGAAATTGCTTTGCCATCACACACACATACACACGTTATTAAAGGTCAATCACGTGGAGGAGAATTGAATACCACATCCGCCAAATGTTTTATTATTATTATTTTGTAATAGTAAAATATGGGATATTGTTATGCCTCTTGTTAACAACGCTAAAAGGGGCAATCACTTCCAAATAAAGAGTGCAAATATATTTTCCGGTTCTCAAGCATGATTCATGGACAGTTTTTTATTTTTTATTCTAAGAAAGTAATATTCTGTTGATCAGAGCGATATTGCTAATAACTGGATGCACGATAAACGCAATAAAAAAAGGGAGCGCGATAGCTCAGAGTGTTAAGTCTTGAGGATACATGTTCGACTCCTAAGAGGGGAAAGTCAATTTGATGAAACTCATTATTTAGATCATAGGTTGGATAGATTAATTTTAACGATATTACGCTTCTTTATATCCAATCGGATACAATTCTAGCAAACGAAATAGACAAAAAAGAAATATAAATATATATATGTAAATAAATAATATATATATATATATATACATATATATATATCATAGAGATATAAAGAAATAAAGAGCTTATTGGATTCTTCAGACATATACGTCATTGTGTCTAATATAAACAAATCTTTATATATCTATGATCAACTTACGATGACGTAGTAAATATTACTTTGTTTATGATGGGCACAGAATACAGCTGAACTTTCTCTTAAGTCTTAAGATAAATGCATTAAAATTTTGTTAAATTCATGTATGTAGTTAATACAATAAATATAGTAAATTGGATATCTTCTGAAAAAAAAATAGAATTATTCAAGTCGAGCAAATTTTTCTTCTCCATAGAGTAACCAGTTATTAGTTAGGTTGGTGGTTTATCATCATGATGAAAATACAAAAATATTCATTCTTTTCCGAAGATAATGGAGAGTGACTTTTTACTTTATTGAAATGTATCTGTAAATAAACAGTGACTTTTTTGTCCATTTGGTTGGATAGGAAATAACATACAAGCTTAATTACTTAAAGGAAGTCCATAGAATCTATAATGTTATCCATAAAGTTGATCATATAGACTACTATCCCCTCTCAGTAGGAGTTAAATCTCAAATATTGAGAGTTGAGCGTTTTTCCTGGATTACTTAATTTATGAATGATTACGGAATTGGGCTAGCCAGTTAAAAGGATTCTTAAAGGCCAAATAAACTTTGTGATACCAAGAACGATGTTATAAATTCTAGTTGCCATATGAAGTAACTGTATTTTGAAAATGTTATTAATAAATCTTCTCCCAGTTAGTTAGATATTAAGTATTGAGCCATATTTCTCACGGTTATTTGTTTGTTTTGTGTTCAATTATGCAATGGACCCAAGTTTTATTTATGTATTTCTGCACTTCACTCTGCATTCACCGCCGTCTTTGATTGGTCTAATTTCCCACGAAGGGTTGTCGTATCCCCTCCATGCATTTTCCAAAAATATATAGTAATAATAATAGCCAAATACAAGTTACTTGCGTCTTCCCTGCGAATCAATATTGTATATAGAATAATTTATGACTCAAGGATTGCATAAAATAATGCACATAGCGTCATAGTAAGCGCATATCTAACCCCGCTGATTATTATTTCTATGCATTGACGGATTTGATTTATTGACTTTTTAGTTATTATTATTATCATGTTTGTTGTTGTTTTTGTTGGAACCTATAAATTTCTCTTAGGGATAGTCCTTTCAAATAGCAAAATTGCATTTTATAACAAAACTCCTCGTAGTGGCTTTAATGTGGATTTTTTTGGTTAAGTTGTTTATTTATTAGCTAAAATCTATAAATTGTAAAAAATAAGAATACACTAGAAAGTAGGAAATAAAAACACAATCTCAAGACAGTTACGTTAAAAAACATAAATGCACCATATAATTCAAAATTATTGTCTAAAGATAAAACCATAATGTAAAATGACTTATTAAAAATTATTTCTTATTCAATATAAAACGTTGATGTCGTCTTATTGTCGATTTGATGAGTTGAGGTATTCGAGAGAATTTGAAGGAATAAACTTTATCAAAGGTGTCCAGTAATTTCATCACGCGTAAATTCGTCGCGGACCTTTTTATAGCCGTTACTTTGTCGCGGGTAAATACATCGCTTGCTCTTTTACAGTCCGTCAATTTTGTCCTTCTTTTTGTCTTGAGTATTTTTGTCACAAAGCTTTTTAGTAGTGAAGTATTTTCGACAAAATACCCGCGACAAAAAGAAGAACGACAAAATTGACTGATTATAAAAGAGCAAGCGATGTATATACCCGCGACAAAAACGGCTATAAAAAGGTCCGCGACAAATTTACGAACGATGAAATTACAGTAAACCTTTATCAAATCTCCGGCCCATGTTAATAACGTCGCAGATGAATCTGGAATTTTTATGAAAGGGCTGAATAACGAGCCGCTGCCCCAATCATAATTGCTCTAAGGTCTTCGATTCGCATATAAATGTGGATTAAAAAAAGACATGTGAAGACGCAAAAATCCACTATTGGTCAAGGAAATAAATATTAAATTGGATTCAGGGTTATCCCATTTTATTAACTGGTATGGATGAATCGAATTCCATAGATTTTTTGTATATATATTTTTAGCCAGCATGGATCTGTAGAAAATACACATTTTATATTATATACAACAGTTTCATATTTCAAATGAGTGGAATTTGTATGGGTAGGACATATCTAGATAATTAGCCAATTTGTTATTTTTTTAATTAAGCCTGTAGGAGGTATACAAATACAATAACTATGTTTAAAATATATTTGTAAAATGATTCTATTGAACTTTATAAAAGATTCAATATATCTTTGAGATAGGGGTTGGGTTTTAATTGGGATTCCAGCATAATTCGGCTATTCTGTAACAGACATTCAACTGTGTCTTCTATGTGCCTTAAATAATACATAACGTATTTTGTTTATACACATGATACCATATATAATCTATAAATAGATGGGAACGTGATAGCCGTGTGCGTTAAGGCGTGTTCAACTCTTAATGTTGGGGGCGTTGGATCGAATCTCGAGAGGGGATGGTCATTTTTGGTCTACCTCATTGATAAGATCCTAGGTTCGATAGACTAATTTTAATAATACTTATTTATATCATGTCAGATGCAATTATATCGAACCAAATAGGCAAAAACTAAAACTAAAATGTTTAATTATGTTTTTATTACGCATTTGCTCTGGTATTTATGTATTTATTTTAGTTACATAATAAATAAACATGATGAAAAAAAAATATATTTCATAATAAAATTAAGTATTGATTGATTTATACCTAATAAATATATAAAAACAAAAATATTATAACAAATAATACATATAAAAACATATAAATTAAAGAGTTCAGTAACGCAGGCTCAAAATGAAGGAACACAGGCTTCTCAAAAACATGATTCAAACTTAATATATTTTTAATTGGAATACATAACTTTGGCTATTATTGAAATAAATCTACTTATATAATTTAGCAATATATTTGATTAATTATTGGAAGAAAAAACCATAACATATTTAAAAAATATAATATTGAAGATATTTCAAGACCTTTTAGTCAAGACATTTGGTATGACACTGTCTCCTTTGTATGTTTTAATTAGGACTCCATGAACACTAGGATGTAAGGCTTTATTTTGTGTTTTACCTTCCTAAAAATAAAAAAAGAAGAGGTATTGTTCACGCGGAGACACTAAGAAGTGCATCAACTCTCGTTAATTGACGACTCCAGACACTTTTAAAGCATCCTTCACCACACATTAAGGAAAAAAATCAACAACCATCGTATAACTGTTGTATGTTAGCATATAAATACACAGAGATATAGTATAGTATAAGGAGTAATGGGAACCTGCGTGAATTGAATAAGTAGATGCCGTCTATTGAATGCATTCAAATGTTGATGATGAATCGTGATGTTGTTTTTATTCCTCGTATTTGTATTTTAACCACTTCCTGTTACTCCCTTTGAATCTGTTTTGATTCAGGCACTGATTTAGAGGGAAGCACTGCAATAAAAATAACATTCAAGTTTCGTTTTGGCTCAGAAGATTTCAAGCTATAAATGAATACATTTTTATATGATTTTGGATTGATTTAAATATTACATTGAATATAGCGACATCTAGGATTTTGATCCATACTTAAAACGACATCCTGTAGATCTCAGCAATGCTTACAAATTGTAATATTGGTCGCCTGCTTGGCTTCCGAGATGGTTGTGAGTGTAGTAAGGAATGTGCCCCGATTGCTCTCTCCATCCTGCTTTGAATCATAGATCCCAACTCAATTCGTAGCCTGGGATCCTCCAAACAAGCAGACAAACATAAAATATAATGTAAATTCGGACTACTATACATATAATACATTCATTTTGATGTAAAGAAATGATTCTTTCTCATCTTAATGTCTAATAAGTCTACAAGTAGAATGACCAGGCATATAAAATTGATTGTCCAAGGAACTCACTTAATTGATGAATGGATTCTCTTTTTCTCCTTCTCTCTCCACAGATATCAAGATGAAGAAGGGATTAATTGAAATGCTTGCTGCTTTTATGTTCATTCTTGGACTCATTTGATGGGAATAACAACGACAACAAGAAGAATTGTCTTGGTTAATCAATTTTGATACACTTATAAAAACCCACAATTAAAGAAGGAGGACATTTTTATGTCTTTATTTCTTCCAAGCGTTGTTGTAGTCAACATCTCATGAATCAATTAACGGGGATTGTAAAGGATGACTTGGGAGACACACATATTTTCATTGTTGATCGTTATCTTTACATACTATAAGGATGATAAATTAGGTTTGAGGCGGATCATTTTGTAATTATGCATTTTTGAAAGGCCAGAGAGTACAAAATGGCAGTGAAAACAGGACTCAGAGTCACATTTTGATAAAAATAAAGCAACTCTAGAACGTTCCTTAGAAAGAGAACCTTTGATTAAAAATTTAATCAAAAGCCCCACAAAACCCGTTTATTTGTCTTATAATCATGTTAGTAAATAGTCATTAAGATCTGATACGCGATTGTAATTAAAAAATATAAAATATTTGTATATTTTGATTCATAATGTGCTTATTTAAACGAATTACAATAAACAAGATGTATAAAAACAGCATAGAATAAGGTAATACTTTATGATGTGTATTCGAATTTATCAGACTTGTTGATTTATCGTTCATTGGTTGTCGTTCACGAACGATGAACGACGAACGATAAGGAAATTTTTCTATCGTTCGTCGTTCGTTTTTTGCACAAAAAGAAAAGACAAAGATCTTTCATTTTCAGGGGAAAATTTTCTTTCAAATAAAAAACGTCATCGCTTTTTTCAGAATGGTAAGAAAAAATTCCTTTCTAAAAAAACGTCGTCAATTTTTCAAAATGACGAACGATTCAATTTAAAAATAACGATGAACGACGGACGTTAACTTTTGGTGAACGACAAACGAACGATAATTTTTTGCGAACGTCAACATCTAACTATCTATCTATCTATCTATCTATCTATCTATCTATCTATCTATCTATCTATCTATCTATCTATCTATCTATCTATCTATCTATCTATCTATCTATATATATATCTATATCTATCTATCTATATATATATATATATATATATATATATATATATATATTATATCCTATTACCATCCAAGAGCCACGCTTCTTCCATTATAATCATTTCCTCTCAGAATGCAAGGCATTGAATAGGAGATTATCTCCATCAAGTTATATTTGAAAAGGTCTTGTTAGGTCCCTATTTTTTGAATATGTCGAGTTCACTCTCATCCCTTCCTTCATTACTCTTTTCTTCCTCAACCGTCTCTCTGATTACAAGAGGATATTTATTGTACACCTTGGATTATAATGATGTTTGATAAAGGATGATTGTCTTTTTGAAGAAAGGAAAGTCACTTATCTACAAAACGATAGTAAATGCCTGATATATTACATATACGTAAGGATAGGAAAAAAAGGGGCGCTTTTGAATTGTGATTGGTTGAAAGAAAAAGAGATAGAATAGTAATAAAAACAGTATCACTTCACTTGTGGCTGTTTGAGAGTGAACATCAATTCAGAGTGAAGATAATCAGCCTTAAAATTGCAAATAATATCTTCTTCATGGGCCTACATCCATGACGTCATTGTCGAATCCTTTGAAGTGATTCTTCTTATTCATTTTATTCATATCAATTAATAAAAAAGAAAGTTTATTTTTACTAATGATATAAGTCGATAAATAAATCGTCAGTCTGACTATCGGACGTAGGAAATTTATGAAAACAGTGTTATTACAAAGCATTTTTATTGGTGAGTTTGGTAAAATAACTTCTTTGTTATTCTTACATATATATAAATATATATATATATATACACCAGGGATTTTACTCAATCATTTGAGACATCGGATCCAGAAGACCACAATTTATTGAGTGTTCAAACCGCCGACCTATATATTAACTGCATAATCAACTAAGAAAAAAAAATACTCAACTTGAAATTTTTTTTAGATTTAAAATGGCTGAAACAATTTCGTCTTGGGTATAGAAAAAAATAGTCCTTAAATAATACCAGTGACGTCATCCTATCTTATTTTTCATTAAAAATTACTATTCCTTAACTCTGTTATATTTTGGCCTTTACTATAAAGGAACAACAATATCTGTTTCATCAACTTTAAGAATATATTCATTTCGTCATGAGAGCGAATTAAAATGTCTCCCATCAGTTGTTGAGTCCAATATTTTTCTTCCCTTCTTTTATTGACTCTATTATGCATCTATTAATTATAGAGGTCGGTGGCTCCAACTCGATATGCCAATGATATGGCATATTGGGGTTTCAAAGCAAGGTTGTATGAGCTCTCAGGCGCTACGCTTAAAAATTATGAGAATTTGAGGTTACATTTGATGGAACAACGGATTTGCGTGTCATAATTATGAGTTTCAAAATAAAAGTCCATTTGGTAAAATATGTTATTTTGTACAATCATCAATACTAAATCTACCAATTGAAATAAATTATATCATAAACTATAACACACACACACACATATATATATATATATATATATTATTTATAGGCGTTATATATTGATGTGATATTGAGATGACGCGATTCCCAACTACTTATAAGCCTAACCTACCTCTCACAACGAAATACATAATCAAAACGATGTCGTTTGATTTTTAAAAATATTTTTGATTTCAATAATGTAGTTAATTATTTATGTCATTCCGTAATATACAGATAAATATCCTGAATTTATTCTCTTTGCTATTATAAATTTTAAGCTCCTATATGAATTTTTTTTGACCGAATCCGCTGTCTCTTTTATTATATTGCTATAAAAAACAAGTATAGATAAGTGGAATACATTAACTTTATGAATTACTTTAATATGGTTTACTTAATTAGCCGATTTGCTTAGATACTTTTGACTTTCAAATTGGGAACTTCCCCAAGTTATCATGAAAAAACATATTGCAAAGAGAGCTAAGCTTTTGCTTGCTGGTGATTTTTAATGACGTAACACCGGAAATAGAAATAATGACATTTCGTAATGATGGTTTTCTTGCCGCTTATCCCATCAAAAATCAATTGCTACGATAGACATTTTGAAACATCACAAATAATTATACTATACCTATATGACGTTTCACTATCAAAGTCGTTCTACTATATATTTTGCATGTCTCAAATAAATTTGTTAGTATTCAAATATGTATTTAAACTTGAACAATATTTAATATACATTCTTATTATGCAAGTATATTTATATAAACCGTGGAGTATTGATCATTTTTAGAATCCACTAAACGGACAAGGAATCATAAGATCAGGATAATTAATGCTAGATTAATAAAAAAGATCGTGCAAATGAAGGGGCTACTCCGAAATATCGTTGTTCTGTCTCTTACTTTTAATATATATATATATGCTTAAGACTTCACACAAACATAATAATTATTATTATGGCATACGAAATCCAAACTAATATTTGCACTACTCAGCCATGAAGTGTTATTATGAATAAATTCAAGAGTTGGGATAAACATGAAGTATGAAGAAGCCCCAAATCCACTCAAGAGCTCTCTTTCTCGCTCTCTCAAGTGTTTATACTATGTTGGTATCAGTTTTGAAATAAATAGAAATATTTTTCTGCCAAAGGAAAAAAAAAATATATATATATATTACCATTTTATTGATCTATGAGTCTAAAGGGGGTGGGGGATTCTTTCCTTCTCCACACACACAAAAAACATATCTCTTCTTTGATGGTGGAAGAAAGAATAATGGACCCTATGGGAGAATGATAATAATAATATCATCTGTTCCAAGTCGGAGCAACCGGGTGGTGAACATATATATATAGACAGATATTCGATAGACATAACACCAAGTCCTTGGAAGTGAGTACTTGCAAGGGCAAATGAAATCAGTCATATTGGTTTAGATCCTAGATCAGCCCTACCAAACCGGAGCTCAATCCGGGTTTAGGCCGTTATTAAGTGGTATGTCTTTGACGTCACTCTAATTAAGCAACACCCTTTGATATCATGCCCATTATGTGCCTTACTCTTTCCTGTTTCCTCTTTTCCTTCAGTTGTAATAAACTAGCATCCGTATGATGACTTTCTTACTCGCTATCATTACTACTCATTCGTTCCTGTCGTGTATTTCCATTTGCAACGACTTTGGCATATATATATATATATATATATATATATATATTATTTTCGTCTCCTTGGTCAGCTCGTACATCTCCATCCTTGTTCCTGCATATGCAAAAATAAGGATTTGTAATTTTTATTCAATTTTTCTCTCATGAAACCCGATATTTGCAGAAAATCATTGGAAATAAAGCATGACATAATTATGTATAGAAAAGATTGACAAGAAAGAATTTGATTGCTTCCCAATATTATAATGAACAATAATCCACTATACTTTTTACTATTTATAAATATTATGACATGAATTATTCATTAAAAAATAATATTGAATTGAAATGCTCATTCATACTTAATATTCCTTTAAAATATCAGTGGAAGCGTGCTTGACTCACAATGTTGAGAGTGCGATTGGACTTCCGAGGAGGGAAGGCCAATCAGGTCAACCTCGTTGATAAGCTCCTAGGTTAGGTAGACTCCTTTTGAAGCATCAATGCTTATTCCTATTCAGCCAGAGGGTATAATTCTATCGAACCAAATAGGCAAAAAATATTAAACCTTCTCATAGTTTACTTATTTGCTTTAAAAAACACCTCAAATTTATATAACTTTAACCACAGTTACTCTAAATTATAGAAAGTTATGAGTGATAGGTCATAATCGTTTTGGAAATTAGGTATCGTATCATTTCAAAGATTTTATTTGTTTGTTTCTGTCATAAGTCATTGCCTTACCACGAAAGTAAATATTTTAGATGATAATATACATTATGTCCATATTTTATTTAATTTCTTGCCATATTTTAGAACTAATTATGTAATAAAAAATTGAAGTCATATTCAGCTGACGATATATATATATATATATATATATATATATATATATATATATATATATATATATATATATCATACATATCAGGGTGATTCTTATTTCACTTTTTTCGAATTTGAGAGTCGGCTCCCCTAGATTTTACTTTAGTGCATAAAGATCATCTTGTGAAAGTTTGAACGAAATCCATAAGCAAGCATACCTACATTAGCGGCAAATTGTCTGAAAATAGCATGAAAGTAAAAATTAGATGCGATCGAATGGCAAAAAAAAATACTACATAAGTTTACTAAATATCTTTGGGCCCGTTGAGCGGACACTTCCCATTATTCGATTTCGTTCAAACTTTCACAAGATGATCTCTATGCACTAAAGTAAATCCTAGGGGGAGCCTGACTCTCAAATTCAAAAAAATGTGAAATAAGAATCACCCTATATATATATATATATATATCTATATATATATATTTATACATACCGGGTGAAGGAGCAAAAAGCGACTTTTATTATAGGCTATTTTTTGTTTTTTGTCCTATGGAAAAGTTTTTAGCACTCCTAGAAAGTATTTGTTTTGTTCTATGAAGTGATTGAACCAATTTTGCTCTATCTTCATTTAATGAGCTGTAAGCGGCATTGTTATCAAACAAACAAATTTAAATCATGCGCATTTTAAAAACAGTGTCGCTGCATCTGAGTTTGGACCTCAAAGAAAGGCTTGTCGCCTCTGTGACCGCCGGAAAGACCGTAAAAGAGGTGTCCCAGTGCTTTGGTGTCTCTGAGATGAGGGTGAGGATGGTGTTGGCCAACACCAAGTGGCCAGAGGACATCGGCAGAAAGAATGGAAGTGGAGGCAAGAACAAATTCGGACTGAAGAGTTCAAGCAGACTCTTACAGACAAGATTGCTGTAAAACCCAAGGTCAGTGCCAGAAAACTGGCTAAAGAGGCCAATGTTGACCTTTCCACCATTGTTTGGCCCTGAAAGACCTTGGTTTAAAATGAAAGAGGATCCTGGCAAATGGAGGCAGATCTATTAAAGATTGAGAGAGAGAGTTGCTGTATATGAGGGCCTGGTTCAGTGGGATAATCAAATGAAAATGGTTCAAGTTAATTTAGCAAATGTTTACTATGATATGAAGTTTTGATTTGTAAAAAATGGCAATAAAATTCTTTGTTTCCTGCTCTACCATGATATTTGGATTCAGATATGCGTCGCCTGGGAGTCGCTCCAAATTGGGTCTTTTATCTCATACTAGTATGGTTAAGGGACTTTTTGATGATAATAATAATAGTTTAATCATGTCTATAGTAGATATCAAACCTCTGAAAGAATCAACTTAATTCATTAATTATCTCCAGAGATATGGTTAAACTAAGTTGTTCATAAAATATGGTCCTTTTTGCTCCTTCACCCAGTATATATATATATATATATATATATATATATATATATATATATATGATATTGTAGGTCTGAAGATCCAGGCTTATAGATGATCAATTGTTTGTTCATAGTGTTTGAAACGGATAATAATAATAATAATGCTGTACTCAGGAACCGTCGATCTAATATTTCATCATCAATCAATTTATACATATTATTATTATTACCAAGAAAGAAATACTTTTTCCTCCCACTTGAATAAAATAATAATAAGAATACTTTTTCGATTGAAAAATAGGTATAATTGATTTTCATTTATAATAAATTTTATGAAAAATATGTTTTCGAGTGAGAGAAAACCTACCACACATTGCGGCTGGAGGGGCTATACAATAGTCAAGTAGAAAGAACATTTCATGTTTCTCTTCTTCTAGTTCTTGTTTTGCAGGTAAAATGTCCGACCTACATTACAAAAAAACGAAAGAGCTCTGGAACGAAAGAGGGGACATATAATATATCGCAGAGCTGATGTATTTATTTATAAGTTGTAGCATTTATAAGTAATGAGATTCGACGACGAGTTTGAATCCTTGTCCGACACTTGGCGTTATACAGTGCGTTTAAAAAAAACGAGGAGAATTTTCTTGCTTGTGAAAATGGCTTATTTCTAGCGTTTTTCTTACGTTTACAGGCTTTATTCATACTTCATCAAAAATAAATTTAACAGAGCTTTCAGATGATACCCATTAGGTTCATGTGAGACTTCAGGTTGACCTTAAAGGTCAGGATATAGTTCATATTGAATTATTAACTATTTCTAAATTAAATTGGAAACTGTGCCAACATCCATTAAAACTATACAAATCAAAGTGAAAGTTTGGCCAATTATGGATAGCTATTGGTAGTATTGCTCGCACCATTATTGTCTCATGAGTATGGACATCATGGACATTAAGGCCAAAAATATCCTTTTTCTCTTTTGTTTTTGAAACAAATTTTTTGATAGGTTGAATTGAGAAAAAATAAAATTATTCAGTGATCACAGTAACCAATTAAAACACAGCTATCAAACGAGCAATTTTGAGTCAAAATAAGAGTATTTGAGCTGAGATATTGAGCAAAAAGGAAATTAAACGAGATCGTGTGGCAGCTCTCTTGGCCGCTGGACACAAAGTCCAGGACATCTGCAAGGCTGAGAATGTGGGCAAAACCCTTGTGTACAAGAATGGAAGAGACCTCAACCGCAAATCTGGATCTGGACTATTTTCTATATGTATAGCCTCACAAAATTTATGTCTTTTAATAAATTATTTCTCAAGATATTTCACCTTCAATTTAGACCTTCATTTTGCGGTTTTTTTTTGGAACGCACTGTACATATTCGACTGCAAATTAAAATAAATCCATGGTTATTGGGTTTTCTTCTTCTTCTTCAATTAAGAGTATGTCAGTTTATGTGTCGTCAAGGTTGCTTGCCTTAACGGATGAAATGTTGGATATTGCAACAATCCATAATGCTACCTGCGTAGAACCTGAAAAACAGGCGAAGTACAGCTCAAGATAGACCATCAGTTGGGAAATCTCTGTTGAGAAATAATAATAATAATATTGTTTTGATCAACCTTGAATGTGAGACAATGCAGTCTTAAGTAGGTATATACACTTTGTAATATCCCTGCCTTTGTACATAGGCCAATCCCACGTACATATGTTGAAAGTATAAAATCATTTAATTCATTCTAAGCTAATAACGTTTTCCAACACTGTATGCAATCGGCATTGAGCTATTTTGAAGGAGAGCAATCAATGAAAATTGTTCAGAGTACAGAAGTAGTATAGTTTTTAAAAAAATGGAGATTTGACGTATTCAATGTTTCTGGAAGACGAATTCATTTAAAAATCCAAAACTCAATTAGGACATCACCGAGTTTATATTTTTGGAAAACAATGAAAGATAAACTTTCGAAACCTTACGAAAAACTATATTATTCTTTTGGCGAAACTTAAAACTGATATATATATTATATAATATATAATTTGAAAAATGTCGTACTAAGGATTCATATTTTATTTTACATTGCAACGTTTATTTTTACATATTATGGTATGTAATTTCTCTAAAGAAATAAAGTCATTAGATTATTATACATTACTTATGCTATGCAACCCCAAATACTTTTATGAGATATATCATATATGTATTAAATAACTTTAAAAAATTTAAGCAACTGAACCTATTTTTATGAGCATATAGACAATTTTATAAATTATACATTATAAGTTATATTTCAATCGATATATGAAGGATAAGATATGGACAAAACTATTTACCTATTCAGTACTTATTTGTACATCGTAACTGTACAATAGAATTCTTGCAAATAAAAGACAGTTTTATATTACAACATGCATTCAATCGTATCAATTTGTATATATTTCCATATTCAAAATGTTTGTAGGGAGAACGGCATCTCTTAATTTATATACTAACAATAGTTTTATTGATTTATTGCCCTATATATGTATATAGTAAAATACTTAATAATAGATTTTTTTTTCATCTACATTTAAAATTAATGGAAAATAACTAAATCAACTCCGGCCTTGAATCGATGCCCACGCAATCCAGTAGATCTCGTAAACATTTTCTGTTTTAGTTTGAACTTGTTCAGACGATCAGTACACGAGATGGAAGACAAAAAATTAATATCAATTTTTCTCTCCGCAGGTAGATTCGAAAAATACCATCGTTGGCTGCTAGGAAGGGATGGTTAGGATAATAAAGAGTCGATTAGAGACTGTGTAAGCCTTCTACAGAATCCAGGGTGTGTCAAGAAGAAAAAAAAAATCAAAACATTCACTTTGTCTATGTCTTCTCCGAGGACCCACACAAGTCCATGAGGTATGTAGCCAAGAACTTGTACACGGACCCCAGGACCGTCTGCAGACTATCAAGGATGCTTGAAGTAAGAATTATCAATCAATTTTGTCCTTTAATGGAAAAGTTTGGTCCTTTCACGAGCCGTCCCTCTAGAGTGCTTCAAACAGTCTGAAGATAGCTGAACGTGGCCTTAAAATTTTGTACCGCTCCAGTATAGCTTGAAGAAGGGTTTTCAAGAGTCGGGAATACTATTTTGACTATAAGACAATTATCGGAACTTGAACCCATTGGATTTCAGTGTGTGGAACCAGGTTGAGAAGGAGACTCAAATGTGACATCCTGAAGGACGATCTGGTTGTTTTACTACAATTCCAAATGCATTATAAAAACCTGTGCAGCTTTCTGAAGCCGTGTCGAAAGAGTTTTTGCAGGAGAGGGTGGCCACATCGAGTGAGGAACAACTTCATTAAGAGCAACAACAGGTAAAACGTCCGCAGACATTGTGTTCCATACTTAATCCCCTCACTAATTAATTCAATTTCTCGTTTTTCAGATCTATATGAGCCCTGAAAACCGTCGTGAACCCGAGGTCCAAGTCCAATCTCATGCATATCTAGTCCATGACAAACACTTTTTTCCTTTCATTTTTTTCTCTCTCTGTGTTATGAATATATTCAAGTTTTCATCATAATTTGGCCTTAGATTTACAGGGGGGGGGGGGGGGGGTAAGTGAAAAACATTTTCGCCACACATGGAAAAGATTCGCGAATAATTCATATGCACTTGCAAATTAAATCTTTTGTATCAAAAATGCCAAAATCACTGTGTTTCTTCTTCTAAAATCACATACACAAAGATATATTTTAATCTAAAACAGCTTTCAATAATAAATTTGCATTTCATGATAATTAGTTTTTCAATAATAGTTATCTATAAGTTACTCAATCAAATTCCAAGAAAAACCCGGAAAGCAACAATTGAGCAACAATCAAAACAATAGATATTATAAAAACGAAGACAAATAATATATATTTAGTTGGTAAAGAATGGATGCCATATTGGTTGGTTAATATGATGGAGTCAAGAAATCTTGGGCAAAACTTGAAATAACTTTTATATATATATATATATATATATATATATATATATACTGTAGACTTGTATTCATTCTTTTAAATAATGCATAATAAGTCTACTTAGTTTTTATGTATGAATGTGTATAGGGATAACTTCTACCAATTGTCAGTGCTTCTAACTATGTATTTTTAAAGATTTGGGATTGACGATAGATACATTATAATACTGGCTGACATAACTTCATAGCCAACCATTGGGATCTATATGATCCCGTGAAATCCTGCGTAGATTATATAGCATGAGTATTGATATGATTGTTATTTATGTGCATATTCATGAGAATAATGCAATTGCATACAACCACTAAGTAGCAAAGGAAAAAAAGAGAGAAAAGAACAAAGATTTCCCTCCATTTTTTAAATATTCTTCCTGTCAAATCCACAATGGAACAAAAGGATGCGATATTTTTGGAAAACAGTCCTTCTATTTATGAACGCTTTGAAAGTGAAACTACTGGTTTATATAGGGACTCTATTTTAAAACTCAGAACAATGAACTAAAAATAGGAGGACCCTCTCTCTCTCTCTAAGGAATCCACCTACATGCATTTACTTTTAATTTTGCAGAAATAAGAAGACAACCGATTTATCAACCTCATTTTCACCTCCTTGAAACTCAATTGTATGTTTGGTGTAATGAAAGTACCTTGAGACATTTTCTTCTTCCTTTAACAAATATAGGTACAGGCACCACAAGTACATATTATAATCTATTTCTACTCAAGTGAAAACGCCTTACCCAATTGGGACCCAGTGATTCTACGTACCCGCTGAAGGAAGAAGGAATAAGGCCTTGGATTTCTCTAAAGAAAATAAAATCAATTTTATTGGTACTCGACAAACTTCCTAGAGAGAGTAGTATTATCACAGGAAAGGACGCTTGTTTTTGTGTGTTGTGCATTATAAAATACGACAGGGGAAGAGGAAATGATGGCAGAGCCATTAAAAATACTTTTAAAGATTGTAGTTTTGATAAAAACGGTTACTTTATAAAAAAGAATCTTTATATGATAATATTATGTAATGGTTTTAGCAATCATTGATTCATAAATGACTTAATATCTCATTTGAGATATTAAAGCATCAAAATATGCCTATAAACGATTCACTGATAGTAAATTAAATATAAGCATTAAATGCCAATGCAAGATTTTGCTTTCCTTTAGCTTCGTGTAGTCAGCTTTATGATGGAAAGCTTAAGATTTATTCCGTTTGTCAACATGGACTTCAAGGGTTGTTGGCTACAGCACTTTTTCCCCACTGATTGCGAACGCTGTCTCCCTTTCTCTAAGCCTTCTGGAATCATATGATGCATGAAACATCAAATCCAGGATAACTCTAGCCATTGAACACGAGTCAGTCGACCCTAAGGCTTAGGCGAAGACTATATAATTGTTGAAGGAGGATTCATGCATAGAGTCTCTAGCACGGGTTATTTATTTTGTGATTTAATAAAATAATTTTCACAAAATTATAGAGGATTTCGTGAAGAGATTTGTGTATTAAAAAAACCATTCAAAGTGCAAAAAATGTCAGCGTGACTGCACCTCAAAAGGACCTTAATCTTAGATTTAGACCCAGAAGTAAAAATAAGATGCACATTTCTCTGTATCTCCCTTAAATATATTACACTCGTTACTGAATCAACCAAAACTTTTTAACATCAAATATGTATTCCTCAACAACTGCCTCCCACTGTGGTGCTTTGAAATGCACACAAATAAATATGGGCAAACGAATAACCTACGCAACGGAGCGCAGTATATATTTGTTGGAAACAGACAGCAACCTAATATTAGCCTAAATTAGTTTGGGGTGGTGCAACGTTGTACAGTTCGAGGCGTTTTCTCTCTTCGATCATGACTAACCAAAAACTATAGTTGCAATATTATTATCCCGGGATTTGACTATCTCACGGATTTCTAAGTTCTTCACAAAAGATTTAGTTGTGTCTACAGTAAAGACTGCTCGAAATAAAAGTATTACCGTTCAAAGTTATTATGTAGATCATACAAAGGATGTTGTTAGTAGTATGATTAAACCTCTAGTCAACTACTGTTATTAACAGCAAAAACCTCTTCTGATATGCGGATATTTCTAAGCCAGTAGTGTATTGTGGATGAATTCTCTAACGAATTTTGAGGACAATGGCGAGAACAGCTTATGAATCTTTAGTAATCGTTATAACTTAAATCTCCAAAATATAGACTCTTTCTCGACATACATTTGTAGGAGGAATGGGCCAATCATTATTGATCTCACTTTTACAAATCAATTGAGCTTTTAATTCAAAGTGGAAAACGGATCAACAGTATTCTGGGTCGGATCATTGGTTTTGTATTTTGAGATCAATGCAAACCAAACATTTTTAATAGATTGCATCTGATGATAGGAACAAATATATGTTCATATGCGAAGATACAACATTTCAATATGATAATGGTTAATTTGAATCTGTCGCTATTCATTAGAAGCTCAGAACATTACAACAGATATTTTTCAAGCTTTCAAGAGCTCATGTAAAGTAATATCTGATAGTATTCGGAAGGCTTATCTTTGGTGAAATAATGAACCCAGAGACCTTTTGTCGGATCAAACTGGAATCTTCACCCATGGGAGTCCAAAAGGATATACGGAGCCTACATCAGATCCATTGTTAGTTCAGGTATTGTAATATTTGTACCAAAACTTTAAGGTAGAAGATTCATAAAAGATGAACTCAGTAAGTTGCAAAACTTGGCCTCATGAGTATCACTTGGGCCACAAGATCTACACCCATGGCCATATTGGAAATACTCTACAGGCTTATGCCAATTCATATTTATCTTATGGAACGTGCATTCATAATGAGACTTAGGACGAGGAAAAAAACCCCACTCAAATGGTTCAATCAATTGATTGGAGGTCACCTACAATATATATATTAAAATTAAGGATATCATAAGATCAATAATACTAAACTATGACCTAACAATGCTACGCAAAATAGATAAGTGCACCGAGTTGCATAAGTTTTGTAATAAAAACAATACAAAACAATAATAATTTTCCCTAGACGAATATCTATGAATACGATTTCTTCTTTTTGTTGATGAATGAGTCAAAGTCAAATTGTGAAATTATAAAAATATTATTCTCGAGTATTTGTCAATATACATAAAATTTATTGGGTGTGAACCCTTTTAATAATAAACTTATTCTCTCTATGCAAAATATACAGTTCCTACAAACGACCAGCTGCTCCCATCACGGACTGTCCTATAATGTTATATATTCATGGCTCTACTGAAGCTTAATTACTACAAAAAAATAATAATATACTAATTATAATCAAAGAATGTCATTATTTTATTTCGCCACTTTGTTCTTGAATATAAAAATGATTGTAAAAAAGTAATTAGTGTTTAATTGCCGAAAAATAAAATAAAATTTTGTATTGAAAGTCATGAACATCATACGTGAAATTAAGGAAAGGGACAGTGAATTAATCTTTTTACTCAACTGACTGAATGCAATAGTACATAAATCACATATTTGAAGAAGATATACCATTAGGTATCCCAACACGATTCTTTTAATGACGTCACAAATATGTTAAGGAATTCTGAAAAATTTAAAAATAGTTATTTATTGGCTAATAAAAACTGATTTTTATAGAGATAGATACGTTCTTTCGTAGAATAGACTTTATGTGCGAAGGTGATAGTGTTAATTAAAGGCTGATAAAAAGGATGAAAAGAACAAAGAGATGAAGAAGTGACAATACATAGATTGAACTGCTATTGGTTCTTGCAATACCCATTGTAACTTGGTCAAAAATAAGGTTTTTTTTTGGTTTTGTGCCTATATGGTTCGATAGAATTGCATCTGATAGGATATACATAAGCATTATAGGATTAAAATTTGACTATCGAATCTAGGATCTTATCAATCAGTGCCTTAGAGTAGGAGAGTCTGGACGAAAGACTGCTGAGTCATAACATAGCTGACAAAAACCCATAACAAACAAATTTCATATCATAAATTAAGAGGTATTTGGATTTAGTAGCAAATTAATGTTATTTGTATAAATCAAAAGGATATATTTTAATGTAAAAAGATGGCAATTGAGTTGAATTTGCTATGAATTGCATTATTTGTATGATTTTGCCACTATTTTTAGCAGAAATAGGATTTATATGTTGAATAACAATACTATTGCATTTCTAATTCTATTCGTAATGTGGGAAGCCCTTCATCAATCACGAAACCTTTGGTTTTTATATCTCTAAGATCAGTCATCAAAATAGGTTTCTCGTAATACTTTACCCAGAATAAGAGCAACAAATAATCGTTCCGGAGTCCAATCAGTTTCAAGAGTAGAATGAGAATATTGGCAGTAGCCTCATTCTACTCTTAATTGTGCGATGTACGATAGATTGCCTATCGACATAAGTTTTCTCAGGTGGCATTATGTGAAATGCTTCAATGTTTGTTTTTTTACTCCGGAAAGATCATTTGTTGCTCTTATTCTGGGTAAAGTTTTAAGAAAAACCTATTTTGATGACTGATTCTAGAGATATAAAGTATAAAAGCAAACAGGTTTCGTGATTGATGAAGGCTGCCCATATTACGAATAAAATTAGAAATGCAATAATATTGTTATTCAACATATAAATCCTATTTCAAAATAGTGGCAAAATCATAAAAATAATGCAATTCATAGCAAATTTAACTCAATTGCCATCTTTTTACATTAAAATATATCCTTTCGATTTATACAAATAACACTAAATTTGCTATTAAATCAAACACCTCTTAATTTATGATATGAATTTGTTTGTTATGGGTTTTTTGTCAGCTTATGTTATGACTCATCAGTCTTTCGTCCAGACTCTCCTACTCTAAGGTACTGTTATCAATGAGGTAGAACAAAAATGACAATCCCCTCTCGGGATTCGAACTTACGCCCCCAACATCAAGAGTTGAACACGCCTTAACACGCACGGCTTTCGCACCCCTTATAAGGTATATAATGATTTTTACAGTTTATAAAACTACTATAATTTTGAAAAGACTCCACTAGCTCAATAAGGGGTCCTATTTTATCTACCATTTTGTAAAAAATGCTTGCATTTCTTAGAGTTATAGTTGAGATCATAGTCTTAAAATTGCAAAACTGTTTGAAATTATTATAAGGTCTCTCAAATAAGAATAAACATATCTTTTATGTTGTGGCACAGAAAAATACTACTTAAGTATGTAGCATTGATTCTAATTGAACTGGCCAATCTTTAAAATAGGATAGTTTTCGTATATACATGGCTACCAGCTATTTTTTATTATTGAAATAGCCTATTGTGAGCACCAACTATATCCAAGTCCTACTCTTGGCCATAAAAAGTTAAAAATCAAAATACCTATGATTGTTAATATTTAAAAGAATATCAAATTCATTGTATGTAAGAAGTCCAATTTCTTTATGCTTATTCAATTCATTGGAATCCACGAAGCTTCATTTATTTCAAGATATTATTTTGAATGGATTACAACATAGACACACAAAAGAAATCTTATCAAATAGACCTTAAATGATGCAAGGTTGCTCTGAAGCAACAAAATTACTTATTTATCCAAAACTGAGAAAAATTGATGCAAAAAAAAGACTGAAAAGGTATTAATGATTGAAAAAGTTAAAGTAAATTTTCATTATCTTTGGGTAAGGATGATAAAAACTCACGAATCAACATATATGTTATTTTAACTGCTTACACTGTTCCTTTCTTTTTTGACGTTCGATAACCAGAGTGATGATCCATTTATTGACAGAATTGATGAAACAAAATTAAAATTTATGATTTCACTCATCTGAAATCTCATGTTTAAAGTGTATATTAATAGGTAGAGTAAGAGGAGTCCATTACAGGATTCGCCAATGACGTCATTGATATAGGCCCATGAAGAAGAGAAAATTGTATTTATGGGTGAATTTCTTCTCAGCAGCAGCCCGAAGTGAAGGAATCTTTATAGCATACTGCCACTGTTTTTGCTATATGGTGTGATAGAATTACATCCTACAGGATATAAATAAGCTTCATAGCATGTAAATTAGTCACTCGAACTAGGATCTTATCAATGAGGTAGACCAAAAATGGCCACCCCCTCTCGAGATTCTAACTCCCGCCCCACACATTGAGAGTTGAACATTTATTATTTCTCTCCTTTTCTTTAAATCAATCACGTTTCAAAAAACACAACTTTTTTATCCTTATATATATAAGGAAATCACTCTGAGATATTCTACTGTGATTGGTTGGAAGAAAAAGAGGGACAAATCTATGGATTTTTAAGGATGAATTCCTTCTCTCTGAAGTCCTGGTGTTCACTCCTCATCAGCAAACGGGATTGAAGAGAATCTTTATAGCATGTTGCCAACTTTTTTTGTATAATAATTCTCTTTCCTTTTATTTCAACCTTTTATTCCTATCATTGGGTCTTACTGTGTCTTATTGATAAATTGCAGAGCCTTGGTGGGCACTTCATTCTGGGTTACCTATTCTTCTCCTCCCTTCCATCATGGAATGGTGGTAAAGTGAGTATGGATATTGGATAACCTTATTGTGCTCAGGGACCTCTCTCACACCATATATATTTTTAATTTAAAATGAGGGATCGCCTTAGAGAATAAGTTTTCACATTTTATATAAATCTTTCATCCTCCTCACTCTCTTTCTAATATAATACATACTTTACCTGTTTTGATCCTTGGTTTCTCTATTCTATGTTTCCTACTTTGATTATTATTATTATTGTGAGATGGATTGCTCGTGGTGTTGGACCTTTGAGGGAGACGGATTGGAGAATGAAAAACAAATATATTTTTTCTGCGAGAAACCCAATGATATATTTTATACTTGATAAATAAAAAGGACTAATAAAACCATGGCAACTATAAGCAGATGTTACTATAACAAATAAGTAAATAACAAAAATACTAAAGATATGATATGATGACGTCACGTACAGGGCCCAAATGACGAGGAGATATTGGAGGCCAAGGTCGACTTTATTCAATCATTAACTTGATAAATGTTACAGTGCATTCCTTTGAAAGTTGAAATGCCTATCTTTCTAATACCATAAATATATTGATATGAGCACAGCGTTAAAAAGATCACTCAAATGCAATCGCACCATGTAGAAAGATACAAATAAATAATAAATGGAATCCGTACTGAACGAATTGCATAATTAAGTTCATAGTAACGAATTTAGTATGTTGAATGTTTAAAGAACGGGATGAGTTTTTTCACTTGAAATCACGGAAAAAGTTCAAAACTAATGCCTTCCCTTTAATCTACATTCCGGAGTTGAAGTACTCATTGTAGATACGAATACTCTTCTCGAAATGTGACGTCACCATATTATATATGTAGTATTTTCTCATTATTTACTTTTTCGTTATAACATAACACCTGTATATAGTGATCTTGAATAAAAGGCTTCTCCGGGACACCATAAAAAGATTAGGTCTCCCCCAAAACAAACCTTGTACACACAATTACAAATGGTTGGAGAAGCTAGTAGATATATTATCTCAAGATGAAGATATAAAGTTGAAATAATGTTATGTATACGTATCCTTTTTCCATAACGTGATAGGTTGCAAACTAAGAGAGCGTGAATAAAAAAACCAATTCACATTAGGAATTAAGATATCACTTAACTCGGGGCTGTTGAGATGCGATCTTCAGCTTAGAGATAAGAATAGTGTCATTTAAAGAGTCAGTTAGGACGTCTTTGAATTGACCCCTCCAATACTTATTATTAAACATAAATTATCAACTCTTTATACTCCGAAAAAATGCATTTTTATTATATCATCCTTGATGAAGAGATGAAGAAGACTATAAAGAATTAAGTTTAGAATCTTATGAATGGACTCGTCTTATTGCACCTATTAATATTAATCTAATAAAGCAACTGCTCATACTCATAGAGATATAAAGATATAGAGAGCTGATTCCCTTCAATAGCAGAGAAAACATCGTTCAGCTGTATTCTGTATGTCCACTATAAACAAAGTATTTGATACTATACCCTAGTAAGCTGATCATAGAAATAGAAGTGATAAAATTAACTTCTTCTTGGTTGTTGCCTATATATAAATAAACAAAGTCTTTTGTACTAAGAACTAATTAAAATGATTAAAAACAGATCTTTAATTTGCATAAAATATTATCTACAAATGGACACTCGTAAAGAAATGGTTATAAGTCTCCAAGGAATCCTTGCAGAAATGGCACATTCTCTCCTCTCTAGATCTACCAAATATAGGTACTTCCCAAAGACAGTGTATTGGTGACTATTCTGTACTTAAAGTAGTATAACGTTGGGTCAAGCCGATTTGAGTTTAAAACGTTAATTATGGTAGGTGCTATAGCTTTCAGTTTAAAATGTTTTTTTTTCTTTCTATTTGATTAAAGTATTGATAAAATGTAGATTTTTTAATTAGTGCATTTCGTAAATACTTATTTCTTGTCAATGTTAAAAAATTTAAAAAATCATCTTTAGGGCCTATCTGTCTTTTACGGAAATTTAATTCGTTTAAATTTTTTGTTTTTTTTTAAATCTCATTTTGGGTAAAATAATCGTTCTGAATAAAAATTTCTCCAACAAAGTCAATTTTTGGAAATAAACATCCTTGTCATAAAACTTAATCTAGCATTTTCTTTAACAGGTTCTTGCCAAAACATCTTTTTAGCATTACTTTTATTAATCTTCTGTTGGTTCTTTAATATCTCTCCAGAATGGGCTTACGGATGATAACGCTTCCAAAACTTTAAAGGAGCTTTGCCTCTAACTTCGTCAATAGGTTTTTTAAAATTTCTTTATATTTTTATCTTACTATAAAACTCCACATTGCATTGCTCTTAAAATTCTTTTAAACCATTTAAAAAACAGTATTTTCCGAAATAACTTAAAGACAGCAAACCATGTCCACCAAATTCTTAAGGGCAATTAATTCTCTTCCATGTTAAGTTCCTGCTCCTTCCTTCAGGGAATAGAAAACCTTCGCAAAGTTCTTCGACTTTCTTATACAAAGATTCTGTTAAAAGGAGTTAAAATTAATATATGGGTTACTCTTGGTAGAATGTACGTTTTCCATATTTATATTCTTACCGAAACGTTCTTTTTCAGAAAAAAATAAAACTTACGTATGCCACCTTCAATCCTGGCTAAAACTTCATCGATATTTTGATTCCTAGCCTCACCATTTATGGATATATATGTGCCCAATATTTTTAGAGATTCGGAAATTTGGATCCCATAAATTTTATTGTAAAATTAGCTAAAATATTTGATTTATTGAAATTTATTTGTAAACCCGAGTTAGCCACAAATTTTTATAAAATTTCTGAAGTTTTTAAAAAGGAGGTTCTGATTTCTTCCTCGTTACAAGTATATGCAAGAGTTACGTCATCTGCAAAAGCTATCTCTAACTCAGTTTCTCCAAACTTTATACCTTTTATTTGCTGGCATGAGCTGATTTTATCTAATAATGGTTAATGGCGATAACAAATAAAATTGGAGAAAGGGGGTTTCCCTGTCTGCATCCTCTTTTCACGTAAATAATGTATTGGTGTTTCATAAAAAGTTCTAATATTACATAAAGACACCGCCATCATTCTTATAAATTTTTCATTAAAGCCATGTGACTTCATACAGTTAAAATCCATTGGTGAGATATAGAGTCAAATGCCTTAGTAAAATATCTATACCTAGTATCGCCTTCTTGTTGTTTTTGAGCCCAGCAATCGCGTCACAAATACTTCTACAAACGTCTTCGGGTACTCTACCACCTACAAAGCCTTTTTGGGAATCACTAATTATTTCAGGTAACAAATATTTCATTCGATCAGCTAGAATTCCACAATATATTTTATAGGAAGTATTGAGCATAGTTAGGGGTCTAAGGTTGCCTATGTTTCTGGGATCTTTTTTCTTTTTTGGAATAAGGGTTAGTTTTCCGGTAGAGATATACCCTTCAAAGTATCCCTTAAAATTTGCTTCCGTGAATACTTCTTCAAGTAAAGGACATAAAAAATAAATATTTTATATAAAATTATATTGGGAAACCGTCTGGCCCCGTAGATTATTTTTTGTCGTAATTTTCGATGTACTTCTTAATTTCATTTTTGATGATATAAGTCTAATTTCTCTGCCACAGGCTGATTTATTTTCTTTAAGCCTTTGATACTTGTATTGTTAATTTTTGGGACAAAATCTGCTGTGTGAAATAAACATTTTGCACAAGTATTCTGTAAAAACGGGTGAGTGCCGCAATCTCTACAGGAAAACATATCCCGATAAAAATCTATAACTCTCTTCTGAATTATTTCTGGGCAAGTTTCCAATGTTCCATTTTTGTTCAAAAGCTCATTGATGTTTTTCTTTTTTACAGGAATTATTTTCAATTTTTTAATATTTTGGAATAAAATTTGTTCTTTTGAAACTGTTCTAATTAAATTCCCTCAGTAAAGTCTCTTGAATTTTATCTATATTTACACTATCTGTTAAAATGTCTCTATTATCTTACCTTTTCTATTAAATTCTCGTATTGTAGTCTCTTTCTTCACTTTTTCTAACTCCTACATTTTATATATTC
>CP045891.1:8669834-8700769 GCA_013387185.1 Caligus rogercresseyi | reverse complement strand
ATATATATATATAAATAAGTGATTCCATATCATGTTTATATATAATTAGTCATTATCATATCATGTTTTCGATTTGAGAGACGGGCACCCACTACTACGACTTCATATATTAAAATTTGAAAATCATCTTATAGAGTTTGAACGAAATCAAACAAAGTCAATTCATCTTAAACGGCCCAAAAGTTATGCAGCAACTTAATTTATTTTTTTTCGTCATTCAATCGCCTCTCATGCTCTCTATATAAAGGTTATTTTTAAAATAATTGTGTAAATTTTAGAAATGATCACAAAGCGTCCATATTAGCTTTTATTATATGAATATAAAACAATATATATAATTACTTCATGTTTTAAATAATTAAATAATAATTTGGAAAATGCCCCAAAACGATTAATTATAAACGTTAATTAGTCGGATATTTTAATAAATAATAATAATATACTAATCTTGAATTCTTTAGATCTTATCTACCTTTTTACAATATCATTTATAAATCATTTAGTCTCAAATTATTATCGGATAGAAAAAGAACAACAAAAATTATAAGGAACAATAAAAAGTATCAGCAATAAAAGAGAAGATACATCATTTTTCAACAACTTCTCTAGTTATTTGACTTCTTCTGCAGCAATGATGAAGCAAGGGACTCTCTCTGTATGTGAAATAAATCCATATCACATAAATAAAATAAGTTAACACTCCCTCAATTTATAGCATTTTTTACATATTATATAATAAGAATTTAAAAACTTTCCATAAAATAATGAAGTTAATGTTTCCCTGTCTTTGAACCTCGATGAAAAAAATTCATGGATTAGATTCTTATATGGATATAAATTTTAATAGACTTTAATATTTGAGTGAAATGCAGGCATTTTTATTGAGCGAGACTTATTTGAATGAGGCAATACTTTTTATATAGCCATAGATGTATTAAATTCTTGGCTGCATAATTTCAAGGCACATAAGACCTAGTGGGATCATAAGTTGAGAGATTAAGTTTGAATGATAAAATCCTCAAATTACAGGTTAGTTTTGTTATTATTATTTACGTCTTTGGGCTTCACACACATACGAAATAACAACTAGTGTGTATATGGATTATATAGATAAGTCCAGAGCTCTCTCTCTCTCTCTCTCTTCAAAAAGGAAACGAGAATGGAAACAAACCTTTTATCTTGGATATGGTACTGGTGTGCTCAGAGAATGTATTTTTTATGTCATTGATCCGATTAATATCTTTTTTTGCTTTATACAGAGGAAAGTGATTGATCCGTTGAAGAAAATGTTATTACCATCGTATTTGTGTGTGTGTGTATATGTACCATACTACTACTAATAATATAACAAGAACCATAGTAAGATTATCAGTATCAGATTGGATCAAATCATTATTCTTTGATGAGGGATTGAGTTGATTTGACTTGAAGCTACCACCACCACCACCAACAACAACACAACCCCAGATATTATACATACATACGACTACTTCTACTTTTATCGTTCCCTTTAAATAAGTTTGATGATAATGGTAATGATATACATGTCAAAACAGAATAGATAGGAGAGATCAATACGGCAAGTCTAGCCCATGGAACTTCATGAGCTCTATAACAAAAAAGGAAGGTGAATAAGAAGGTATATATATATATATATATACTTTCATATATAGTCATGTCCTCCTAAGGTTCCACTCCTTGCTCCATGCTTGATCCGAGGCTGTGTCACGGTGAATTCTTGTCACAAATGTTGTGTACGACGGCACAGCCGGCAGGCCAGTCATTAGGAATCCTGGATCCTCGGAATATTTCCGGGGAAAAACACTCAAATTCCAATGAAAGGGGTAAAATTCCTCTTTATTGTTTACCTACGTTGTGACGTCAGTTTCTCTCTCTGTTTCTATCTCACTGGGTGACTTATGAATTTCTCTAAAAAAGACAAAATTGAGAGGATTTAAAAAATATTCCTTTGCTAATTTTTATTATTAAAATAAAGCATTTATGGAACGGCAAGCATATCAAATTAAAGATTCATATTTTTTCTTTATATTCATATGAATTTTAATCATGTAATACCTTTTAGTGAGAAACAGTGAGTCTCTAAGTAAAACCCTTCATTTTTCGTACAAATGACATATATTTTAAAGTCAAATGTGCCAGAGACAAAGTAAAAATTGAAATGAGTACTTTGATCTAAGCTCTATCAAATCATTGCTATTTATTTTTCTATACTTCAGTCCTTGTATGTCAGTAATGGCTCTGAATCGAAAAAGTGATGAAAAATTGAAATCCATTTACTCTGAATTTATCACTAACTTTGAAAAATGAATACCATATTCGGAATCAGTGGATAAAACTCTATAAGAATTAGTGAAAATAGTCCGACCTAATTTTTTAGTTGATTTTTGTTGACCTGTGTTATCGTTCGTCGTTCATCGTTTGTTTGTCGTTTGTCATTCTGATAAAAATTGACAACGCTTTTTTGGAAGGGATATTTTTCTCCACATTCTGGAATAAAGTTATGACGTTTTTTATAAAGGAATTTTTCCCATGAAAAAGAAACCCCTTTGTCTTTTTTGACACAAAAAACGAACAAAGAAGGATATGATTTTTTTTGTCTTTCGTCGTTCATTGTTCGCGAAAAACGAACGATTACAAATGAACAACAAATGAACATGTCTGATATATAAACATGATATAAATTTGAAACACAAAAATATTAATATAAATATAATTTGCATTCCAGTATATTTGTCTTTATTTGCAAGCTGTAATTCTAGATTATGTACCAAGGAATTTAGCTTCAAAGGCTTAAGTCCCTAAGATCTATTGTATTCTTAGTACAACGCTTGATAAGTATTAAGGTTTCTCCCATCGACATGATCAGAAAATATATTGGGATAAGATTTTATCCGATTAATATTTTTCAAAAAGAAATTTGTATAAACTATGAAAATGGCCGCCTCGCTCGCACGGTTTAACGCCTCTAAGCTACTTTGTATGGAGCCACGTGAAAGCCCTGGTCTATATATCTAGTCTGTCGACGTTTGAAGAACCCATAACAAATATTAAACGTGAAATTGCTGCAGTCTTAGCCAATTTATGTGGAAAAGTAATCAAAAATGGGCTCAACAATTGGACTTTGTAAAATGTGCAAATGGTGGGCATTCAATACATCTACCGATAGCATGATATCAGTCCATTGGTAGTGGTTGATTCAAAGGGTAAAAGCATATAATTATTGCAAAAAACAGTCCAACATTACTAAAACACAGCCTTCAGTTATGTTCGTATAATAAGTGAAACTTGTAACAACTCTACCAGCCAAAGCCAGAAGAATTACTGAAAGTACTGGTGCCAAAAAATTCCTTTCCAGACATGGAACCATGAGATGTAAGTGTTCAAAACTTAATTCACTTTTAATTATAAAACTAAGGGTTTATGTTAAGAATACTCAAGAAATTAGTTTTAGGTAAGATGTGTGATGGTTACAATTAAATACTTATGAAATGATGTCATTCAGTTAGACATTAATTTATTAATGGTCAATCCACTCTTTCGATAATATTTATAGCTATGAGTTTTTTTAAATATTTTATCTACCAAAACTGGTTAAAATGCCTGCGAAGCCTATTAAGTTTATTTATGGAGAAAAATAAAATTAGAAATAGCAATAAATGGGACTTAATAACTAAATCAAATAAGAATAAGAATTCAGCGTCTACATACTACAATAGTATGATCATGAAACAAAATAAAGCATAAAAAGGCCAGTGTTTTGATTAAATAAGCCAAGCACAGATATTAAATTTTTATAGGTAAAAATACAAAGCATACAAATTTATTAAAATATTAAACTATGTGTTTTTTTACTATTTAGCATAATTTTATATACAAATGCTTCTATACTTTTATGAGCTGCAGAAAAAAGGATATTATCAATAGACTGAATCAATAGCAGAAGATAGGGAAAAATGAATTAAGTCCAATTTCTTATATTAAACCTTTAAAAATATGTTATTTCAAAACATTGGCAATGCCTTTAATCATATTGAGGTTTGTATATACATAAAGATGTCTAAAGATATGGTTTTGTACATAATGAATTTACATGATGAACTTCGATGATGGAACGTTATCAAAGAATACTAAATTATTATACTTCAATTCTTAAATAAGGATTTATATAATATGTAAGACAAGTCCCGGTTTTCAATGCATCTTAATATTATTATAAGTTCAGACATTTTTTACGAAAAAAGAGAAAATAATGGATTCAAAAAGGAGATCATCCTTGATTAAAGCATTTTCATTTTTTGTTCTCACCTCATGGATTATATATGTTGTATGGACGGGACATTGTGGAGTGAAAATATGATATCTACGTCCGGTAATATTCATTTATATATTTATTTATAACTGTCGAATCCCGTGTATATACATATATATGTCCAACTAATGGCCTTTAAATGGTAGAGCAACTTTTATACCCTCTAAGAATCATACTCCAACTACCTTCAGGCACAGGCCCTCAGGAAACCTTCTTTCATCTCCCCTCTTCAAGCTAGTTATGGATTCAACCAACTGAGAAGAAGAAAAATATATAACTCTTTTAGGGTAAAAGAGCCTTTTTTGTTTATTCACTTCAAAGACGGAGTGCCCGTCTCACTTTCCCAAGGCGTTTGATGATTTATATTCAGGTCAATATAATTCAATTTCTCTAAATTACAAGTGCCCAAAATACACTTTAATGCCTCTACATTTATGAAATAAACCACTGCATTTCCGTCTCGGGACATATTTATTATTAAATAACTTATATAAAAACAAAATGACTATCAGCTTCATATGATTATCGTATTATAAAACCTCGAGTTACAGGAACTGCCTTAAAAATTGTAAGTGTCAATACTTTAAACCAAAGGCCTCAGCGAGAAATAACAATGTTCCATGCTACTTCTGTGGTCAGACACCGCACAAGAGCAAAACAAGAGGGTCCAGCGTACGAAAAAATATGCAGGAACTGTGGTAGCCAAAACAACTTTGGCCGTCTACAGTTCTTCATGGAGAAATTCGTTCAACCACGGTGGCATCCCCCGCATCAACACTAAGAAGGCTCCTCCGAAATTCAAGAACCTGCTTGACACTAAAAACAGATAACTCCCTTATGAGGCCATCAGGATTCATGTGTGTAATTTAGCCTCCACTAATCTAGAATGATGGCAACGAACAACCTCCCTCTTAGTCTAGAGATAAGGCAAAGTGCTCTGTTCACTTCGTAAATAAGGAGATTACCTTTGCGGTTTCGAGAGAGTTTAAAAAGTTTTCTTCTCTCGCAGCCTAATATATTATTGCTGATACCCTTTCAAGTGCCCCAATTAGCAATCCAGATGACTCTGACATCATCAACGACATGGAATATTTCACTTCCATATTTAAGCATTTTCGTGAATTGAGTACGATCTCGCCTAGAAAGAAAATTATCGTCATTGCTCTTTTGACTCATCTTTGAGTTTCACTATTTCTTCATACCAAAACTTTTAGTACACTTATTTTTTTAACAACTTTGATCATATTGGTTTGTTACTGCCACCAAGATCTGCACCTGAGGTGGCTTCAATCAAGTACAACTTCATAACCTTCCGCTCCACCTCTGCGACCTTCCTAATCATTAAAAATGAATATAATATCTCAACGGTTGGGGATGAGTTATTAGTGTCTTCCATTGTATGGATTAGTTGTTTCGATTAATCCATTTGCTATTATAAATCAATATTGTCAATTTGTAATTTGTAAAAATATGTATTTTGATTTCTTACATATTTCAAGATTGTATGAGTCTTTATTATCCTAATTTTTATTTTTACAAACTTATTTTGCAATATAATTATTCATATTATTGTAATGAAGCATTTATTGACTCTCGAACTATCTTGATTCTTCAAAAATTTAATTAGTTTGTATTACTTTTTCTCTATCTCGAAATATATATTTTGATGGCTTGTGATTTCATTCTGTCTAAATACTCAAGGGACGAATTTCACTTAAATAACGGTACATGTATATAGTAGGTATTCCTATATACTCCAGGATAGATTTTTATAAACTATAGTCTTAAATTCGAGAAGTCTTCTAATGAAATATTTTATTTCGATCGAAGCACCTCAGCTTAAAAATATTTTATTGTGAATAATATTTGTGAGCTAAAAAATATTTATGTTGTATAAAGAATTTTTTACCTTATCGTTAGGGACACAAATTGCTCCACATCAAACTAAAATTAGGAGAAAATACCAATAATTCATAAATATAATTAAACAAACACTAATTATAGCCAAGGTTATACTTTGAGATCATTTTCAATTCAAGTCAGGTTTCTATTTAAAAAAACCATTTGTATATTTATTCAAGATTAAATTATTTGTTATTAAATTTGTATCAAAGTTCATAGAGTACAGTTTAAATGTAAAATAATATCACATACTTCAAGATATTAGTGTCCAAAATAATTATGAGATCTTAGTCACGGCTAATAATAAAAAATGCATTTATATATGAATTCATATATGAAATAATTGTCGTCGAAATCGTGTCTTGAGTGTCTATTGTGGAGGTTGCAAGCAATTCAAGCGGCAAGTTCTTCCTCTTCTTCTGCTCCTCGTGTGTGTGTTTGTATGTATGTATATAAAATCAACTGCAATATCTTATATAATTTCTAGTTGCACCTATCTGTGCATTGCCTCTTCTTTTTGCTTCTAACCTACCTGGATTATTATTATTATTATAAGAAGAAGAAAAGCAAACCCTCATAGTAACAGAGAATGATCACAAAAAAATGATACCAAGAGTTCTTGAAGAAGAAGAAGACAATGAGAAGAGGGAATGATTTGCCATTTGCCGACTGCCTCCTGGTGATCAGGTAGGTGCATTGGATCATCATCATCATCAGCATATTCACCAATTCCATGAGTTGTTTCCTTGGAGAGAGAGAGTACAAAACAGGGTGGTTTATCAAGGCATCTTCTGGAGAGTCATTCCTCTTATTTTAATAATGCAACAAATATCTTCTTCTCCTTTTTGTGAATGCAGTGATAGAGGTAGTCAGTGGATATATTGTTATTATTATTTTTGTTTTTTATATGATACACTAGGTAGGGTATGATAATAGAAATGAAAATAATAATTTATTGTTCTGAGGCCCACTATATATATATATATATATATATATATATATATATATATATATATATATATATATATATATATATATATATATATATATATATAATGCATGATTCCGTGCCTTTTGTTATTACGAGGAGTACATCAAAATGAAGTGTGTGTGTGTGGTAGAGCTAGTCTTATGAATAGTCGTATTTTTTATACTCATATCTAATTAGTTTTTTGAGTACTTCATCTGAAAACACTCTATTGAAATTATTGCATAACGAATATATGTAATCTGAATCTGCTCCGAAGCGCAAAAATTGATATTAAAAACGCTTTTTTGTTTGATCATATGGCCATAATAGGTTAATAGTGACAAATATACAAGGAATTGATTAAAATAATTGGTGTATTGAGGTTTTTTTTGAGATATTATTTTGACAATTTTTCTGAGGCCCTATATAGATATGAATTTATAATTAATTTTTTTGTACTTCATCTGAAATAAGTCTATTGAAATTATTCCATATCGAATATATGTAAATAAACGTTATACTATATAATTATTGTTCACAATTGCGTATTTAGGACCGAGTAAAACTAACTAAAATTATGTAAAGTCGATATTCATAGAGTGTTGAGTTTTTTAAGGGATTAAATGTGGGAGCATTTCAAGAAATATACATATATTATTTATATACAAAATAATAATACGTGTCTTTTGTGTATTTGTGTGGGCTTTGTCTTTATCCATAATAAATTTGCACTTTTATTCAAATACACAGAGTAGATCTTTTTTCTATAATAGAAGCAACTACGAGTATAAACACACACACACATATATATGTATACCGGTTGGAACAGCACTTATGTGTAAGTTTAATCATTCTAAAAATAACTTTTGTAGAGCTGTTTCCCGCGTTCAGTGAATGCCATACAAAATATTTAGCAATAAAATAATAATAATATAACATGTTTAACCTTCTATATTTCGAAATAAAGACACCTTGGCTTGGATGCATACATATTAGCTTCAGTTCCTCTCTGGAAGCCTTGTACAAACTGCTAATCTTATCTTCAGACATGATGGCCCTGCAGTGTGTGTGTGTGCTTAGTACGTCAGTGCTTGGATAATTACATTCTATTAGCAATGGCCTACAGATTCCCTGTGTGGAGGACAGTAGATCAGTCGTCTCTATTATCAGAAATCCTTTATCTTAGTAACTTTGACCATGACCTTGTTATTTTGATTTAGCGTTATGCTGCAATACTTGGCAGACGATTAGCAGTGATGAAATGCATTTTTACCAGAATATACACTGTAACTGATTATAAAAGACGATTGGTCAACTCTTTATTCATTATGTTTTTGTATAACGTAAAGCATCCTATATTTTAAGATATAAGATAAAAGGATATATTCTTTCCCCCATTTTACATATATTCACACTCTCCATGTACAATATATTCAAATATATTACAAGGAGAACTGAAAACGTAAACAAAAAGTAATATTAGACATTTCAAAGAGCTCTATCATTAATTTGTATACAATCTTGTGTGAGGTCAGCTTTATTGGTTTTAAATTATTTACAATTTTATTTCTGTTTATAGCAACTCATTTCGATTATCTTCATATTGTAGTATTAATATTTGTTTAAACCCTTTGAGCACCCGACCACTTCGGGTCTGCTCCGAAACGCAAAATTAAGATTAAAAAAACCTTTTTTGTTTGATCATATGGTCATAATAGGTTAATAATGACAATATACAAGAACTGGATTAAAATAATTGGTTTATTGAGCTTGTCTGGGAGATATTATTTTGATGACTTTTCTTTAAAATATATGATTTGAGTCATTTATTACATTGTTCTATACTGACTCTCTACTTCATCTTCCAATCTGAATTCACATACTTTAGTGACGTAATAATAGGTCCTTGGTGGTATAACGTCATTTTTCCGGATGATATATTACGTCCTCAGTGCTCAAAGGGCCAAAAATGACTAAAAGTCAATTGTTTGTCTTGATAAAGCTATAACTTTTGCAAAAGAGATTTGATAAATTTTTCACTGTTATTTTCTTATTAAACTTGATTTTACTACTTTTTTAAATAGGCGTATTTATAGTTATTCTTACTAAACCAATATATGCTGGCCTGTTTAAATATTGATTATTAACTTTTACATTGAGAGATCTAATTTTAAACAGCTAGGATTACATCATTGTCATTTCTCTGAATGAATATAGTCATTAAAAGAAAAATATTTGCAATTAAAACATGGGACGGACTTCAATAGTTAACGCTTAAAATAATAATAGAAAGAAATCATTAAACATAATTATCACAATATGTTATTATAAACATGCTCATAAATGACTGAAATGTCTTACCAGCTGTGCCTCATTGGTTTACTTCAAAGGAAGAAATTCCTGTTAAGATAATACCGCATGATCTTGGGCGATGAATAAATGGCCAGTCATCTGAAATTAGTTTCGGATGCTATGAAATACACTACAGCTCCAGTTTGTGAAAGCATCAAAGGCCTACGTTTCTTATAATCTGAACTTCTCCCTATCATGGTTGAAGTACAGAGTTGTGAAGAATACTTTGTCCTTGGGAGCCCTATAATGAAGGACTTTGGAGGAATACACTTTTTTCCTTTGCAAGGAAGCAAGGGATACATCAAGGCACTTCTTGATCGAGTGTCCGTATGCAGTTCAGATTTTAGGGCACTTGGTGACTATTTTTTACAAGGATTTTAATTTAGTATTGAAACCGAGCGAATTTGTCTTCTTTTACGTGGGCCCCTATCAAAACAAAATTAATTTTAGCAAAAGTACAGTTTTACATATACAAACTTCGATCTGCTTGATGATTTTATAAGTATTATTGAAAACTTTATTACATATGTGATTCATCTATATGTGTAAAAGTTAATTTGTTATCGATGTGATTATATGTTTGCTTGATATACCTATAGTTGTACTTGTTACAAAAAATGGCCAGTCATTTTGAATTACTTTCCGATGCTATGAAATATACTGTTTATCGACTCTCTCCACTTAAGGCAATAAAGAAGAAGTGGCCCCATCAACAAAGGTACTAATGACAGAGCAAAGGGGCCTGATATGGGTTAGATGAAATGTACTTTGAATATTTATATTATATCAAGTTAAAAAGTAAACTATGAAGAGGTTGAATTACTTGTGAAATAATATATTTTTTTGTGAAATAACGTAAATCATATTTTATAAATTTACTATGAAACATAATTGGCTGCAAATAATAAATAGTATTCAAAGTAGTCCGTATTTGATTCAAATCACCTGCTGATATTTAGTAGATATTTTCACCATCTCCTTCTCCCTTTTTTAAAGAAGCGTTTTCTACGCCATGATATATAGGGTACTACCAGTTACTTTGAGAGATCCACCAAAGCAAGTGAAGGAGGTGCTTGAACTGGATGACTTGAATAAAAAATACAAATATATTTTATCAATAATAGCGTGACAAATTGTAGCACTTACTCATACACACACACACTCATATAGAGTTAAATACATTTCTTGTCCACCTAAAGATAGTAGTGCAAGGGGGAAAACTAATTAATTGCAAAGGGAAGAGTGAGATCCACGTATGTTCTACCTCATGCCTCATTGTATATTATATGCTTCTATGTTCGCATGTATGATCGCATGACTGGTCGTGGGTTGACATACGAGGTACAAAACAACCACCAATAGACTTGCATAAGCCCTGGCATTTGAAGATGTCGTACCCACCACCATTAGAGAAATTCGATACATCTCCTGGGTTCTCTGGGATCTCCATACAGATTAAGGGTTCTTTCAAAAAGAATTGCATACGTTATAAAATTTACTACCATATTCTGCTGTTAGTTTTTATTATGCTTAGACATTTTAAGTATTGTATTCGCTTATGTTTTTGTTTTTTCAAGTATTTGTGGAGTGTTATGTAATAAATATTATGAATTTAAAAAATCTTGATTTTAAATGAACAAGATCTAGAGATCATCAAATACACAAAAAATGAAATGTCTGCTACACGATACACAGCGCACCATCTTAAAATTCCCTGTCCCCATGACCGTTATTCGAGTCCGGCTGCATAAATAAATACATATATACAATACGTGGATCATATTCTGCATTGATTGCATATAAATATATCGTTTCCTACTAGAGTGTGACCACTTATTGAAGTTCAGTGCTATATTAGAGGATTATTATTTCAGTAGTCACAATAAATTTGTTATTTATTGGGCCAATCCATATATGACGAAAACAGTGAAGGATGTCTTTTACAGTGTGTTCCATCAGAAATGAAATTTTTAAATTGCGAATTAGAAGTATTTAAAATAATTCAAATCGTATTGTTTATACGCCATTTTGTTCATAAAGAAAATATTTTTATCAATATATAAAATTTGAATTGATTGCCAACCTAAAAAAGTTTTCTGAACTTGAGAAGAAATGGATCATCCTGCTGTTTGGCAAAACACTTTCTCCTTCTAAAGGACGCCAAGAATTTATACTTCAACTCAAAATCTGTGGAAGTGCACCAAAATCTTATCAGGTGATTGCAATTACGACAATTTGTGATCATTTAAATGCGACTGGTACCATCCACAAGAGAAATCTAATGAAAACAAAATCAAAAAGAACAGAAGCAGTGATTCAGGAGGTGAAGAGTTTCTTTAGTTGCTCACTCAGAAAAGCTTCTCAGCAAATTTCACACACCAAAACTACGTTGTGGAGGATCGTTAGACATAACATTCAATTCCGTATTTATCATAATAATTCAGTTCAACCTTTAACTAATGCCCACAAAGTACAAAGAAGGCAGTTTTGTCAGTGGATTCTGCAGCAACGATCCAACATTGACAATATAATAATTTGGACTGACCCGAAGTTATTTTGCCTCCATCAAAAACCAAATCGAAAGAAGAACGTAGTGTGGACAAATGGAAGTCCCCGAAATATCTGTGAAACAAATGATATAGCCAGGAGACGATCCAAAACCTTTGCAAAAATATCCTGAAGCTTGCGTCGTTCTGTCTTCAGGCTGTAGGGATAATTTCCTGCAACTTTAATAAGTCTTCAGAAGATGTGTCTCTCATGATATGGCAATAAATTATTTGTGACTATAAAATTCAATTCTTTTCCTTTAAAATGATGTAACACATGGGCTGAAAAGTCCCGGGCCTAACAAAGAAAACACGTTTTTTGTTTAAAATTAGCTTCATTCATCATCGTAATCTCCATCAAGAGCAACCCAATCATTCCAGCGCCGTTCTAACATTTTAATACCACTTTTGCAGAACGATCTATCTTTTGCCCCTAAATTTGCCTCAGTTTCAGCGACAACCTCTTCATTTGTGCAAAATTTCTTTCCGGCGAACATATTTTTCAGGTCTGCGACCTGCCAGTAGTCGCGGGAGTCAAATCTGGCGAATACTGTGTATGTTGGAGCTACTCGAAGTTAAATTCACGCCATTGTTTGGATTGACATGTGACAGGGTGTGTTGTCTTGATGAAACAAAAAATATTTGCCAAATGCGGTCGTTCCTTTGCAATTTCGGCCTTCAAACGCTCCAATAACGCTATTCACTGTTGATGGTATTTCCTTTCTCAAGATAGTCTATGAATATTACACCACGCACATCCCAAAATACCGAGGCCATAACCTTTCCAGCCGATTGTTGTGCTTTAGGGCGCTTTGAACGAGGCTTACCAGTTGCTTTCCACCCAGATGACGATCGTTTTGATTCCGGAGTGAATTAATGGATCCATGTTTCATCCATTGTCACATATCGACACAAAAATACCGGTTTGTTACGTTTAAACATGGCCAAACACTGCTCAGAATCATCAACACGTTTTTTTTGGTTAACAATGAGTAAACGCGGCACCCACTTTGAACAGAGCTTTCTCATAGTCAAATGCTCATGTAATATAAAGCCAACACGTTCTTTTGATATCTTTACGATGTCAGCTAACTGACACAACTTCATTTTTCGAATTTTTTTATGTTTTCTGGTGTTACCGCCTCATTTTATCGTCCACTGTATTCTGCTTCATTGGTGTCTCTACCACTACGTTAGGAGTCAGCAAACCAACGTTTTATTGTTGCTTCTGTTGGGGCGGAGTCCCCATAACATTTTTCAAGCCATTGCTTCGCCTGAACGGTATTTTTCCAATCAAGAAGCAGTGTAAAATTAAAAAACGAAATTGTTTTTGATCCATTGTTTTGAAAATAACAACAGTAGCGTCGCTCTTAGCACAATAACTCAAAAACTGATGAATAGAATATCATGAAATTTTAACAGCTGTCTTTTGAAAATTAGTATTAACTGAAAAAAGGTGACTGCAATAAAATACCGCCATCTATGTGTTAGGCCCGGGACTTTTCAGCCCATGTGTTATCTATAAAGCAATTATACGTATTTTAAGTACTTCTAACTCGCAACTTAAAATTACATTTCTGATGGAACACACTGTATATTGTTCTGTATATTTGTATTAAAAAATTAATGTGATTCATATATCTTATAAATTTATTTTACATAAATACATAAAAGTTTAATCACATGAAACAAATAAAAAACATGTTACTATACTCAAATAATATCATGAAATAGTTTATTTGAAAGAATGTAATATGCTTTCTATGAGCTTTACTAATTTATTTCTGCACAATTGCTGGGGTTTTATACTTAAACTTTAAATACATTTTTTATAAAGAAGCTGTGTTACTCTCTACCTATTTGTCACTGTTGTAAATTTGACGTTTAAATTTACATTGAGAGATACAATTTTAAACTACACTGTTTATTTATATATTCTATTATGAGTAATTTCTCTGAATAAAGAAAGTGATAAAAGTTTGTCAATAAAGTCATATATTAGACGGATTCCTGATAAGATTAAGTCACTAGTGACGCATATTCCAAAACTATAAAACTAGTAAAATCAAATAGTTTATAAAAGTTTTAATATTGGTGTTGAATTCGTTATTTTTTAAACTACAATTTTTATTATACTGTTTATTTTTAATTATATTATGCGTATTTTCATTGATGAAACAAAGTGATAAAAATAGGGAAAAAGTATTTAAACATATTAAAAAACATTTTTTCAGTGAAAAATTGGTGGGATGTTTCAATAGGATAATATTATTTTTTACAAAACATTTCAAATTTAAGATCAGCCTATTTCTTATTTCTGTGGAGTGCTTCTCGTATGTTGGTATGACTTTATGTAGTATTGTCAGTAGACTCTATGTATATATACATACCTTATATACTGCCTTGAGTAAAAATCTCTGTCATGGGATCCTCAGAGTGTGTATATGTATGCATGTATATATAAGGTTCAAAGTTTTAAAAGAAACTCTTCTGCCTCTCATAGGATTTTACTCATATATATGTACTTTTTTTTACTTTGAAAGAAAGCTGAACCAAGCAGAACTTATTGTTATTGTTATTCTTCTTTTTATTTTTAATAATATACCTGTTTTCTCTCTTGAATTCAGACCTTAAACGAATATTTTTGAATACTATTATAATGTTGGTCTGCTTTATGTATTATAACTTTTTTAAATGTAATGATGCTGTTTTAATATGTATTATTTTTTAGACTTTGCAGGGGTCTCAACTATTTGCTTTTATTTATGACATGTGTAAAAGGATAACGATTGTATTATATTATGATTTTGAAAATACGATATTAATCAAATATATTGATTATAGAATAAATATCTTGGATATATAGAGATATAAAATACTTATGTTCAATCTTTACCAAATTTTATGATTATTGGCACTTTATTTATAACTAATCTAAATGCATTGATTCGATACTGCAATGAGATGATACGGAGTTTCTTCTTCCTCCTCACAGAGTCGGCAGATTGGAGTTATTGTCTTTCCCATCTTGTAAGGATGCTGTTGAGGCCGTTATGACCGGTGACCATTCCAACGATGATGCAGATTTGGGCTCGTTTATACTTGAAAATCGTGCTCCCGAGATAGGGATTTGGTACGAAGAGTTTAGACCGGCGGCAAGTGCTCGTCGCACGCCAAGCGGCCCGCAATTCCTTTAAGGTCGCTTGTCGAAGCGAACTTTTATAACCTTATTTTGGAATTTTTTTAATTTAACTTAGCAAAATTATTATTATGCCTTGCAATTATGAGCTGCTTGATCTTTAAAAATCCTGTATAATAATGTACAACTGGAAATAATATTTTTTTAATATTTATTTTGCCTATTGCTTCGATAGAATTGCAGTATCCGTGTGGTTATATTTAAGCGTTAGAATTAATCAATCCAACCTAGGATATTAAAGTTATATATTCTGAACCCTTTACCTTAAAATAAAATTATCATTAACAACTCTCTCAAAGTTTATAAGTTTACCAGGTAGGCTGATATGAAATAATAAATTAATTTATGATTTTTGTATAACGAGCTATTTAATATATGCATTGGATCAAGTTTATAATTTTTTTACAGTTCTAAAAGATTACAAATCAACATGATTGCAGTCTTTTGAAATATTTATAGAATAATATTGTGGTCCATTGTCTATGTTAGTTTTTAGCCCACTATAAACTGTAAAATGGGCATTCTTGGTAGGATTTTGATACAAAATCTCAGATTTTCATATATAAATGTTTGTATCGAAACATAAAGTGTAGCCATTGTCAAAAATATTTGTAGAAACATGTAAAATTAAATGAAAGTCAGAAATGATGGATTTTGTATTATATTATGGTATATTGTAATATATACTTATTTTTATACAGTATGCATTTATTTATTCTGTGTAGCAAAGTGAGCTACAATTATGTTTACTCTAATAAAAGGCATACATTATTTGCAGAACTAAAATGCCATATTTTTATTCAAATATATGTTATTCATAAATAGTCCTCACCTTACAGGAATTATATATAGCAAGTCAACCTAGAAAATAGATCTTACTAATAAATGGAAATATCACAATGATATATGCTAGAATATTTAAAAAGTAAAACGTTAAAAGGAAGTGCGATAGCCGTGCTTGCTCAACTTTTAATGTTGGGGGCGCAGGTTTGAATCCGAGAGGGGATGGTCATTTTTGGTCTACCTCATTGATAAGATCCTAGGTTCGATAGACTAATTTTAATGCTATAATGCTTATTTAGATCCTATTGGATGCAATTCTATCGAACCATATAGGCAAAACGAAAAAAAATCATCTTTGAATCTATAATAAATTAACTTCTCACAGGATTTTTTTAGTGGGCCTTGCTTCGCTTTGATTTGCCTCCATGCCTCTATTTAAGTACGCTCTGCACTTTATGATTGATCAAGTTGAAAGTAAGTAGTAGTTTGAATTTTTATGTCTTGAGTTGATTGACTGAGAGACGGGGGCGGGGGGGGGGGGAGGGGGGTTAATGACTGATTTCCTGATACGTATTAAATCAAATAAAAGGCTCTAAGCTATTTCTCAAGCTCTCATATTTAAAATAAATCAAAGCCTTCTTTCAAAAATTTGATATTTATCTATATTGAATAAATACATAGTTTAATAGCATAGAGGTCATAGCAACAGGGGTCGGGAACCTTTATGGAAGAGAGAGAGTCATAGATAACCACCAATATCACACATGGACATCGAATAGAATATGGTGTTTAAATGATCTGACCTGGCATCACTATTCTGACCGCTGAGGTAAGTTATAAGAATGTTACGCAATCAAGGAGTTTAGCAATGGAAAACTGATGTGATGGAAGCTTATTTTATTATTTTAAATACTTTAATACGCTGTAGCATGAGGACATCTCAATTTATGTCATAAGCAGGATTGTCCGTACCTGCAGATCCTTAGCGATGGCATGAAGGACGCGAGTCTCGACTACGCGACCACGAAGGCCACATGGAAGTCTTATGGTAAGTTTGAAGGTGAGCACCAAACATCTTGCCTCGACCACGTCTACTCTGCCAGATTAGGCTGCAGCGTCAAAGTTCTAGAGGACGCCACTTCCGATCACCGCCCCGTTCTTGCCAATATATTGATCCCAAGTGAGAGGAGCGGGACCAGATCAATCAAACGACGAAATTTTAAAGCAATCCGGCAAAGTGAACTAGAGACCGCACTCCAAAGATGGACGTGGACGTCTATCTATAGCATTGAGAATGTCGAAAAAGTTCACAAATTCCTCCTCGATGGCATCACGGGTGCCCTCAACGAGGTTGCCCCTATCAAGACCATCAAAGTTAAGACGGGTAAAAATCTCTATCTAGCGCCGGACACGCTCAAGCTCATGAGAGAGAGAGACAAAGCCACAGGTAGTGAATACCGGCGAATTCGCAACCAAGTCTCATCTATGGTAAAACGCGACAAGGTGCGCACGAACGTCAATAAGTTACACCAGAGCCAAGGTCCTCTGGCGCCTCGCAAATGAGGCTATCGGCAATTCAAGTTCTCCCCTCCCAGCTTCTGTCGAGGTGGGCGGAATCCCCACGGTAAACAATGCAGAGACGGCAACTGCGATGAACGACTTTTACATTGAGAAAATAAAAAATCCGGGAAGGCCTTCCCCCCTCGCAGCCCCCTTTGTCGTCGTGGCCCAAGTTATCAGCGCCGTTCTCCTTCTCCTTTGCAGGGGCCGGAAAGATCGCAAGGGTCATCAAAGGGATAAGGGCAACTGAGGCCCTGGGTGTCGACGGGATACCTGTCTCTGTTCTCAAGAAAGACATTGAAGTGCTTGCCGGGCCAATCGCTCATCTTGTGAATAGATCGCTGGCGTCAGGAACCGTTCCGACTGCACTCAAAATGTCCAATGTGCTACCCGTTTTCAAGGGCAAGGGCAAGCCTGCGACTGACCTCACATCGTACAGGCCAATTTGCATCCTCCCGGCTCTGTCCAAGGTCCTGGAGACCGTCGTAAAATCCGACCTCGAGGACCACTTAGCCAAGACGGAGGCTCTTCCAAACACCCAGTTTGGATTCAGGAAAAGCCGCTCGACCACAGCCGCGCTAGCCACCGCACATGCGAAGTGGCTGGAGGCCGAGCAGAGGGGAAAGGTTGTCGGTGTCCTCGGATTTGACCTCTCTGCTGCCTTTGACACCGTCAACCAGCTGCAGCTTTTACCAAAGCTGGAGAAGCTTGGGATTGTAGGTACACAGCTTAAGTGGTTCCATTCATACCTCACTGGTGGGTACCAGCGTGTAGTGTGGAACGGCACCGAATCTGTCTTCTTACCCGTCGAGTACGGAGTGAGACAAGGCTCCATTTTGGACCTATTCTCTACTTTGTCCTGGTCGCGGACGTCACCTCCTACGTTGGGGTTGGCAATGAAGATAATAGTGGCTACGCGGACGACTTCTTCCTGTGGGCCGTTGGTGACTCCCTGGAGGAAGTCGGGTCCCTCTTGGAGTCAAGGGCGGACGCTTTCTCCAGATTCGCGGGGGGGAACGGCCTTGTCCTTAACGCCACCAAACTCAGCTCATGATCGGGGGAAACGTAAAAAAAAGGATGTTGCGGTCTTCGCCGTCACCGTTGGGGGTGTCGAGGTGCACCCATCTGACGAAATTGAGTTTCTTGGGGTAAATTTGATACCGGCTTCACTACAGCACCCCATAACATCAACGTCGCAAGGCAGCAGCAAAATGGGCTGCACTCATCTCCAGGTTGACAGTGCACTTACCAAGAGGTAAATACCTACGGCAGCTGGCCAAGGGATTGATGATTGGCAAGATTTCTTATGCTGCTGCAGCTGTGGCAATTCCTCGATTCGACAATGAGTGCAAGGGGCCAAATGCCGCACACAGGGCTGTGCAGGTCGCCATAAATGACGCCGCCAGGAGCATCGTTGGATGTAAGAGGCGGGATCACATCCACATCTTTGTTTACCTTTTTATATATGTTCAACACTCCAAAACTTTTTTTAAAACTAAGTCATTGCTGACACAAATAGAAAGATATTTTATCTTCATACAATATATACCTACTTTTTTAAAGAACTAAATATTATTAATTTATTTCTTTAAAAAAGCCTTTATTTATATCTGCTTCAGCCATACTGTGTGGTAAGTATATAAAAATACACCCAAATAACAAATTTAAAAACGAAATCAAAACTCTTTTAAACAGTTGCGTAAAACAAAACATAAATGAACATTAAAATTTACTATTAAATTCATTTTTTGACATCGAATCAAGTATTATTATTTAACCTAAGAAAACAACTCTTGTTTTTCAGTCTCCTGTTGGATTGTTGGAGTAAAACAATGAATACTTTAGTTATAGACCGTTCCAAAATATTGTTAAGGTCTCACGTTTCCAAATTCTATCATTATTATGTGTTATCAAATCATAAAATATGTTTTTATAAACTTAGATAAAAACTGAAGTTTTATTATAACACAATTTTCGCCTTAATATTTGTACATGAATTGTTAAAAATATATGTAATAAACAAAATCATGGCTTTATATTTAGTTTGTATATTTAAAAAAAAACATAATCACATCAACTACTTCTCTAAATAGTCCGTCGAAACTATAATAGGATTTATTTTCATTGTAAATTGCATTTTTTACCATTTTATCCTCAATATTAGTAACAATTATTTAGTGTATGCATTAATACTTTGGAGATCCACCAAAAGCTTAGGATTGCAACTCCTACATCAGGCAACATTCTTTTAAAGTTCTTCTATTTTTTCACAGATTAGTTATTGGATGAAAATAATTGGAAAGAAAAGGGCTGCCGATGTGTTTGTCCTCGGGCATCCAGCCTCAATTTTAATTTTTCCCCAGACCAATTCAATTTGAATTATTTTGCCAGTTGATAGAACAAAGTTTAAACTTTTGTATATTCAGTAATAAATAAAGTGATATATATTTCGAATTAACATATAAAAATTAAATATCATACAAACATATTGTACATTTCATGAATCAAGTGATTATTCTTAGGATTTCCTCTTTTTTGTATATATGAAGACAGACATAGAGATTTGAAATAGCGTGTCCGGTAGATTAGGAATTACAACACACGCTATGTTATCTAGAAGGAAAACGGACTCGAAATTCCTCGCTTGGATTCAAGCACGCTAGTCAAGGTGTTTTTGACACTTTTCCATGTATTCAATTAAATATAAAATTTATGATGACACATATAAATAAAAATTAGAATATTTTAAGCATTAATAATAATAAATTAAATGAGAGTGATTATAAAAATGTCTTTCAAATATTCTTGGTTATATGTATTGAAACAAAAACAAAAATATTTGCTTGTTTATTTTACACTTTGTGAACACTCTATGTCAACCCTCAAATATCAATTATGCATCATGATTTTTATTAATCTAAATTAAAGTTATTTATATATAAGGACGGATCATTGAAAATTTTGCTTATCGTTTATGATACGAAAATATTTTTTTTAGTATTCCTAGGGACAACAAAAGGTTGTTTTAACAAACTCACCAATAATCATTATCTTTAATTCATTTGGTAACACTGTTTGTTCTACGTCTGGTAGTCCGCCTATTTATCCAGAAATAATGACAAACAAAATAAATATTCATTATTTCTCCGAGTATGAGCATAGAGATAAAAAGATATAGAGAGTTTATTCCCTTCAATTGTTTCTGTGTGTCCACTATCAACAAAGTATATGTAAGTGTTGGATACCTCACGGTGCTCATCCTGCACTATCATCTTTGCACCTGACGGACTCTAAGATCGTCTTTTATACTTTTCGTAAATTGGCTGATTCATAGCTGATAATCTACGTCAAGGCTATGACATCACTTTTTCATATATATTTAACAAGCGAGAACCGCGCTACGCACGGTCTCCAGCTTGATAAGGGGGCTGCGCCCCCTTATGATCCCCCGCCTCGGGCCTTCGGCCTGACATGAGTAAAGCTCCATTTTGACTCTTATGCTATATATATATATAGAGATTGTACTTATGAAATAATGCTAACAAATAAAACTTTTTTGTTTTGCGTCCAATTTAAAAATTTCTTCACATTTGCATTATCTCTGCAATTGAAGGATATATTGACAATGACCGACTGCATGTCTGGAGCAAGTTTCATTGTTCTCACATTTAGACAACCAATAAATGTACTTACAAGATTCTCAGAATTGAAGAAATTTACTCAAATACAAGATAATGTCTTCTTCAGAGTTAGAGGCATCGAAAATTTAAGAAGAACACTAAAACCTATTGAAATAATTGTGAAAAATGGATCCGAAATTGATAGGGACGCTCTCACAAAAAAATTATCGGAATTTGGAGAGATTGAAGGAGAATTTGAAGTTATACCCCACAAATTCACATCGGAAACACAGGGAGGAGAGGAATTTACGGAACAGTAAATAAAATAAGTCTAGGAAGCTTAAAGTTAAAATAAAAACTCAGAAGAGATTACCCGTTTTCCTGCCAATAAAAGGAAAGAGAGTTGAGATAATAACTGAATTCCAAATAACAGTGCGTCAAATGCCTCAAACTAGGACACAAAAAAAACCAGTTGTACGGAAGAAAAGCGGATGACTTACTCTGAGTATGAAAGATACCTAAAGGAACGACTCAATCTTTCAAAAAGAATTGAAACTGTCAAGGAAAAAAAATAACGAGGATAAAACCCAAGATAAGGATGCAGAATACGTCAATGATGTCTCTACAATTGAAGACCAAAACTTAAGCAAATCCAATTCTCAGGGAAATCCTTAGGAACAGAAATTGAGCCGCTAGCAGAAGAACAAAATAAAATACATTAAGAGATGAATGGAATAAACTTTACCGTACTCTGCAGGGAAAAACTTGTTAAAAAGACATCTAAACCATCAAGCAAAAGAGTGTATGGAAGTCCACTAGAAGAAGGAAAAAAAAACACGTGAGAGGAGTCCTTCAATTGAGGAAGAAGGACATAAAAAGGATAAACAATCTTCCGTAGAGATTACTAAAAAATCGGAGCCTCCCAATCAGAACATAGAAATCTTAAATGAGATTCCTAATGACTCAAACAAGGAGCTCCCGGAAAGAAACCCTTCTGTTTTTGAAGAACCCGAGTCATCTCTCCTCACAAGGAACCATAGGAGTAAGACCTTTTCTTTTTTAAATGTTTCTTTCTTTCATACCTTTTATAAAAAAAAAATCTGATTTTGGTTGTTTTTTCGTTTTAATAAGCATTTTTTATAATGGGTCATTTATTTAAAAATCATACATAAAATATATATCAATAATAAATAAAAAAGCAAGAGGGGTTGTGATACAAAAAATCATAAACAAACATTGTAGTTTAAATTAACCTTCTGAGGCAGGACCCATCACATCATTAAAACATCATAATCTACATTATATAGAATTTATTATATCTCCCGATGATTACCGGCTCCTTTTTTCGATTTTGTATTTTATCTTTTTATTCGCATTCAATATGAATTTAAAACTAATTTCTGCAAATGTAAATTCTGTTTTGACGAACAGAACAGAGAAAGGGTTTTGAAGTATTTTTTATCTCTTAGCCCTGATATATTATCTATTGTGGACACTCGTGTAAGGATGATGAAGAATGATAAATACATTCCAAATAATTATTCTAGTTTCCTCGTCCCTGCTGTAAATAGAATGGCTAACCATCCCTCGAGAGGAATCCTTGTGCTCATCAAGACAAAATTAAAACCTAAATTCGTTGCCAGAGATACAGGTGGTAACTATTCTGTTTTAAGAGTAACCTGGCAAGTCAAATGTATTAATATTTACCGATTTATGGACCCAGCCAAGACAATCCAAGGTCCTATAGATCAATTGATTCTGAGTTTTTAAACGATAACAAAGGGGGTGATTCGAATATTTTATTAGGAGATTTTAATATTGCTCTCAGCCAAAAGAGGGACACCGTCAATTATAAAAGAAAAAATAATATAAAGCAACATTAGAATTTAAACGAATTTTACTTAAGAATCAATTAATAGATGCTGCTACAAAGTTCAACTCATGTCCAGAGCATACTTTTACCATCAGAGTGGCTGAAACGATTATAAAACGCTCAAGATTGGACTATTTTTTTGGTCTCAGATGATCTAACACCATATATTTCAGACAATAAGGTAATACCAAATGATATATCTGATCATGATGCAATTATGCTTTCATTAAAGCCCCTTAAAAACATCTAAAACAATCTTGGAAATTAAACACTACCCGATGGAAGATGAGCCCACAAATTGTAAAATTAAAAGTATTTTAGAAAACGTATACTTCAACTTGCTACAAAAGAAATAACATCTCCTTCCTTTGCTTTGAAGAAAATACTAAACTGCTCCAGAAGAGAATATATAAATTAGGAGTTAGAAAAAGTGAAGAAAGACGACTACAATACGAGAATTTAATAGAAAAGGTAAGCGATAATAGAGACATTTTAACAGATAGTGTAAATATAGATAAAATTCAAGAGACTTTTACTGAGGGAATTTTAATTAGAACAGTTTCAAAAGAACAAATTTTATTCCAAAATATTAAAAAAATTGAAAATAATTCCGTAAAAAAGAAAGACATCAATGAGCTTTTGAACAAAATGGAACATTGGAAACTTGCCCAGAAATAATTCAGAAGAGAGTTATAGATTTTCATCGGGATATGTTTTCCTGTAGAGATTGCGGACACTCACCCGTTTTTACAGAATACTTGTGCGAAATGTTTATTTCACACAGCAGATTTTGTCCCAAAAATTAACAATACAAGTATCAAAGGCTTAAAGAAAATAAATCAGCCTGTGGCAGAGAAATTAGACACTTATATCATCAAAAATGAAATTAAGAAGTACATCGAAAATTACGACAAAAAATAAATCTACGGGGCCAGACGGTTTCCCAATATAATTTTATATAAAATATTTTATCTTTTTATGTCCTTTACTTGAAGAAGTATTCACGGAAGCAAATTTTAAGGGATACTTTGAAGGGTATATCTCTACCAGAAAACTAACCCTTATTCCAAAAAAGGAAAAAGATCCCAGAAACATAGGCAACCTTAGACCCCTAACTATGCTCAATTCTTCCTATAAATATATATTGTGGAATTCTAGCTGATCGAATGAAATATTTGTTACCTGAAATAATTAGTGATTCCCAAAAAGGCTTTGTAGGTGGTAGAGTACTCGAAGACGTTTGCAGAAGTATTTGTGACGCGATTGCTGGGCTCAAAAACAACAAGAAGGCAATAGTAGGTATATTTTACTAAGGCATTTGACTCTATATCTCACCAATGGATTTTTAACTGTATGAAGTCACATGGCTTTAATGAAAAATTTATAGGATGATGGCGGTGTCTTTATGTAATATTAGAACTTTTTATGAAACACCAATACATTATTTTACGTGAAAAGAGGATGCAGACAGGGAAACCCCCTTTCTCCAATTTTATTTGTTATCGCCATTAACCAATTATTAGATAAAATCAACTCATGCCAGCAAATAAAAGGTATAAAGTTTGGAGAAACTGAGTTAGAGATAGCTTTTGCAGATGACGTAACTCTTGCATATACTTGTAACGAGGAAGAAATCAGAACCTCCTTTTTAAAAACTTCAGAAATTTTTATAAAATTTGTGGCTAACTCGGGTTTACAAATAAATTTCAATAAATCAAATATTTTAGCTAATTTTACAATAAAATTTATGGGATCCAAATTTCCGAATCTCTGAAAATATTGGGCACATATATATCCATAAATGGTGAGGCTAGGAATCAAAATATCGATGAAGTTTTAGCCAGGATTGAAGGTGGCATACGTAAGTTTTATTTTTTTCTGAAAAAGAACGTTTCGGTAAGAATATAAATATGGAAAACGTACATTCTACCAAGAGTAACCCATATATTAATTTTAACTCCTTTTAACAGAATCTTTGTATAAGAAAGTCGAAGAACTTTGCGAAGGTTTTCTATTCCCTGAAGGAAGGAGCAGGAACTTAACATGGAAGAGAATTAATTGCCCTTAAGAATTTGGTGGACATGGTTTGCTGTCTTTAAGTTATTTCCGGAAAATACTGATTTTTAAATGGTTTAAAAGAATTTTTAAGAGCAATGCAATGTGGAGTTTTATAGTAAGATAAAAATATAAAGAAATTTTTAAAAAACCTATTGACGAAGTTAGAGGCAAAGCTCCTTTTAAAGTTTTGGAAGCGTTATCATCCGTAAGCCCATTCTGGAGAGATATTAAAGAACCAACAGAAGATTAATAAAAGTAATGCTAAAAAGATGTTTTGGCAAGAACCTGTTAAAGAAAATGCTAGATTAAGTTTTATGACAAGGATGTTTATTTCCAAAAAATTGACTTTGTTGGAGAAATTTTTATTCAGAACGATTATTTTACCCAAAATGAGATTTAAAAAAAAAAAATTTAAACGAATTAAATTTCCGTAAAAGACAGATAGGCCCTAAAGATGATTTTTTAAATTTTTTAACATTGACAAGAAATAAGTATTTACGAAATGCACTAATTAAAAAATCTACATTTTATCAATACTTTAATCAAATAGAAAGAAAAAAATAACATTTTAAACTGAAAGCTATAGCACCTACCATAATTAACGTTTTAAACTCAAATCGGCTTGACCCAACGTTATACTACTTTAAGTACAGAATAGTCACCAATACACTGTCTTTGGGAAGTACCTATATTTGGTAGATCTAGAGAGGAGAGAATGTGCCATTTCTGCAAGGATTCCTTGGAGACTTATAACCATTTCTGCAAGGATTCCTTGGAGACTTATAACCATTTCTGCAAATTCCTTGGAGACTTATAACCATTTCTGCAAGGATTCCTTGGATACTATAACCATTTTCTTACGAGTGTCCATTGTAGATAATATTTATGCAAATTAAAGATCTGTTTTTAATCATTTAAATTAGTTCTTAGTACAAAAGACTTTGTTTATTTATATATAGGCAACAACCAAGAAGAAGTTAATTTTATCACTTCTATTTCTATGATCAGCTTACTAGGGTATAGTATCAAATACTTTGTTTATAGTGGACATACAGAATACAGCTGAACGATGTTTTCTCTGCTATTGAAGGGAATCAGCTCTCTATATCTTTATATCTCTATGAGTATGAGCAGTTGCTTTATTAGATTAATATTAATAGGTGCAATAAGACGAGTCCATTCATAAGATTCTAAACTTAATTCTTTTATAGTCTTCTTCATCTCTTCATCAAGGATGATATAATAAAAATGCATTTTTTCGGAGTATAAAGAGTTGATAATATATGTTAATAATAAGTATTGGAGGGGTCAATTCAAAGACGTCCTAACTGACTCTTTAAATGACACTATTCTTATCTCTAAGCTGAAGATCGCATCTCAACAGCCCCGAGTTAAGTGATATCTTAATTCCTAATGTGAATTGGGTTTTTTTATTCACGCTCTCTTAGTTTGCAACCTATCACGTTATGGAAAAAGGATACGTATACATAACATTATTTCACTTTATATCTTCATCTTAAGATAATATATCTACTAGCTTCTCCAACCATTTGTAATTGTGTGTACAAGGTTTGTTTTGGGGGAGACCTAATCTTTTTATGGTGTCCCGGAGAAGCCTTTTATTCAAGATCACTATATACAGGTGTTATGTTATAACGAAAAAGTAAATAATGAGAAAATACTACATATATAATATGGTGACGTCACATTTCGAGAAGAGTTATTCGTATCTACAATGAGTACTTCAACTCTGGAATGTAGATTAAAGGGAAGGCATTAGTTTTGAACTTTTTCCGTGATTTCAAGTGAAAAAACTCATCCCGTTCTTTAAACATTCAACATACTAAATTCGTTACTATGAACTTAATTATGCAATTCGTTCAGTACGGATTCCATTTATTATTTATTTGTATCTTTCTACATGGTGCGATTGCATTTGAGTGATCTTTTTAACGCTGTGCTCATATCAATATTTATTATTGGTACAGTATTCACCGCATAATCGCCACCTGATAATCGGGTACCCGCTTAAATGACATACGCCTCCCAGAAACACTTCCATCGCACGTCATTTTACTGTACGGGCGCAAGCTCTCATATCTTTAGTATTTTTCAAGTGATCTTTGTTTATACACGAAATTGTTGTCATGAGTGAAATGAGGGGGATTTAGAAGAATAAAGTAAGCATATCTCCAAACAATGGATTGCTCTCTATGAAAACTGGTGAAGTGGCACCTTTACCCCAAAGTGAATCTGACAATTTTTTTGTATAATAACTAGGAATACATCAATGTGAGATGCAAACAACAAAATGAAAAGTTGCCATGATCATGATGTTGGATGAGTCAAATGTAATAGGGTGCATTGGATGTCAATCTTTTTTTCAAGCGTTTTAATATTTATCTTAATTATTTTTTAAATAGAACCCTGATGCCGTGAGTGTTCGATATCCATGTTGGGACCCCATTTTTAAAGGGGGAGTTATGGTAACCCAGCCTGTGCCCATAAGGCTCTGAATATGTATTAGAAAGATAGGCATTTCAATCAAAGGAATGAAGGTTGATTTATCAAGGTAATGATTGAATAAATCGACCTTGGCCTCCAATATCTCCTCGTCATTTGAGGCCCTGTACGGACGTCATCATATCATATCTTAGTATTTTGTTATTTACTTATTTGTTATAGTAACATCGCTTATAGTTGCCATGGGTTTATTAGTCCTTTTTATTTATCAAGTATAAAATATATCATTGGGTTTCTCGCAGAAAAAATATATTTGTTTTTCATTCTCCAATCCGTCTCCCTCAAAGGTCCAACACCACGAGCAATCCATCTCACAATAATAATAATAATCAAAGTAGGAAACATAGCATTGAGAAACCAAGGATCAAAACAGGTAAAGTATGTATTATATTAGAAAGAGAGTGAGGAGGATGAAAGATTTATATAAAATGTGAAAACTTATTCTCTAAGGCGATCCCTCATTTTAAATTAAAAATATATATGGTGTGAGAGAGGTCCCTGAGCACAATAAGGTTATCCAATATCCATACTCACTTTACCACCATTCCATGATGGAAGGAGGAGAAGAATAGGTAACCCAGAATGAAGTGCCCACCAAGGCTCTGCAATTTATCAATAAGACACAGTAAGACCCAATGATAGGAATAAAAAGGTTGAAATAAAAGGAAAGAGAATTATTATACATAAAAAGTTGGCAACATGCTATAAAGATTCTCTTCAATCCCGTTTGCTGATGAGGAGTGAACACCAGGACTTCAGAGAGAAGGAATTATCCTTAAAAATCCATAGATTTGTCCCTCTTTTTCTTCCAACCAATCACAGTAGAATATCTCAGAGTGATTTCCTTATATATATAAGGATAAAAAAGTTGTGTTTTTTGAAAACGTGATTGATTTAAAGAAAAGGAAGAGAAATAATAAATGTTCAACTCTCAATGTGTGGGGCGGGAGTTCGAATCTCGAGAGGGGGTGGCCATTTTTGGTCTACCTCATTGATAAGTTCTAGGTTCGAGTGAAATTTACATGCTATGAAGCTTATTTATATCCTGTAGGATGTAATTCTATCAAACCATATGGGCAAAAAAAACAGTTGGCAGTATGCTATAAAGATTCACTTCACTTCGGGCTGCTGCTGAGTGAACATCAGAGAGAAGAAATTCACCCATAAAAATACTAATTTTCTCTTCTTCATGGGCCTATATCAATGACGTCATTGGCGAATCTTTGTAATGGACTCCTCTTATTTAACCTATTAATATACACTTTAAACATGAGATTTCATAATGAGGGAAATCATAAATTTTAATTTTGTTTCATCAATTCTGTCAATAATGGATAATACTCTGGTTATCGAACGTCAAAAAAAAGAAAGGAAACAGTATAAGCAATTAAAATACATATATGTTGATTCGTGAGTTTTATCATCCTTACCAAAGATAATGAAAATTTACTTAACTTTTTCAATCATTAAATTACCTTTTCAGTCTTTTTTGCATATTTTTCTCAGTTTGGATAAATAAGTAATTTTGTTGCTTCAGAGCAACCTTGCCTCATTTAAGGTCTATTTGATAAGATATCTTTTTGTGTGTCTATGTTGCAATCCATTCAAAATAATAATTGAAATAAATGAAGGCTTCATGGATTCCAATGAATTGAATAAGCATGAAAAATGGACTTCTTACATACAATGAATTTGATATTCTTTTAAATATTAACAATCATAAGGTATTTTGATTTTTAACTTTTTATGGCCAAGAGTAGAAATTGGATATAATTGGTGCTCACAATAGACTATTTCAATAATAAAAAATAGCTGGTAGCCATGTATATACGAAAACTATCCTATTTTAAAGATTGGCCGGTTCAATTAGAACTTAATACTTAAGTAGTATTTTTCTGTGCCACAACATAAAAGATATGTTTATTCTTATTAGAGAGAACATTAATAAATTTCAAACAGTTTTGCAATTGTTAAGACTATGATCTCAACTATTACTCTAAGAAATGCAAGCATTTTTACAAAATGGTAGATAAAATAGGACCCCTTATTGAGCTAGTGGAGTCTTTTCAAAAATTATAATAGTTTATAACTGTAAAAATCGTTATAAATCTTATAAGGTGTGCGATAGGCGTGGTGTTACAAGGCGTGTGCAACTCTTGATGTAGTGGATGTAGGTTCGAATCCCGAGAAAGGATTGTCATTTTGTTCTACCTCATGATAAGATCCTAGATTCGATAGTCTAATTCTAATCCTATAATGCTTATGTATATCCTATCAGATGCAATTCTATCGAACCATATAGGCACAAAACCAAAAAAACAACAACTATTTTTGACCAAGTTACAATGGGTATTGCAAGAACCAATAGCAGTTCAATCTATGTATTGTCATTTCTTATCTCTTGTTCTTTTCATCCTTTTATCAGCCTTTAATTAACACTATCGCCTATCTACGAAAGAACGTATCTATCTCTATAAAAATCAGGTTTATTAGCCAATAAATAACTATTTTTAAATTGTTCAGGGTTCTTAACATATTTGTGACGTTATTAAAAGAATCGTGTTGGGATACTAATGGTATATCTTCTTCAAAATATGTGATTATGTACTATTGCATTCAGTCAGTTGAGTAAAAAGATTAATTCACTGTCCTTTCCTTAATTTCACGTATGATGTTCATGACTTTCAATACAAAATTTTATTTTATTTTTCGGCAATTAAACACTAATTACTTTTTTACAATTCATTTTTTATATTCAAGAACAAAGTGGCGAAAAAAATAAGACATTCTTTGGATTATAATTAGTTCTATTATTTTTGTAGTAATTAAGCTTCAGTAGAGCATGAATATAACATTATAGGACAGTCGTGATGGGAGCAGCTGGTCGTTTGTAGGAACTGTATATTTTGCATAGAGAGAATAAGTTTATTATTAAAAGGGTCACACCCAAATAAATTTTATGTATATTGACAAATACTCGAGAATATATTTTTATAATTTCACAATTTGGACTTTGACTCATTCATCAACAAAAAGAAGAAATCGTATTCATAGATATTCGTCTAGGGAAAATTATATTGTTTTGTATTGTTTTTATTACAAAAATTATGCAACTCGGTGCACTTATCTATTTTGCGTAGCATTTGTTAGGTCATAGTTTAGTATTATTGATCTTATGATATCCTTAAATTTAATATATATATTGTAGGTGACCTCCAA
>CP045891.1:8634412-8660318 GCA_013387185.1 Caligus rogercresseyi | reverse complement strand
AACACTATGTAACAAAAATTAAGTCTTTGTTTTGTCCTTGAGTTAAAACTGTTATTTCCTATTTGCCTATGTCCAGAAAACATGAAAAAATACTTTCAATCATTATTAATTTTGCTTTTGTGTCCAGGATAAGGATATTTGTGAAATTTACAATTTTCATCATATCTAATGTTCAGGCCCAGTTATTTTCGTGCAAAGTATGAATAACCACAAATGTCAGTACTATTTATTTTTCTAGTATGTCATGATTTCAAATCAGTTTTTATAATTTCAATATCTTTCGTACTATTAGAAAATAGGCTTCATATTTCAAAAAGTTGATCATTTTTTGTGTCCTATTTAAGCGGCTATATTTTTTTTTTTCAAGTTTATTGACTATAACTAATATAAATATTATTTTTTGTATATGCCAAGACATTTCAGAACAGTTTTTATAATTCGATATCTGGCATGAAAGTAAAGAACAGATCAATTTAGTCTGAACAAGTATGATCAAATTATATCATAATACATCATGAGGTTGCGTTACCTATATTGGATTTGTTACGAAGAAAAAAACATGTTTGCCTTTTTATTTGCAAGTTCCTTAATAATTGAATATTTGGAGAGTGTACTGTGATTGGAATGGGATTTAGATTATTTATAAACTCCTAAAGAATTCCATTAAGGAACTTGCAAATAAAAAGGCAAACATGTTTTTTTTTCTTCGTACAAATCACAGTTATAGGTAACGCAACCTCATGGTCTTATTTATATACTTTGATCATACTTGTTCAGACTAAATTTATTTTTTATTTACTTTCATCCCAGATATCGAAATTATAAAAATATTCTGAAATGCATTGACATATGCCAAAAATATATTACATTTGATTAAGTCAATAGACTCGAAACAAAAAAAATATAGCCGCTTAATATAACACTAAAAAATGATCAATTTTTGAAATTAAGCCTATTTTTTCGAATAGTACGAAAGATATTGAAATTATAAAATGATTTGAAATGCATTGACATATTAAAAAATAATACTACTGACATTTGTGGTTATTCGTACTTTGCACGAAGATAACTGGGCCTGAACCATTAGAAATGATGAAAATTGTAAATTCACAATATCCTTATCCTGGACACAAAGCAAAATTAAAATGATTAAAAGTATTTTTTCATGTTTTCTGGACATAGGCAAATAGGAAATAACTTTTTAACTCAAGGACAAAAACTTTGTACACGGTCTAATCTGTGCCTCTGAATTTGCTTGAATAGTTAGCGTGACATCGTCAGCGAAACATCAATTATATGGCAAGTACCCTTAAAATCCACGCCAAAGTATTTATTTAATATAATAAGCGCAGTTCTCTCAATGGCAGCAATAAAAGGAGAGGAGCGGATGGAAACCCTGCCTGCAGCTTTTTCCCCAAAATTATTCGCTCACTTTCATGACCGTTTAAGGAGATAGTGGATGATCCGTTAAATAGAAAGGAACGGACAGGATTAAAGAACCGTCTTGGGAGAAATCTTTTAACAGATATTAGAATTTGCCTGTGACTAATCGAATCAAAAGCTTATGAAAAATCAATGGCAATTATTGCACTAATTTTTTTTCTTTCCTTGATAGTGTCAATAGAGGCTTGTATATTATACGAAATATCATGTATTTGACGTCCTCTAAGGAACCCTTTCTGGTGAGGGCCAATTTTCTTATTTAGAATGACTCCCATTTGTTGAGCCAGGACTCCAGAAAGTATACGATATGATTCATTCAATATGGTGATCGGCCTCCAATGGTTGAAATCAGTTCCATTTCCTTTTTTTGGTATTAAAACTATTCTTCCCTTAGTTAAAGTACTAGACATTTTCCCTTTAGCTTCCATATAATTCCCCACTTTCAAGAGAAAGGGTGTTATTTGATCTGTGACTTTAACATAAACTTTCCTAAGGATGCCATCAGGACCACAAGCCTTGTTAATTTTCAATTTTTTCTAATGTATTCCGAATACTTTTGATGTAAATATTGGTTCTACGATACATGGAAGCAATTTCTTAGGCCTTGGAAAATGGCCTTCTCTTTTCCCGACGATTGTTTGGAAACGATAATGGAAGAAACGTAGTATTTCATGACCTTTGGAGAGAATTTTCTCTCCGTCAATGATTTTGTCAACTGTTTGAGCCTTGACTCTTTCGCCTTTTGAAAGATTACGGATCCTATGCATAGGGTCTTGCTCACGGACAATTTTTGCTTCCATCTCTGCCAAACGAAAAGTGTTCACAGCATCATTCATGCATGTGCGAACTAACAGAGAGTCTTTATTTAACACTTTTTCTAATTGGCTTTGATGATGCTTAAACTCTGTATTTTTTTATCGTTTTTTTGTTAAATAATTTATACATTAAAATTGAAGCTTGATAGGCCGATAACGAATTCTTAAAACATACATCTAATTTTTTTCATAACTTAAAATGTAATTATCATCCTCAACTACCCAACCCGGGACCTTGAACGTCTTAGAATGAACGTTACAAATGAGCTCTAAATCTATAATTTTGTGATCGGATGAAGGTTCAGGACGATAACAAGCATTCTTAATTCTTGAAGCAAGGAAGGGAGAAGCTAAAGCAAAGTCCAACTTGGACTTTTTGTTTCCTTGAGACCAAGAAAAAGTGCCCGAAGAACTAAATGTATTCATTACATTAATCAAATTAAAATGAAGAATATCTTTTCTTAACATTCGGCTATTAGGGAAAACATTGATTGAATTTTGTAAATCAACATTTATGTCTCCAATCATAAGAATGGGTATATTATTCTCATGCTGAGAGTTAATAATTGCTTGGAAGAATGAGGAGGATCGCTCATGGGCCCATACGTGTTAAATAAATATAAAACCATTTGAAGATAAACGAAGTTTGTGCCAGTCATTAATTCCTGAGTAAGCTTTTGTACAATATAAAAAGGTAATTTTTTTGTAATAAAAGTGAAACTCCTCTCTTGGATCCAGAACCAGTAAAAAGGTAGGGAAAATTTTAGGCAGACAAAACATGCAATTTTCCGCACACGTAGAAGAAGTGAGAGATTTTATGTCTTGAAGACAGACGATGTCAGCATTCAAAGACATAAGATGTCTCATCAACGCATGTCTCTTTTTTCTATCCCTCCCACCTCTAGTATTAAGGGATAAGATTTTCCTTATTCCTAGATTACTTTTCATATGTTGGGACATCGTATTTGAGAAAATATCTGTTATATAAGTTTCATTATTGAAGTTTTTTGTATTAATGATTCAGTTAAGTACAACTAAGGTTTGGACTGCTTAGAAGGGTTTACAATTTTGTCCGGAGAATAATTAAAGTCCGATTTACTTCTTTAATTAACCGATTGGGACCGAGTTCTATGTTCAAGGATGAGGTGAGAATCTATTAATGGTTCATTTTTTCGACCATCTCGACCATCAGGTCTCTTGCTTGGAAGAATAGGATTATCACTATCAAAAGCTCCAGATGAGACTTCAACACTAAGAGGAGTTACAGAGGTTCTAGAAACTTGATTAGCTGTTTCATTTGTCAATTCATACAATTATCTTGACAAGTATCCTCCCTGCTCGTTACAAGAGAAATGTCTTCATGAACAAGACATTCATTCCTCATGGGAGAAGCTCCAACACGATTATGAAAAGAATCCCCAATGAGGGGCCCAACCGTAACTACTTCTTTAGAAGCTACCTCCTTGATTTCTTTAGAAGGTTGAAAAACTTGAACCTCTTCCCCTAACACAATGGTATTAGAAGAAGAATTCAGCGGAAGGACAGCCAGATTATTAAATACTTCATTAGAAGCTACCTCCTGGACTTCTTTAGATTGTTGAATAACTTGAACCACTTATCCTAACTCAACAGTATTAGGAGAAGATCTCTGCGGAAGAACAACCAGACTATTATCTAAACCACTACTAGATTTTTTGGTGTGAATGGTTTTGATGAGAGCACGTTCATAGTCAATTATACGAACCCGTTTTTCAAGGCAGTGAAGTTTAAGGTGGCCAAAACTAAAGCATTTTTGGCACTGAAGTTTGACACCCGCAAACATGACATTTACCAGGATGTCCTCAAAAGATAGAATTTGGGGAATACATGTCGGGTCAGCAACTATATTGACAATATATCGCTGTCCCTCCAAACTTCTTTATAATTGCCATACTTTGCCTCTGCCTTAGTATCTGAAGGATTCCGTTTGGGAAAATGATCCAAAACCTCACCAAATTGTCTAAGCCATTCAGCCATACGTAGTTCATTTACGCGTTTGAACGTGTTTATCAACGTTAAGGTGATTTTTTCCCTCTTATCTAAATGGACCTTATCTATTCCCTTTAATTTGAAGGTCACCTCTTCAATGGACCCATCAACTTTTCAATTTTCTGCACATGGCAGCCCTTACGATCATTTATACGGCTCCTAACGTCAATTGGGAATTTCGTATAGAAGCAAGCCTGCCCAAGACCTAATTTAGGGTTTGCCCCTGTAATTTCCTGATCTTGAAAGCCAAAATTAATAGCCATGTCATAAATATTGAGGTGCTTAATACTATTAACACCTCTATATACCGTTCCATCTGAACTACTTAAAGTGAGAACAAAGATTTCCCACATGTAGTTCCTCTCCAAGTTTAAATGAACTCCATGATCTCTGCGAGATCCCTTACCTCTTCTTATAATAGAAAAATAGCTTTTTGATGAATCATCATCATCAGGGTGTTTATCAGAAGGCTTATGACCATAGAGATATAAATATATAGAGAGCTGATTCCCTTCAATGGCAGAGAAACAGCGTTCTAATATTTCTGTGTGTGCAAAATAAACAAAGTAATTTATACGACGTCATCGTAAGCTGATCTTAGAGATAGAATCTATGAATGATGAAGAGAATACACTTTCTACAGTAAACCCTCGATATAACGCCCCTCTGTATAACGAACTTCGGATACAACGAACCTCCTGGAGCTAGCCGAACAAGCCTCGATATAACGAACTTAAGTTCGTTATATCTGAGGATACCGAACTTTTCTGGAGCTAGCCGAACAAGCCTCATATATAACGAACCTAAGTTCGTTATATTTAAGGCTACCGAACCCAAATTATGAGCTGCTGCGGATCATGCGGTTTGAACCCATGCATGAGATGCAGCAGAGGAGACACAGACGAAGATCTCTGACTTCTTCAAGGCTGGTCCCTCCCCAGCCGAGAAGAGGTCTAGGACAGAGTCTGAGACCAGCAGTGTGTCTGTGACTTCGACCTCCTCCACTAATCTGCCAAATGTGTCCAGCGGCAGTTCATCGTCACTCCTGCAGGATATACCTTACACTCCAGAGCCCCCTTTAACGAACTTTCGGATATAACGACCTTGCCCTCCCCCCATATAGTTCGTTATATCAAGGGTTTCCTGTATATCTTTTTAAAAGTTTTTACAGTCACAATGACGTATTTCTCTGAAGGATTCAATCAGCTCTCTATATCTTTATATCTCTATGCTTATGACTCATTCTTTTTGAAATGTTCCACGAAAAAAATAACAAAATCAAAACAATGTAAAAATACTTATCTCTCCTGCTCCTTTGGACACCGAAGCCTCGAATACAGGTGCTCCGAAGTGTTGACTATCCAAAAAAAAGTCGATGAGGGGTATCCTTAAGCACTTAATAACACTTTTCTAATTAAAGAAAGGGGCAAAACACTCCAGATCCCTCACAAAACGAATATATCTTCCAGACAAATAAAGACACGTCTTCATTTATACATAAGAAGGGGAAAAAAGTTTTTTAATTACTTGCTTACTTTTTCCTCAATAATATAGAAAATGAGTTCTTCATAAAGTAATTTATCTTTTTCAGATGACATCTCTTCAAAATATACTAATTATAATACAATATGTGTGCGTCAGGCCATGAAATACGTTTGTTGATGATGGCCCCTGTACTTTGAAGCAATCAAAGAGACTTGTCCATTTGTCATTTTTAAAATAATTTAGCACAATTGCATGTTGTACCTCTATAGAAACAAAGTTATATTTTATTTAACCAGTTATCATTATATAGAAACAATTGGGCCTCCAAGCAATATAAGGATACGGAACGTCAAGAGGATTATTGAAGGCCTTAGGGATTAATCAAGCAGTCATATACTGATGTTGTTGATGCATGGCAAATGAGTTCTGGCATGGTTAAATATGTATAGATATACTACGTACTGTACCCCCCACAAGGCTTCTTACATCATGGAGAAATCTATTGTGAGAAACGTAACAAGGATTGCCTGAGGGCATGATTCTAAAGAAGTTTGTTTCCATAAAAGGACTTATTAATTGGAGTATCATCGAGGATTAGTTATTTTAGCAAAGTTATTATATATATATATATATATATATATATATATATATATATTCCCAATATATCTCGTCAGGTAGTCTGTAATGATATCTTTTTTTGATTAATTAATTAGTTATGTCGATATATTTAACAATAAAGAAATATATTTAAATCATAGTTTTGCCATTTTGCGTCCTTGAGTACCGGCTGGCTCCAAAAAAACGAGGATATTTATCAATATATTACATTTTTGTCCAATGTCTTGACCTAGCTAGGAGTTAATACCCCCATGAAGAACAGAACTATCGAAGAGCCACCTTAAATTACATTTCTTATTATTATCCAGGATTTTGACAGAGAACCTCTAATAATTAATAACAGTAAGGAGAGCTACTTATTGGCATTCGAGAAGACATGCCAAGGTAATAAAGAAAAGGACTATTGAGTATTGAGTATTTTTAAATAAGCTAACAAATAAGTTCACGAACTACTCTTCAGAGATGAATATTAAGTTATAGGCAACATGATTTATTTCAGTCATTTATTTTCATTATATAAATTATTATTCTGTAGAAATATTTCTAAAGATAAATAAACCGATTGGGGACTGCTTTTATATATTTAAGGTCTCTGATGTTCGTTTTATCATTTTTAATGCCGTAGAAACAAACAATACATTCGTTGAAGTCATTATATTTGAGAACATATATAATCTGTATAAAAGGCAAGGTCACAATATACAGTTGTTACTATAATGAAAAAATACTACATCTATAATATGGTGACGTCACATTTTGAGAAGAGTTATTCGTATCTACAATGAGTACTTCAACTCCTGGAATGTGGATTGAAGGGAATAAGGCATTTGTTTTGAACTTTTTTCCGTGATTTCAAGTGAAAAAGCTCATCCCGTCCTTTAAACATTCAACATACTAAATTCGTTACTATTAACTTAATTATGCAATTCGTTCAGTACGGATTCCATTTATTATTTATTTTTATCTTTCTACATGGTGCGATTGCATTTGAGTGATCTTTTTAACGCTGTGCTCATATCAATAATTTATGGTATTAAAAAGATAGACATTTCAAACTTTCAAAGGAAGGCTATGTAACATTTATCAAGTTAATGATTGAATAAAATCGACCTTGGCCTCCAATGTCTCCTCGTCATTTGGGCCCAGTACTTGACGTCATCATATTATATCGTATTTTTCATTATTTACTTTTTCGTCTTAGTAAAACCTGTATATAGTCACCTTGATATAAGACATGTGACGAACCCAGCTGCTTTATGTCATTATATTTTTCATGTGAACATTCTTTCAGAGGAAGAATATCATCATTAAAAACACAAATTGTCCCTTCTTCATGGGTCTAATTCCAAGACGTCATTGGCGAATCCTTGTAATGTACTCCTCCGAATTGCCCTTTGAATATTAATTTCATGAAGCAAGTCATCATACTCAAGGAAATATTTGATGTATATTTTGTTAGATCATATTTGATGATAAATGGCTCATTACACGTAACAATAAATAAGGAAAACTGAGCTGACCAAAAAAAATATGTTCATGAGTTTGCGAGCACCACCCTTTACTGTTGTCCCGAGAAATAGTCATGGAAGAAATGTAAGGCTTTGCAATTTGAATAAATTACGATAAGGTTCCCCCTTGGAATGTCTAGAGATTTAAATATCTTAAGGTATCTTAAGACATGTTCCATGTTACTAGGCAGGAAGAGGCTTTCAAAAGAATAAGAGGAAGAGGGGGGATAATGAAAAACCTGAAGCCTACAAAAATATAAGTTATTTTTTTAAACAAAGGAAATTAACTTTATTTTCTAAATGTGCAAAATAAAAATAAAAACCGTTAAGTAGAAAACCTTCTACAAAAAAGGGGGTATGACTATGTGTGAGTCTGTATACATTAAAGTACATACATTTTCCCTTCTTTCTCTGCATAGACTTTGCGTAGTTAAAATACATGCATGTATCTTAGAGGGCATCATCAAAGTCAGTGTTAAGTATCACAAACATAAGGAATAATATATAAAAACAGAATAAGAAAAAACATAGTTTCGCATTTGACATAATATTTATTCATATCATACCAGATGCAACTCAATCCTGCATAGGATCTGTAGAATATCAATATTATCAATATAATATATAATTTACCAGCTTTTAAAAGCAAATAATTGTATCTTTTTTAAAGTTAACGTCATGACATCATTACGGCGATGGATGTTTTTGTATACAAATCTGTGTATTTGAGATGGAGATAAAGGAATCATTAATCAATTGTTAAGTGTGAAAGTAGGATAAAAATACTGAGCAATATGACTGGCATATCTCAATGTTCTAAGGTCCATGTACAGAGTTTGAAGAGGTTAAATTGATATATGTATTTTTTTAACTCACGGAGGTATTCTATTAATATACATTCATATATGTATAACGGGATTAATATAATTGTTTTCGTAGTTCTTGTGTATTCTTAAAGTAGAAGCCAATAACAATATATTTAATATTAAATTTGTCAGATAATAATCTATAAATTATATATAACTAGAGGCATATATACACTCAGAGAGTGCAAACCTCCGCCGTCATGAGCCTTCCGAGGCGGATTTTTCACGACTGGGGAGGCGTAGAGAGACGGGGGAGGGTTCCCCTAGGCGGAAATTCCGAGAGGAAGACGCTCCCGGCACCCAATTCACAGCACAGCGACATCTATTGGCAGAGTAGGCTAACTTGAAAAATTTAGTAGTATTTAGCTCATTTGGCGCCTTAATTCTGCACTCAGAGATGCCAAAATTTAATCACTTCTTCCTTTTCGCACTTCCAACAACTCCACAAAATTTCATCCAAATCCGTTCAGTACTTTTTGAGTTATCCTGCTGACAAACCAACAAACCAACAAACCAGCCAGTGAAACAATACCTCCTTCGGCGGAGGTAAATATATGGTATAAAAATATATTCTTTAAAATCTATTTTGCTTATGTTATAATTATATGATACATATATTATATTTATTGATGATATAATACTATTTATTATCTTCAAACTTTGGTCCTCTTTAGAATACTCTGATTGACTCGTCATCGACCTTACTTTCATTTATTCATATATTTATTGCAGATTTAATAGAATGCCAGTATTATTCACGTGGATATAAATAACCATTAAAACTTAAATTAGTCCATCGAAGTTAAATAATTTCAGTGAAGTTGATCACCTTCCCCTCTCGGAATCGAACCTGCGCCCTTAACATTAGTTATTGAGCAAAATTCCACTGAGCTAAATAGTGGAAGTATACTACTAAATGATTATTTAGTAGTATACCACTTTTATCTGAGTAAACAAACAATGTTAAAATTAATGTTAGCCATATTATGACGTCACGCACAATAGATTCTAATAGAATTAAAAAATTATAAATTGGAATCTTTCAAATCTTTGGGCATGGACTTCGGAACAAAGAATTCGGTAGAAAATGATTAAACAATTTTCACAGGTAAATATAATTTATGGGTGGTTTTTTTTATCCGATAGATATCCCTCGACAGTTTGAAAAAATATCAAGATTTGATTTTTTTAAATATGTAAATGTATTATATGAAAATCATATTTTAAAATTATGAGTCACTTAGTTTTATTATTGTTGTCTATTGTGTAATTAATTTTAAAGATGTCTTTATTTGTTAATTTTTGTTTTAATTTTCAATATTCAAAACTTAAGATCTTTTGTCTTTGTTATCCAGATATTTACACCTACAAAATAGGCAAATGGTATGTATTGCATCCTTGATATATATATTTTATATATGTATATATATATATCAGAGCTGCGACTACCAAATGTAAATCGGTATTCGATACTACCGACGGTAGATTTCAAAATATCGAACCGATTATACGATATTCGGTAGAAACTACCGAATACCGAACCGGGGTAGATTTTTCTACCGAATCCCAGCTCTGATATATATATATATATATATATATATATATGCAGAAGGCAAAATGTTTAAACCTATGCGGCTCTCAAAGATGGCACCCTCTATTCTACGTTAATAAAAGTGATCATAGACAAGGAGTCTATGATTAAACATAAAAAGGCAACGATAAGAAGAAGGGAGAAGATGTCACGTTCTACACATATACATTAGGAATACATGCAAGCAGAGCCACCTATCGTCAAGCGCAAACAAAAAAAATTAATATTTTTATTACGCATTTGCTAAGGGTGTATTAAGTTTATTTACATGGTTAACAAACATGTTGAAAAAGTATCTCCTCTTATTAAAAGGGTCCTATAAATATATAAAAGGCTTGCATTAATTAACACCATCAAAATAAACACTTTCACTCTTACATTAGGGCTCAGATTGAGGAATCCAATATTTTTAGGAATTTGATGGGAGCCATCGATCTATATTATAACTTAAAATCCTAACAAGTCAACATTGAAGTCGATTAAATAATGCTGAAAGGGAAGGTAAGGCTGTTATTCCTTGAGCAATGCAAACAAGGAAAAAGGACAAAAGTACAGAGTAACGTGTCCTGTAATACATAACAGTATTTTATAAAGCAATAGCATAGGTTAACATTACTGGAATTTATGTATGGATAGACTTCCCTTTTTCTATTATCAAAACTACATTGTTTATCTCTAATATACCAAGGGAGGCAGCCATTTTCGAAATAATCTTACGTCATCAAACAACAGCTGAAAAACGACCCAATTTCTATTTAATTCTTCGCATTTTGTATAATATGTTTTGGACTTTGGTTATAACAGCGTCACATTTGGCATTCCTTGTGAACGCCAGAAAATCTTCATCAGAAGTTTTGATCTTGAAAAAGGTCTTCTAATGAGATTTGGAGGGCTTGGTAAGTCTCTCTTAATGCAGGGCAGTTCCAAAGGAGAGATGATCTGTCGTTTTCTAGGTGTATTTTACAGAAGAATCAGTTCTTTCGATTGTCTTTAAAAAACTTGTTTTCCACTTCCAATTAACCGGTCAAAACTCGATACTTGAACCATTTTTCTGAGGATGTAAGAAATATATTATTCACAACACAGTTACTTATACTTCTATTTATCCCACGTCTCTTTAAGTAGGCTTCAAAGGTATAAATACCTAGGTGGCATTAATGAGATAAAACCATCAACGTGACTAATCAGTGGATGCATAATAGACTGAATTAGAGGGTGGAAGAGACATATTGAAATGGGCAACTGATGAAGCAAAGAAAAGAAGGAAAGAGTATTATGTTTGTCCCTATTATACAGTCAAAGTCTAAGGTCCAAGCTCTATGGGGTAGCAATGGTAATCAAATTAAAATTACACTTTTTCTTATGAATCAACAATGCGTGATGACGCCAATGTTATTAATAGTAGGCTGTTGCTACTTCTATTCCAGAGTATTCTAATACAATGTAGAAACATTGCTTATGCAAAGTTTCCCAATGAGCTCCTTCCCTTTTAAAACAGGAACAGGCCTCAGTAATAAAGGACTGCATCTAATTATTTGTGTGGAGACTATATCCGTCTATAGTCCAAGAAGTTTCTAAGAAAATTGTTAAAAACAATGCGAGCTAGAGGCATATATACACTCAGAGAGTACAAACCTCCGCCGTCACGGGGTCCTTATGAACCTTCCAAGGCGGATTTTTCACGACTGGGGCGGCGTAGAGGGACGGGGGAGGGTTCCCCTCGACGGAAATTCCGAGAGGAAGACGCTCCCGGCACCCAATTTCACAGCACAGCGACATCTATTGGCAGAGTAGGCTAACTTGAAATATTTATGTATATAGCTCACTTTGCATCTTAATTCTGCACTCAGAGATGCCAAAATTTAATCACTTGTTCCTTTGGCATTTCCAACAACTCCACAAAGTGTCATCCGAATCCGTTCCGTACTTTTTGAGTTATCCTGCTGACAAACAAACCAACCAACCAACAAAACAACGCCAGTGAAAACAATACCTCCTTCGGCGGAGGTAATGACAAAGTAAGTATAATTGTTAACTTAAGTGTTAATCAAATAATAATAATAATAAAGATATATGATACACACAACAAAGTGTAATATGAGGAACTGATAATTCCAATAAAGAAATTATAATTTCCAGTTTAACTCGCGTAGCAGCCATTTTAACCATATTCCTGACGTCTTCAAGTTTGTTGCATGTTAATTTTCAGTTGAGTGTCCATTTGTATAGGTCGGAGGGTTAAATCCATTATATTATATTATAAATTTAAATAAATATATTATAAAACTATTATCTAATTTATATGAACTCTTAACAAAGGTATAAAAATATGTATTCCCACTTTTGTTTATCATTTGGACTTAAATTGATTTCTTAATTTATATTATATCAATACTTGTGATTCTTTTATATTTTCTACCAGGTCAAATAACATGGAATAATAAACAAATATGTCCTAGAAAAAGAAAGCAAATGGATATATTTGATCTTGTTTATTGTCAAGGACCGAGTCTTTAGAACCAAGGATATCCACTCTACAATTAAGATGTTATTTATCAGAACAAGAAAGGAAATCAAAAATAATTTGAGGATTTTTTCAATGGCTTAATTTTTTTTCTCCCAACGAGATAATTTTATTAAGAAACGAATAATAGTACATTTACACAAAATACAAGTATAATTTTAAGAAATCAACTTTTTAACAAACTATCACAACCATTCAATAAAAACAATCAGCGAACATACATGAATTAGGGGGGGGGGGGAGGGGATTTATTATAAAATTTCTTTTATAATATTCTTTATATAGGCATCAAAACAGTGTGGGAGGGGAGTCTTTGTGCTCCTCAATTTATATAAAACCCTTTGAATTTTGGTAACTATTAAATTTATTTTCTTCATTAAAAGGACCTACATACATTAAAGCAAAAAATTTAACTTTTAAGTATAATCTCAATTTAAAGTAAATTTCTTCTATTACAATGAGCCAAACTTTTTTCAGCTCCTGACAATCCAGCAAGAGTGAGAAGACGTTTCCAGCTCAGTTTCACAGAAAAACACAATCGATCATCCTCAGATCGCCCATGATACTTCCAAAGGGCAACGTATTTGAAATTAAACGATATTTCAGCCAATACCATTTAAACGACAAATGCTTACTCTTTAAAAACTTTAATGCATCTTTTACAGTGCATTTAAATCCATTCTTCCTATTCTTCTTTCAACTTGGTTTAAAAAAACATATTTAACATTTTTAACATTAGCTAAAATTTGAGAATTTTTCAAATGGCTTAATTGATGAAATAATATTAATATTAAATACTGACAAAACTTTTATTGAACATCATTTCTGAGGAATGCTACTTTAAAAAATGAAAATATAATAAATAAATTGTGCCAACATGATTTTAATGCAATAAAAGTAAAAAATAAGCTTAATCATCAAAAATGATTAAAGGATCCTTGATTGGTAAAATTGTAAATATTACAATGGCATATAATATATTGTTTCCATGTCATTTTCGGAAAAGATTTTGGTAAATGAAGAACAATTTTTTGGTTAAGATTTTATTTATTAGCTAAAATCCATACAGTGTAAAAAATAACAATACACTAGAAAGTAGAAGATAAAAAAACCACAATCTTAAGGCAGTTACGTTAAAAACAAAACTGTTTATGTATTCTGTAGTGTGCAGACGTGCCTAAAGTGACTCCCCTAGATATTATTCATTCCATCCGAAGTAGGAACTTGTGGACGGTGTTTTTAATATTACGTGTTCCTTACATCACTGGCTACGGGTGAGAGTTAAAAAATTGTGATTGGCCTTATATTTGTGAAGATATTTGGCCTTTAAATTATCTTCAGGGAGTCCGAAGAGGGAGGAAGGTTTTTTTTTTTTTCCCTTTTTTTTTTTCTTCTCACCTTGGTTGTCCTCTAGCTGGGCCGGGAGGGGACTTGAAAAAGAGAAATAATCATCATGTGTGAATCATCCAGCGGATCACAAAACAACTATCTTAATGCTCTTAAGAAGGATCTGGCTTCTAGAGCTATGAAAAGCAAAATAATAATAGATGTGAGAACAATAATGGGAGATCGTGCTCCTCTGCGACCTTCTAATAGTGAAGTGGAGAATTTGATTTTTGGCACTTTAAAACTCCAGCATGCTATACTTCAAGGAATCCATGTTTTCCCCGGAGGTAGAAATATAGTTGTTATAGTCCTCAACAAGGAAATGGATATAAGGAAAGACCTAGCAAACGTTGAAGCCGAATTTATTATTAGAAAAAGTGATGAAAGTTCAAACGGAATCAAAGGAACTGTGAGAAATTTAAGGGCGCAAAGAAAGGATGCTTTTGGGAATCCAATAGTCTTTGAAAAAATGATTACAGAATTTTACCCTCATGAAGATGTAGAAGGAGATGAGATTGGTCGTGTTATGGAGGAGTATGGAAACATAATTCAATCTGCAAAACCCTGTACATTTATTGAGGGAAGACTAAAAGGTTTAAGAAATGGAAATTTTCAGTTAAGTCTTTTACCAAAAAAAGATATCCCAGGATTTTTACCGATAAAAGGATTAAAGACCAGAATTGGTTATTTTGGCCAACCAAAAACATGCGCCAAATGTTATAAGACTGGGCATTTTACCAGAAGTTGTCCAAACTTGTTCGTAAGATGGAACGATTACATCAAACACTGTGCGGGTGAAGGAAAAACTGTTAAGGATGAGACGATGATTGAAACAACAGAGGGAATGAAAGATATTGAGATCGAAACTTCGAAGTCGAACAATGTTATTGGGTGTAGTGACGAGACTAAAAATAACGGACACATCGAGACTGAAGAAAACGCGGATGGGGTTGAGGATGAAGAGAGGAATAACAAAATAGACGCCCAGCAAGGGAACGAGACCGTTAATGAAGAACAAGAGAAAGAATGTGTTAATGAAGAGGAGGGCCAATCTAATAAAAATGACAAAAATTGTGATGAAAAAATTATCTCACTGTCTTTAAGAAAAGAAATCGCCAATTTCAGGAGGAGAAAATTGAAGCAAACTCAACTTCGGTTGAAACTCCTTCATTAGTTTCTAAGAAAGATAAAAAGTCTGCTATAAATAAAGAACTTGGCATGTCCTTACGCAAAAGGACCGGATCTGGACCTAAGAGAATACCCCCGGATAAAGATCGTTCACAACCAAGTACGGAAACATATAATCAAGAGGAGAACTCCCCAGATAGTGAGAAGAACAAAGATGAACCTATTGAAATAGAAAAAACCATTCCTCACAAAACTCGATCTCAATCAGCAGGAAAAAGAAATAAGCCTGATACGGAAAACTCTCCTGAAAAAGATAATACCCCACTTAAATACAAGAAAACATCATTTTAGTCCATGAATATAGTCCATTACTTCAAATGAATGAGTTACTTGGCATAAAACGAATAATTTCTTTGAATACCAGAGGAGTGAAAGATAGGAGGTCTGGACATGGAATGATGAGGAGAATTCTTGCTCTACAACCGGACATTATATGCCTTCATGACATACGTACTCGGGTTTCTTCTTCGTGCTTAAAGTCGTGTTCATATTGTCTGCCGACCAACTTCTCTGTATTCTTTACGGGATCTGGCTCACAGCGGGGTATCCTCACTTTAGTTTCAAATTTCGTAGCGAAGGCAGAGTGTCTTCGTGAATACTCAAAAGATAGTCAATGGCACGAAGTGAAGGTGAATATAACATCAAGCAATATAGAATTCTCTATCTTAAACATTTACGGCCCAAATAAGTACTCCCCTCAGTTCTACATATCAATAGAGGATTGTATTACCCATAATCATATGCCTAAAATCTTGATTGGTGGTTTGAATATTGATTTTACAAAGGAGTCCCATCATAACAAACAAGCCTTTCAAAACTTGGTTGAAAGAACTCATTTATTCGATTGTATTAAATTATTCAATGAGGATAACAGTTTGTATTCTTGGAGATGTACAAATAAAATGTCAAGACTAGACCACTCATTTGTTTCTTTGGGCATCCTATCCCTAATAAGAAAGACATCATATATCTTCGAACCGTCTTCAGACCATAAAATCATTGATTTACAATTTAGAGTCAAATCCGACAAGACTTTTACGACACCGAATTGGCTCCTCAGAGATAAAGAATTCCAAACATATCTAAAAGAGAAGCTCCCTCCTGCTCTTACTAAGGGAAGAATTTCCCTCATCCCCAAGAATGGAGATGATACATGTATTAGTAATTGGAGGCCTTTAACTATTTTAAATGAAACATATCGCATAATTACAGGAGTACTGGCGAAACCGATGGAACCAATTTTGAATAAAATAATTAGTAAAGCCCATAAAGGATTCCTTAAAGGACGGAGTATAGCGGACATCCATAGAAACATAAGTGCTTCCATAAATTCAGTCAATACTAGCAGGAAGTTTGTTGCTATAATCGCAATAGATTTTAGTAAAGCCTTCGATTCAATCAGGCATAATTTTATTCTAAAGGCAGTAAAAAATATCTGCCACCTCATTTTTTTAACCCCATCCGTTCCCTTTTATTCAATGGATCTTCAACAATTATGATCGACGGTGTACGAAGTGACCCTATCATCCTTGGCAAAAGATGTAGGCAAGGATGCCCAGTATCTCCATTACTATTTGTAGCGGCAATGGAACAGTTGAGCACTATTTTAAACCGAAAATATGGAGGCTTTGGCGTCCTACTTGGCTTAGAACGGCATCTTATTGATCTCTATGCCGATGATATTACTCTAATGATATACTGCTCTCTTATTTGGAACGGATATGTCTAATGATAATGTAGCACGATTCTCTGAAAACTGGGCTGCTGCACAAAGAATTTTTTGGAGAGGTTCTCCAATATTTGACAATAATAACATCATTGACATAATTTGCAAGAACGCCAGCAAGCCTCCATTCTTTAAAATGTTAAACTTTAAACCAGAAGAACTGGAAAATCGCACTTAGAGAAGGAGCTTTTACATGTGGTGATTTAAGGAGTGAATCGGTTTGTATGACAGGGAGGTTTCTTTACCCTCTTCAAAGACCCGCCAAATATCACACACAGCTAATGCCATGGTTCCTGAAATTCACTGATAAAGATATCGGGACTCGTGAGGCCCATTCTGTTGCCGAAGAACATTTAAAAAAACTTGAATCTTCCCCCTGAGTGGAAGAGGAATATTTTGAGGTCAATTGTTGGAATCGTTGATGGGCGAAAATTTACAAGTTAACAACAAATATCGGCCAATATTATCAAATTTTTGGGACATTGTAAGGATTGTACAAAGTACAGAACAGAGGTTGGAACTACGCGGCTGAACTGATCAAATACGTCCCATCTACATCACCTCATCTCGCAGCAACACTCAATGTCCTTATTCGACAGTACAAGAAATACAAAAACACCAAAAACGAACGCTTATAGATTGATCTTAGTTATTATCTTCTTTTTCGCATTTAAGAATTTTATATATTTTAGATTTTTCTTGAATATTTGCTAAATTTTATTGTCTTTTGTATTTAACCATTGTGTTAGTTGTATTTGTGTATATATTTTATGAATGTTAAATGTTCTAGGTTTTTAAGGTCTTTAAAAGGAAATTAATGTTAAACTAAAATATTCATTTATGATATTCCTAACACAGATTTCTTTTTATAATTCTTTTACATGATATGTTTTACATTGTATGATGTATTATTTTTATTCAATAAAGACCTTGCCTATGAAAAAAAACATAAATGAACATTATAATTCAAATTACTGTCTACAGATAATACCATAATATGAAATGACTTATTAAAAATTATTTCTTATTCAATCTAAAACGTTAATGTCGTCTTATTGTCAATTTGATGAGTTTGAGGTACTCGAGAGAATTTGAAGGAATAAACTTTATCAAATCTCCGGCCCATGTCCATGACGTCGCAGATGAATTGGGATTTTTTATCGAGAGGGCTGAATAACGAGCCGCTGCCCCAATCATAATTGCTTTAAGGTCTTCGCTTCGCATATAAGAGTTATTTATCAGTCTCTTCGCAATTAATGATTTCATGTTGAGCAGTGCAAATTCAACAGCCTTTTGATGAGGAGAGATCTTCCTTTTTCTTTGAATGCTCCAAAAAGAGTTGTAGCTCTAATCACGTTCGAATTTAAGTCCATATTACCACAAACGTTTAGATGAGTAAAGTGTTTGATCGTCTTTAGCAGAGGATAATCCACGAAGCCATGCAATGTATTATTAAATAAAAATATGCAATTATTGCAAGGATAATAAAATTTGATGAGGTCTGCTGAGATTTGGAATTGAGCCATGAATTTGGACCCGTCAGCGATTCCACAGGTTGAATTATAAATTTTTTTCCCCATGCCGGAGGAAGACTTAGATGATCTAAAAACTTTCCCGCTATTATTCGTACTTCATTCAGTGTTTGCTTGTCAAATATTGGTTTTGAAAACGACGGCATAGAAGGGCATATGGTTTTTACAGATCTCTGAAGTGGATACCGAAACCTTCCTCCGCCAAAAGTGGACACTTTTTTTCTTTCTTAAAATTTGATAGATAAAAATGAATAACAATTTAGTTCTTCGTATATTTGGTTCCATGGAACTGCATTCAATATGAGTAAGGCCCTTGGTCTGGTTGTTCATTTAACGGTTATTTATATACAACTGTATACAACTAAAAAGGACTAAAAAAGAGTGCGAAATGTTTTAATTATTTTAGAATAGCAGCTACGAATTAAAAAGTGCACACATAGAATGTTGATTATATTTATAATTTAAAAATATATACCATACATAAGAACAACAGCACTATAAAAGAGCTAATGGACAGATCAGGCGAGTGGAGTCTCAAGCATATTTTTACTCAATCGTCTGGACTACTGGCATGGAAAATGTCTTGGTCCCGTCGCCCGCAACATCGACATTTTTGGACGCTCTGTCATGGATGCCAAAACCAGTCGGTCAAATTCTATCTCCTGAGAGTCCCTCTGCCCAACAACGGTAACATGGCCCTTTGGAACGCCTTCACATTAAGGCACGCATGTGGTGATCTGCGCGGAGCGTCCACAGCCGATATGACGAAGAATTTGTTTTTCAATCTGTGGAACCATTCCTCAATAAATTATTTGGGCGTTTTTATATAGTTTTTTAATATATAGTTGTGCTTTTTATTTTTTTTATTTCATTATATAAGTTTTATCAATATTTATATTATATGTTTTAGAGTAGTTAATCCTAGCTGAATAGATATTTTTATAAAAGCTTTAAAAATCCTCTCAAACGACATCTGTTCCTTTCAAACTATTAGAACCAAATAATCTATCTTAGTTATCTACTTACAAACAAAATTAGTTTTTAAAATTTTAAAAAAAACAGTTTTTTGTTCCAATGTATATATTATTAAGGGAAATATTTTGATTGTAGAAGGTTCGCATATAATATCACTGTTCATTTATTTACGTATGCCAAACAAATTACATGTAACAAGATTCCAAATTATTTAATAAGAACTTTGTTGGATGTAATTCGATCCATAAATATAGCAAATATATAGGGATATTTTAAAGGTTTTTTTTGCATTTCTTAAAAACTAGTTAAGATTATTTTTATTGAATTGTAAATGTATTATGTAATATTTTAAAAGCCTTGTACACAATCAAATTTTAAATAATGCATGCCCATATATTGTAGTAATATTTGTTCGTAGTATAGGGCTATCGATTTGTCGTTCATTCAAAGATTTTCTTTTCATAGGAACAATTTCCTTTCTACAAAATGTCATCACTTTTTTTCAGAATGACAAAAAAGGGTCCTTTCTAAAAAAAAGATGTAATTTTTTTTCAGAATGAGGAACAACAAAAGAACGATGAACGACAAACGATTCAATCTTAAATGAACGATGAACGATAACTTTTGGTAAACGACGAAAGACAATTTTTCGCGAACATCAACAAGTATGATATATATATTAAGGGGTATTATAGAAACCTAATATAAGATATCAAAATTTATCCCCCGCGAAAGTTGCGTCATAAGAAACTAAATGATCGTAGAAAAATGGATTTTGGTTTGACCCCCCCTTACCCCCCCCCCCCAATTGCGTTCAAAGGTTTCGTTATGAAGCAAAACATTTTTGTTATTACTTATTTTGGAAAATTTAGTTTTACAAAATTTAGCTATGATCAATGTATGACTTTGTTATTTTGTGCACATTTTCGTCAAATAATATTTAGTGCCAATAAATGAACCTAAATGCTGACGCACCAAACATTTTTTAAATAACGGCTCCTACTTGGGTTCTTTAATAGTTTCAAGAAGGAAAAAGAAAAAAAGGGTACTCATGTTGATGTTTTTAAGTTATTTTTTAAATAAGTTTGCTTTTCACATCTTAATTTTCATACAGTAACTCCCTCACATGGTTGAGAATATAAATCTATGACGTTGATTATATCCATAAACTTTTGCAGATAATAATATAATGACGAAAAATGTTTTCTCAACTGATAAAAAGAAGTTATTGTTAAAGGTAACTTGTTATTTTAAAACTTAATTCTTATTTCTTAAAAAATATTTTTAGAATTCCACCATGAATACATTGATCACGTATTACTAAAAAGTGGCATAGCGGAAGATCAAGCGAAATGTCTACTTTCAGTAGTCGAAGAACATTAAAGACTTGACACTTTGGTCACTGTTGTGTGTTACGGATGCAACACCAATGTCAGAATATGGTAAGGAGTAATAAAAAGACTCGAGTTATGTCTTAAAAGACCACTTCAGTGGATTATTTGTCTTCTACACATGAATGAGTTACCTTTTAGAGAAGTTTTTAAACATTTAGATGGCGCACAAAAAGGACCTCGGACTTATGAAGGTACCATAGGAAAATTAATTAATACAGACTTTACCCAAATTCAATAAAAAGTTTTTAAATACTTGTGGGAAAAGTAAAATACTTAAATCAAAGTTTACTGTATTCTTTAAGCTCAGATAAAAATATTTAAACGAAATTACATTAGGAATACAAACAGGAAAATTTTCGAATTCAAGCTTTTGCTACAGGTCTCCAGGAGCATTACATGAGGCAAAATGTCTTACCATAGCCAACAGAATTTTAAGATCCTATATTTCACAAAAAAGTCCATGTGAGTCTCACATAAAACTTGTAAAAGGCCTAACCGATAAATAAATGGAAACAAGAATATTTGCCCTGGAAAAAGTTTTGGTTGCAAAAAAGAATATTAAAAAACAAAGAAATTTTCAACTACCCAAAACTATCAGTTGTAATTCTAAGAATTTTTTAAATCTTATCGACTGGTCAAATATAAATTTGTCTGTTCCTCCAATTGTGCCTGAAGACGATCTTATAAAAGCAAAAGAACATCCTTTAAAAATTAATAAGTATCCTTGCCATTCACAATCAGTGGAAAGAGCTGTAAAACTAGTAACGGAGACATCTGCAAAAGTTTTTGGATAAATCAACGTCATAGATTTATATTCTCAACCATGTGAGGGAGTTACTGTATGAAAATTAAGATGTGAAAAGCAAACTTATTTAAAAAATAACTTAAAAACATCAACATGAGTACCCTTTTTTTCTTTTTCCTTCTTGAAACTATTAAAGAACCCTAGTAGGAGCCGTTATTTAAAAAATGTTTGGTGCGTCAGCATTTAGGTTCATTTATTGGCACTAAATATTATTTGACGAAAATGTGCACAAAATAACAAAGTCATACATTGATCATAGCTAAATTTTGTAAAACTAAATTTTCCAAAATAAGTAATAACAAAAATGTTTTGCTTCATAACGAAACCTTTGAACGCAATTTGGGGGGGGGGTAAGGGGGGTCAAACCAAAATCCATTTTTCTACGATCATTTAGTTTCTTATGACGCAACTTTCGCGGGGGGATAAATTTTGATATCTTAATATTAGGTTTCTATAATACCCCCTAATATATATATATATAATATATATATATATATATATATATATATATATATATATATATATATATATATATATATATATATATATATATATATATACTAATCAGTCTGAAGGGAGTCGTGGACAGTCAAATTTAAAATATTAAAACTTGTCAATATGACTTCCTCCATAATTCCTGGGTGTTGATTGGTCCAAAGAATTAAGGGTTGGGGGAGATTCAAAGGTACATTAATGATTATTATTAGAACATGGGTGTCATGTTCTTTGTTTATTTCTTTATTCTTAGAAAGAAGGGGGGGGGGACTACAAAATGAATCTGTAGCGGAACTGAGGTTGAGTGCACCTCTGAGGAGGGAGGAGGGAGGGGAAGGAAGATTCCACCCAGCCATTTCCAGGATTTATTTTTAGACACGTTAAACTATATGTATAAGAAGAAGAAGAAAAGTCGTCGAATTCATTCCTGCCCCCTACATTAATAACAACAATAAAGAGGATAAGATACTATTTGGTTCATTCTGTTGAGATGGAAAGTAATATTCTACATATAAGTGGTTAGAGTAAGTGATATCTTTAACATCATCAACTTGTAAGTTTTATAGACATACATTATATGACTACATATATAATATACACACATCTACCTTGAAAGAGAGAGAGAGATTCATGTGTACAATTTCAGAGAGCTTCATCATCTTATACATCTAGGAACTTCATATGTATGACTCTATGTAAGTCTAATAATAATAATAATACAAGCCTATAGTCTGACTTCCTTTTTTCATAGATAAGAGAGTAATAAAATTCCCTTGACTATATTATTATTATTATTATAAAAGTCTGTTAAAATATTTTTTGTAGTTTAAAAAATGCAAAGTACCAAGATATGAATCTACACTCCATGTTCATATGTATGTCTAAGACACTTCCAAACGCCATTTCTTTTCTTTGTGCCCCCCCATTTAGGATCATCTTGGGTAGAAAAGAGAGCTCTTAATCTCTCTCTCCCTCTCATTCTCTTACGCTTAGGCTTTTCTAGATAACTGAAACTCTTCTTCTTTTTGTGTGTGTGTTTCTCATCGATAAAAGATGACGCCATTTTAACTCTATTTTTAATCATGTTCTTGGCTTCAATGATTTGTACCCCAAGTTTGAAATATGAGTATGTACTTAAAAGCCGTAGTGTCTTACGTTCGATAGACTCATTTTAATGCTATAATGTTTATTGATATCTTACAAGAACAAAGTTCCATCGAATCACTTCGCGATAAAAAGCGATATTCAATGTAAACACAGTTAAGCTATGAATATTTTTATACTCTAAATCAGACATGTGCAAACTAAGGCCGCGGGCCGTATACGGCCCGTTGGACAATTAAATCTGGCCCGCCGAGCTTGTCCAGTATAAAGTATAATACTGCTTTACAAATCGTCCATTACGTCTTGTCCATACAATTCCGCGTTTCACCAATAGATGGTGCGCTGACATTAGCCCGCTAGTCAAAAAGTTTGCCCATCCCTGCTCTAAATGATGGACTTATTGGAGATCTTCTCAAGTTGTTTTCTTTGTTATAACAACAAAACTGGCCCCTGTTGTATCATAGAGTGTGGGGATGTTCATTTAAGAGGCAGCTAGATTTGTGAGGCTGGATGGCTGGGCAGGACTACATATATTATGAAATACATGTAGTTAATGAGATCCTTGACTTAATAGGAGTATTTTCGTAATATATTTCTTAGTATAACTTTTAGGATGACTGTTGCATAAAACATGACTAAATAAATATGTCATTTTAAAGGTATACAATAAACTGGTCATTTTTCACAAATCAGGTATTCTTATCAAAATCTACAAAAAATTATTCCGTCACTCAAGAATTCTTGTCAAAATGAATTACACATTTTCATCGTACATTGGTCATGCCCGAGAAGGAAGATAATTACTGAACAATGTATTCAGTAAACCTCCGACTTGATATCCACTATTTTATTTCTTGATGGCCGTAGTTGTTTAACGAGCTGTTCCTGATATAAGACATGATCTCAGCTCTTCTACCTCAATCAGTTTTTCCAAAAAAAAACTAATTGTCCACATGAAATGCTCCAGATTTTTTTTTGAACAGACATATCTACACAACAACAGTCACTTATTAAACATAGAAACTTTATAGAGAGACACTTCTTAAACACGGACAGTTCTTAGAGAATAGCATTTCTTAGATACCCAATAAAATATACAACCGAACATTTTGATCACAACTATAACCAATTGGTGTCGCAAATCCAACGCCAATAGGCCCTTGGGTTCTGCCGATACAATTATTTTAGGGTTACAAATATTTGTTCAATGGACCTACTGTCAGCATGTTTCAAATATGATCTATTGGAGTGCAATGTATTGTCAATAGGCCTTGGGGTTTCACGGGCTCAAATGGGCACATTGGAGTTATAAATACACAACCTATTGGCGTCCGGGTTCTGCCGGACACCATTATAGTATTTCAGGGTTTACAATCCACAGCCAAGGGTTCCTCGGGTTCTGCCTGTTACAAATATAACATTTTGGGTTATATATACACTATCCATGGGACTTTAGGTTCGGCCTGCTACAAATGTGACACGGAGTAGTTATAAATCCAACAACCAATTGGCGTCCGGATTTCGCCGGACTCTGATATGGTATTTAGGAGTTACAAATGCACAGCCATGGGCTTTTGGGTTCTGCCAGACACAATTGTGGTATTTTAGGATTACAATGCCTGACCAATGGGCTCTCAGGTATCACCTGTTAAAAATATGAGGGTCTAAGATATGTCCTGGTCTAAGAAGTGTTTGTTTGAAAAATGTCTGCTCAAGAATTATCGTGGATAAGAATGTACGGCTAAAAGTTTGGTTCCCCATGAAATTTCTATCACTGGAAAGTGCAGACCAATGATTGTGATTTTCAGTGATATCCCTCGAAGCTTGGAATAAACCAACTAAGAGCATAGTTAAATTTACACAATATGTAAAAAAATAATATTACAGTCATAATAGTATAAAAATAACTATTCTATTAATACATCCGTTTTCAATAAAATTAAATTTATTGTCAATATGTATATAACTACATAAACAATAAAATAGAGTAGCTTGCACCAAATTTAATTATATGTCCCTAATCAATATAAAACTGATAAATAATAGGCATATTAGTTATTTTTATTCTAGTAATGATAACACAAAATAGCAAGGGCGCTACACTCATAATATATGAAGCTTAATTTTCATTGAATATTCTAAAATAAATATCATAGCTTTTTCATCAATATATTACAAAAGTAGCTGAATTTATATATATATATATTTATTTATATATATATATTATTGTATATATATCTATATATATATATATATAATATCTATATATATTATATACATGAACGGAGTGGGAAGAATTTATCCAATCGGGACAATTATGCCCTCGCCGGCCTTATACAGGCCCCAATATGCCATTGGGAGGCTTTCAACGGCCGTTTATGTTTCTTGAGGCCAGTGCCCCACTGGGATAGTCCCCCTACTCC
>CP045891.1:8609357-8634312 GCA_013387185.1 Caligus rogercresseyi | reverse complement strand
ATATATATATATAATAGGCAGGGACATGTGTCAGAGTAGAGGTCTAATATTATTACATATTACATAAGGGACAAGGGGGAAAGAGAAGAAAGACCAACTACGGCGCCGGGTGCCGTGAGGACAGCATCCTACCCCGATGACGTAGTATATCAATAAATACCCTAGTTACGTCATAAACACAACATATATATATATATATATGCGTGTGTGTGTAAGGCCATTATGGGAGGCCCTCCATAACACGAAATGTCACCATGGCTAGTGGCCACATCTTCACCAAATGGAAGGTCGAAAATTATAACATACCTTCTCAGCGAAGAGGAAGATGAAACTCCAATTCATCTAATCTACGATTGTCCACGGACACGGATTGGAATGGACGAACTTGCATTGGGGACAAGATAAAGGAAAAAAGAAGCTGGATTTTTTTTTAAATTCTTTTCAAATACTTTAGTATGTGTAAGAATTAAATTTGTTTAAAAAATAAAATTAATAGTTCCTAGACAGATCACGACAAAATGATACCGGATTAAGTGCCAGGTGGTGGGGCTGATCTAGAGCTAAAACAAACATATATATATATATTTTATATATATATATCCATGTCTATGAATATGTATATACGACTTCCTCAAACTATTGGTATTTCAGTCCATCACTAATGTAAAGAAGAAATATATATTATAAAAACGGGTGGAGCTCTTTTCTGATGGTGGATGGACCTCATAAACATGAGAATAATTATTCATCAAAATTACATACTTCGTACGTAGAAGTAGGCCTTAGTTATAGCGTCTCATAATATGGCGTATGAGCTGATGATTGTACATGTAGAATTATAATGAAAATGTTTATCATTGTATGCTGGTTATTGCGTGTGATGCATATGATTCTGCATTATGCACTTTCGCACAATAACTCTGGAAAAAATAATAATAATAACAATAACTAATTACTAGTGTGTTCCTTTGTTCACGATGACTGATTCGTCTTGCATATTATGCATGCTGCATACACCCTCAGATATTTTCTCTTACAAAAGTGTACTTGCCCCCAAAATGTAATCTAATACATATATAACTTATAACTTATCATCTACCTCCAAAGACAGGTCTCACAGATATATAGGGCTATGAATTAGTTCATGAAACATTTTGAGCATTAAAGTATTAAGTATTAAAAAGGGAGGGTTAAGATAATATATTCGATTGGATCAAAAAAATCGACTTATGTTGTAGTTTTGGGAGGTCATTCTATCAAACAAAAAACTCTTTTAGTATTATTAAATGGCCTCTGTCCTATGGACCTATCAAGCATGTCAATTTTCGATTAACATGGGAAAAGGGAATGTACATATGTTTGAACTTATTACGTAATAGGTGAAATAAACCCTAAATATAAGGGATGAGAGAGTTCATGTAAATATATGTACCTAACTAAGTATGCACATAGCCATATATAATGATGAGATATGCATCGACACTCTCCCTTCAGATAAAAGAGTCCTAACTTGTCTACTCAGTTGTTGTTATGGATCTTTTGTTGTTATGTTTTTGTAGGAGGTGCTAATTCGGGGCAATATGAGTACACACATATTGTACTCTGTATGGTGTAATCATCATCCCAAGGATTCAATTGTCCATGCCACACAAGATGGGCCCCATCAAATATGTGAATATATGTACAATTTCTCTGGAGTTTTTTATATATAAAATATGCAAATGGGTGTGCATTCGGCATGGAGAAGAAACCCAAGGCTATAATTCATTCTCCTACCTACTTTATGTGTATATATACTTAAGTTTCTTCATAATTATATATGTTTAAGCACAGTTCTTTTTGTCTCTACATACAAACACACACACACATAGGCCTGGCACACTCAAAGGCAGGAAGGCCAATGAAGAAATGTCAGAGGAACTCATTTCCTTGGAGATAAAAACTAAATGCCTTACGAGGTTGTGGGATTAGTTATTATTACATCCTTTGCGATTTATTATCGATGCACGTCTATATTATTTAGATTTTTAAGAAATTAAGTCTTAATGTTTATGTTTAGAGGTGGACTTAGCTATGGACAATGTGTGTGACTGCCCAAGGGGCAATGTATTTTGGAAGTGTACGTCTAAAAAAGAAAGCAGATCAAGAAGAAGATAAATGGCATATATTTATGAAAGGGAGATACTTAAACATACTAATGATTTCAGTTTTTAGTATCTGGGAGTTGTCATATAGTAATACCAACTATCATTTTGGAATAAGAAGTCCAACGAAGGCAAGAGATATAAAATAGAAACATGTTTGTTATGTTATTCAATTTGGGGTTTTTTGGACATGGAATCCTTAAAGTGAGCAATATAGTGAAATAACGCACCAGTTTCGTTTATTTAATGAAGATATTTCAAATATAAAAAGCATAATTTCATATCTTACAAAGGTTTTTCTGTGGAGATGCTCACATTTTATGTTGATAGGTTTCGAGAACGGCACCATATTTGTTATTGCCTCTTTCACAGCTGTGCTAAAAAAAATAATTATAGTTCCATCATGGAGTCGTATACTGTGAGAAATGCTTGCAAATTACTTAAATTTATTACAAAAGTGGGGATTCTTTGATCAAAACTTTAATACCGTTTGCGTAACGTAAATGAGTTCGTATACACAGTACATAACGTTTCTGTGATAGTGAGATAAAAAATGCACGAGATGTACGAAATATTTTTGCCGCAAGTGCATCAATTTAAGATGACTCAAATTGGCATTTTACACGCCGTTCTCAATCGTTGGGCATCTCTGTAACATTGCTGTGACGATTTTGCGAAAAGATCTTGACCTACATCCGTATAAAATAAAGTTATATTCAAGAAGTAAAGCCGCTTGACCACTTCAAACATCGGGAATTCGTAAAATAGACTGTAGGAAAATTTGATAATGATCCTGATTTTGACCGTAAATAAGTTAGATTGGCGTTTTATCTCCCGAATGGACCGCTCCGCTTATACAATTTAACGTCTATAGACTATTAGTTTTGGAGTCACGTAAAAGCCCTATACTACACCAATAGTACGTCGACGTTGGGAGATCTCAGAATAAATATGCAACACGAAATTGGCACAGATTCAGTCAATTTATGTGGAAAAGTAGTCGAAAATTGGGTTTAACGATGAGACTTCGTAAACATTACACGCGGTGGTCATTCAAACGACATTGAACTTCATTCATAAATTAATTTGAATGTATTTTAATGGCAAATAAAGAATTCGACCATATCTCAACCGTTTTCGTTTTGTTTCAAAAATGTAAGGGCTCTTTATGAAAAGTCTCTAACATGCAACTTAGGGAATAATGTTTATTTTGTTTGGTCAAAATATCCATGAATGGATAAAAATAAAGATTAGAAGAATTGATACCAACTGATACAAACCATGCGTATTCCTAAGTGTGCAAGAAATACCTTTTTTTATTCCTAATCATGGGCAAGCCATGGATTTAACGGCTTTAAACGTATGATGATGAAAAGGTGGTTTGTATAGATATATGTGCAGGAACGGAGTGGGAAGAATTTATCCACCGGGACAATTATGCCCTCGCCGGCCTTATACAGGCCCCAATATGCCATTAGGAGGCTGTCAACGGCCGTTTATGTTTCTTGAGGCCAGCGGCCCACCGGTAATAGTCCCGGTACTCCGGTGGCCACTCCACCCCTGTATATGTGTGTTTATAATTATATATCTGTATTTTAGTGCGATTTATTGATAAACTGGTTTTAGTTTTTTGGAATTTAAATAAATAATAATTATAAATATTTTTATAGAAAAATGTCTTTAAATAGCTTGTGAAAAAATATATTGTTAATCCATAAAAGATGCAGTCTTTGTCGTTGCTATGATGTTGATGGATGAAGCTGAAATCTGAGTATTAGAAGAAGGCTATTTCCCTGTCTATGCAATGAGCCTAATGCATAATGCCTATTTCCATTACACCATCATTGCCTGGTAATCATTCTTCAGACACAGACCTCCATAAAACGCTTAACGATTTATTTTCTTAGCAATAGACCATACTTTGAAGTATCTGAAGGTCAAGTCGTGTCAAGAGGTTGTCTTGCTTTTTTCATTCCTCTCAAATGAGAAAGACGATTAAAACATTATTATTATTATTGTTATTACTCTTCATTGTAGAAGTAAAAAAGAGCGATTAAATAATGATAATTATGAGGTAATTATGAAAAATCTAGTTTTTCATGCTGAGTCAGAGTAAATATCTTCATTTTCAGAAGGAAATGAAAAGGATCTAGATATTAAGAAGAGGGGAATGATGGATTACAAAATGGGGAATTTGGCAAAGAGGTTTTGATTCTTTTTCCCTTTTAATGTTTTTTGTATTGTGAATTGGCGTAATTATTATTTCATAAAATTATATTTTTCATACAAGATGTAATTACAATTTTTTTTCGGTTAAAAACACTTTATTCGGTTGACTGCAAAAATTTATACAGTGTAAAATAAAATACACTAAAATTATATACAGAAACAGAGTAAAACTATTCAGGGCAGTTGCGAAAATACATAAATGAACATTGTAGTTCATATTTACTGCCCTGAAGAATAACCTTATATAAAAGGACAAATCATTTATGGATTGGTTTAAAAAGCACGATGTCTTCTTAAAATCCTTTGATGGTGCTTATGAAGAGCTTTGATTTTTCAGGTACAAAGTCAATTATATAGCCAGCCCACTTCCACGTTGGCGCTCCAAAATCCGGGATTTTGATGGAGAGAGCAGATGTAATTACAATTTTTTCTAGGAAAACATACAAACAATAATACAACAATAAAAACAATATAACTACATATATTAAGTTTATTGAACTAAGAGCCAATGACCGACTGGGCTTTGTTTATGTACACCAAAGATTAAAATAATATTCCATTCAAAGAAATATGCAAAAAAATAATCACGGCCACAAAATTTTTATTCACACTCATTGATATAATGTAAGGAGATTACACGAATGATTATATATTTTTACAATCATACTTTCCAAGAATATTTATTCAATTATACAATATTTAAATCAAATATGAGTTTATCTTATCTCCATAATTACTAATTACGAATAGATTCCTATTGTAGTCCCATTGGTTAGGATAAAGGTCAACCATTGGCTTATTTTACAAAAAAAATAATTTAGACCCGGTATTACTAAATTTCTTCTTTTATTATTATACTTTAAAGTTTTGGTTATTAAAGTTTATTTTGCTATATATAGAAGGAACACATCTTTTAAGTGTTTCCGTATTTAGGATATAGATATTATATCATCATTGGGCCTTGCCGTCTCTTAAAACTGAAAAGAGTGTTTTAAAATAAGTATTTCATGTTATATATTTATATACATATGTATATATATATATATATTAGGGCTGTTCTTATTTTTCAAATGTTTGAAATGTTAGCAACATTGTGGATTTTCTGTTTCTTGGTGATAAAAGAAGACGACATACAAAGTTTGAACAAAATCGGTCAACATTACGAGGTCGCGCAACGAGGTCAAAGTTTTAAAAATTTAGTAAAAATATAGTTTTTCGCCAATTTCTTCAAAATGGTAGACGTTACAGACTTCAACAATAATTATTAATTTAAAGGAAATCTAATTTACTACCAGACGTATATTTGATGTTTTTTAATAAAACAAAGTTTTCAGTAAAAACAAAGAAAAAAATGGAGTGTGTATCTGCTGTTACTGTTAGCAGGATAGGAAGATAAAGAAAAAAGAAGGGAGGGAGTATTTTGCCTCACTTCTCTCTTCTTTTTTTCTTCCTATCCAGGTTACACTAACAGCAGTTACCAGATGGTAATCGTATATTCTCATATCAAAGATCAATTATTGGGGGAGAGTACGTATTTGCTTATATCTCTTAAAGTATAGCGATTTTTAGAACACAAAATATATCAAATGAAAGCTTGGTTAACCAGCTTTAATATTTGGTATACTAAATCATATCAATTTAATAAGTAGAGAGTTATATGTACATTAAAAAAGCCTATCTCGCGTACAAAATGACGCATATAATGGATTATAAATGCGTCAGAGACAAAGTAAAATTTGAGAGGATACCTTGACGCAAATCTAAGAAAACACATATTTTTTTTTCATAATCGATTTGTTATAGGTCAATACAGGCTCTGAATCATATGATGTAAACTCAGATTGTACTGAATTCTGAATTGATAGAATGCAACCAAGGTCATTTTTGGATTTATCTTTCAAAGGTTTACTAAACTTAAAAATACTATTTTACTCTGAAGCGAACAAGTCATCTTCTACAGGCGAGTGAAGTTAATTGATACAAAAAGCTATGAAATATGCTATCATTACACACTCCATTTTTTCTTTGTTTTTACTGAAAACTTTGTTTTATTAAAAAACATCAAATATACGTCTGGTAGTAAATTAGATTTCCTTTAAATTAATAATTATTATTGAAGTCTGTAACGTCCACCATTTTGAAGAAATTTGCGGAAAACTATATTTTTACTAAATTTTTAAAACTTTGACCTCGTTGCGCGACCTCGTAATGTTGACCGATTTTGTTCAAACTTTGTATGTCGTCTTCTTTTATCACCAAGAAACAGAAAATCCACAATGTTGCTAACATTTCAAACATTTGAAAAATAAGAACAGCCCTAATATACATATATATATATGTATGTATATATGTATAAACATATATATATATATATATATATCAGACTTGTTGATTTATCGTTCATTTGTTTTCGTTCGTGAACGATGAACGACGAACGACAAAGTTTTTGACGAACGACACGGTAAATTTCTTATCCTATGTTGTTCATTTTTGACGCCAAAAAAATATTTCTCATTTTCATGGGAAAAATTTCTTATTTATAAAAAATGTCATCAGTTTTTTTCAAAATGGCGAGAAAAAAAAATTCCAAATGACGAATGACAAACAAACGATGAACGACGAACGATAACTCTTATCAAACGACAAATTTTGCGAACGTCAAACAAGTCTATATATATATATATATATATATACTATATACAAGACATTTTTTTCAGTTTACAGCATATAATACATATTGTAGAGAAGAGCAGGTGTATGACAGTGTTACTTAAAGATGTATAGAATGAGTTTTGAACGGTATCAATAGACGGACCAAACATCAAATTGTCTCAATTGCGTTTGAAACAATTTGTATATGCATATAAAATAAAGTATTTCAGCTTCTACACATTATGGGACTCACAAAAAGTAGGAGCTCTCATGTTATGTAACGAGTTCACAATTTACGAGAACGGGATAGTGGTTACATAAGACTATCGCTTATCAATGAAGTATACTATGCTGAATAGTAGAATTGAACAACAATAATGATACAAACAATATTCACGAAAAGAGTTCTCCTCCTGGGATTGATAGTGATAAGTAGAATATATATATTATTCACCGATGACGTCTAAATGTAGGCAGTATGGAATAATGAATCAATAACAATCAATTAAGCAATTATATTGCTTACAATACATATCGTAGAGAAGAGCAGATTGTATGAAAGTGTTACAAATCAATGGTATAGAAACCAATACCCAGAAAAAAAATTAACTTCATGAAATAATTAAAAGTACCCACTCTGATACTCTGGGTAAATACGTCATAGTCATATCAACCAATCAGAGTGGGAGAAGTAATTTGAATGTAAGTGGTAATCGCCGCCATTATGGAAAATAATGAAACAGAGGAAGAAGCCATAACATCATTCTAATAAAGTCGTAAAGTCATAGAAAAATAAACACTATTCGGCCTTGTGTTTAATATTCAGGACTCAGATTTCAAAGCGAAAATATGTTGGAAGTCTCGTACTGTCCTTCAAGCCACCCAAAGTACTTTCAACATTGGTTCACAATGTACATAAAAATCTCTTAAAATTATATGATACATTGTAAATTATCTTAAATTCAAAATTTCACTTCTTATATTTTTGTTATTGTTTATGAATGTTTTTTATTTTATTCGTTTGGATGTATGAAGGGATTTTTTTAGGACTTATGTTAAAGTAGATATGATTTATATCAAACAATATTTTTAGTATATATATATATAAACATTTGTATATAAATATTTTACGTTTTATGAAAATATATCAGTTTACACCAATTAAATGAAGGAGTATTTACTCCTTTCGTTTACAGAATTAGTAAAGAAAAGTATTGATAGAATATCACATTTAATGAAGTTATTATATGTAAATAGCATTAATTCATTAGTTAGAACTTTGTTAATTGTAGATCCCTTATCATTTAATGCAAATGTTCCTCAGATATCTTGACATAATATTATTATTATAATAAATAATTTATTTATCAATATATGAAGGTTGTCCTAAATCAAAAACTTACTGGTTCCTGATCCTATCTATGATACTTTGGTTAAAAATTATCATCCACATTATCTTTTTGAATTAATTATGTTATAACACTGTAGCTGTTTTTAAGTACATGAGTAATCGTAAATGCCCTGTGGATCTATGTGAGTAAAAACGAGGATTGTCTATAGTTTTGTACCTACCTGCATAGACCCATGATGACCACCCAGGTTGATGTATAAAAATAGTTCTTTAGGCAATATTATGGCCATGATTTTTTGGAGGAGAGCAAAAAAAAAGTCATTTGATATAATATCCATACAAAAAGCAGCGGTACATTCAATGCAAAAAAGTAATTACAGAGTAAAAAATGTTTCTGAGACTTTTTAGAGATTTAATCAAAATACATGGTAAGCTTATTTACAAATAAATAAATATATTCGTACGCCTTCTGAATAAGCACCTTGATATTTTCAAATTTATTTTTTATGTTTACAAAATTGAATGACTTGTAAATTATCGTTGCTGTTTTTTTATATATAATATAAGAATAAAATATATTTTGCGGTATCATAAGGTCGATATAATGATAAACAATATCCAGTGAGGTCATCTTAAACAAAAATTCATTGACTAAGGATGCATAGTCTGCGTTAGTTGACTAATGGAATGCTTCAAATATATGACAATTATAGCCATAAGTCTAAACACTCCTAAAAATACAAAACATATGGTAATTTTGAACAATAATATTCATTAATGTGTGTACGTAACTCTAAACATTGATTTCATTTAAATATTTTTAGAAGTTTACTTTTACACAACATTTGAATTTACCGAAATGGAGTTTTAAAAAAGTAACCGCAAAAATGCATCATATACACGTATTATTTATATGCAAAAATATTGGTTAGCTTAATTCATAGGACCATTAGTACTCATTATTTTGGTGATTTCGTAAGAACCAAAGCTTAAATAATCTATCATCTTCGACTTTGCAACTTTAAAGTACACATTATCCGAACTGTTAGAACAGGAGTATCTAACTTTTTTACATTGAGATCTATTTTTCAAATAGCATCGCTTCCTAAATTTACTCGCATAACCATATTAAGATACCAATAATGCCTGATAGAAAAGCAGATTCGGCCATTTGATAGCGTCATGGTCATTTGTCGAAGTGCCCAGCTTTTTCCGGGCAGTCCAAAAACATTATGATACTTAAGTTCCTTAGGAACCTGGATAGGTGTTGATGGATTGATCGAGTTGTGCTTCCAAGACCCGAACAAGAGGTGCTGTCGATGAATGAGAGTAACAATTATTATCATTTTCTTCTACTAATTCCATTGCGAATCAACTTAAAACAAGCAGGCACTCAAGCGTTGAGACGAGGTAAGAGAGTAGTTATGGAAAATTTGATACGCGGGTCATCATGGACAATCCCCTAACAGCACACGCAAATAACGGCTAAGATATCAGGTCGGCACGTCCTCCATTTTCTCAACCACGTCCACGAACTCGACCAATTGCAGTTTCTACCGCCTGAAAGAGGAAACTTCAGAACAACAAAATGACTGCTCGTTCGTCCACCAGCTACTTAAACAAGTTGACAAACATATATGTTTAAATATTCAGGAAATATATAAAGTAGAGGCCAGCATCGAAAAAGTATAGAGGGTGATTTACGCCTGTCGTTCGCTGGAAAAACACATCCTTACAAGTATCGTCAGCCTTGTTAAGACAATATGACCACAAATTAGTTCCCAAATATGTTGCTGTCTCTGTAGATTATCTTATGACTCCATGAATGTATATGCCATCATGGCTCTAACCAGTTAACAAAGAGTCCCTACAATAGTAACATGATGGACTAACACTCAACAAAGGATGACATTGAGGCGACGTAGGAATTAGGACATTGATGGCCGAGTAAAGTAAGCATATTTACATTAATTGAGCCAATTTATTATGATGAAACGTGTTTTTTCTCTTTGTTTAAAATTCGGAGACTTGTCAGTTAATGTATATGAATCAGAACCTGTTGGTTAAAATAAATAATGAGCCAAGAATCCATAATTCAACCGAATAGGTTGAATTTAAAAATATTAAACATGTTTTTGCTTTTATGGCAAAAATCACTTTTGATTTGATATTTATCACATTTGAGCTAAATACTTCAATAAACAAGTATAGAGTCTGATATTGAACAATATAGATTTTCTTAGTAGAAATGTAATTCTACATACTTATATATATATATATATATATATACAGTGGGATTCACTTAAATTGAGACTCACATATTACAAACTACATACAATCTTTGTATTAAATTTTACACAAATAATTTTAAACAAAAATGATAGCACAATGTGTAATTTACAAAATGTATTTCATTAAATTTTCACATATCCTTCTTTAGCCTTCACTACAGCTTTGAACCTCCTCACGGTGGAGGCAACACAGGCAGGAATCTCTTCTCAGCTCAGACCATGACTGAGGGTGGCTTTTGCCTTCTGAAGAGAGTCCTCAGCTGCACGGGGATGTCTTCCTTTTTTCAAGATAAAACCCGGTCATTCTGACTGTTGTGGGTGGCCTGGACCGTAAAAATCTTTGTCTGAGGAAGAGATTCCTGCCTGTGTTGCCTCCACCATGAGGAGGTTCAAAGCTGTAGTGAAGTCCAAAGGAGGATATGTGAAAATTTATTGTAATACATTTGTAAATTACACATTGTGCTATCATTTTTGTTTAAAATTATTTATGTAAAATTTAATACAAAGATTGTAGTTTGTAATATGTGAGTCTCAATTTAAGTGAATCACCCTGTATATATATATCATAATAATAATCTAGATAAACCTTTAAGTGTATAAGAGCTTTTTTAGTGTAATATTTTATATTGTATAACTTTCAAAGCTCTAGCCATCTTATATATATAACATATATATATAATAATGAAAAATAATATGATGCAAAAAGACACAATAAAGAGTTAAGAAGTCATGTCATTATTATGCCATATTTGAAATGAAAGATTTAATCAGAGCTTATTTTAAAATCCCATACCTATAAGTACAACAATACTTTTCCATGCGGATAGTGAATCCATTGAACGTACTTTATCCAAAATACTTTAAAAACAGCAGCATTTATTTTTATGTTTACAGGTTTTGTAATGGAGATATTATAATACTTTATTATATTTATCGAACGCCCTTCATGAATGGCGTATATATACTTATTATTTTAAAGAAGTATTTGAACATAAAAGTAACTTTTGCTATTAATACAAATTAAATTATTACTTGCCACTAAATGAATTAATATTATTTTTTCGATTTTCACATTTATGCCTTCAAAAAAATATTTCCATCATAAAAGTAGGAAAGTAATATTTTGCAGTCAAAATTACTTAATTGTCATTTATTTCAAGGTACGCATTTTCGCCTGCACTTTCATAAGTATTGGACGATCTAATTTTATTCCCTTTTATATAATAAACAAGCACAATATGAACTCCAGTGCATATATGTCATTATCAGAGCCTAATGGAGCCAGAAGCCTCTCGACAATGGTCACGTTCCCTTGACGATCACGTTTGGTATTAAATTTCAAAATATGGATGCAGCATAATTGACTTCCTGCATCAATTTAAATTCTATAAAAAGGAAATTAGCTTCAATAAATAAATTGGTATTCATTCACTACAAATGACAATAAATGTTCTTTTTTATAGATTGCATGTGCCTTGAAAAAGATAAGTGCATTCACATAGCAACAATATCTTTACCATCATTACATGTAAAGAAACCGTTTTGCTAAAATTTTAAAAAAGGAAAATGCTCCTCCTTTGTATGATTTTATAATAAAAAAAACCTAAGGAAAAGACATCTGAGGCAAAATTATTTGATGAAAAAACGTCTTTTGACAAAATATTCATAGAAATAATGGCATATAAATAGAAAGAAATGACAAAGAACGATACAAATAAATGGTGGGCAAGTTATTTAAATGAAATTCATTTGAATATAGTCTAAGCAGTTTATAAATGGTGATCAAGTGTCTATTTGCCCTTGGGCTCTAAATGTGTCACAAGTATGGCATATTGTGACTTTAAAATAAGCCTCGTTTCTATGGTTGTCTCCAGAATCCTGTAGTTTATTTTTTTTGCTACAAAAGGTTTTGTGAATGCATATGATAGTATTTTTTTGACATTTTACTTATATATTTAATAATAATAAAACTGTCATTTTACTTATAAGAAAAAGTATTTAATCTTATATATAAAGTATGTTCCAATTGCCGTTACTTATGTTATTCAAAAAGCCATGAAACTTATATTGTGTATACCTCTAGTTGGAAGATATTTTTTAATGAAACTCTACAACTTTATTGGATGGAATGGTATGACAATTAGAGTGAGTCGAAAAGATTTGAAATAATAACTTTTTGTTAAAATTACCTATCATAAACTTATATTATTGTTCAAACCAATGTCATTATTGCAAAGTGGAAGAAGAAAGCGACAAAGTGAATCAGTTTGCACAAATGTTTAATGTCTTAGGTTACCATCGACTCATATTATTTACGCTTCTTCCCATAAAAAGGAACGTAAAAAATGTCTAAATCATGTCAAACGGGTTTTTTAAAATGTAGTTGGATAGATGGACAAATTTGATCCAAAAATTCAAATAAGTAATAATAATTTGGAAAAAATAATAATAAATTATTATAATCAACACCAAAAAAACGAAGCTGGTTGACAAATACAAAGGTTGTCCACAAATGGGAGATTTTTAATCCCATTAAATCGCTTCGTCTATAGCAATTAAATCATTAAATATACTGCAATGCAAATAAATACTTTGTCAAGCCAAAAATATATATTTTTTTAAATCTAAGACACCATTTATGTCAACAAACCTGAATATTGGATTGCGCAAAATATCTTTCGGACAATTTTTTTCCCTCGTCTAAATATAAATCAACAAGGAGAATTGTTGAAACACTTTTGTAATATCCAATTGGGTGCAAAAATAAAAGTTTACTCCTTTTTTAATTAAATTTTAAGACTTCATTAGACAAATTGAGGTGTTACATAATAGATTTTAAGACACAATCCATTTATATGTTCGATGTAGGTAGTTAATATGTATACTTATATATTTATATTTCACTATGGATATTAGCTCCTTTTTAGCTAACGCCTCTTTGTACAATTCTGCTTTGTTTTGTGTAATAAAAAAACATTTACTATATAAAATAAATCTTGGTCAAAATGGTTTCTACAACCAATTTGAAGTATGTCCAAACTCTTTGGTGTCCCTCTGCATAAGGAGTTAAACGTAACACCTCTAAATAATATTTCGTTTCCCTTAAAAATGAAACCCACAATTTTTGCCTATATGGTTCGATAGAATTGCCATGCGACAGGATATAAATATGCATTAAAATTAATCTTTTGAACCTAGGAGTGCAATAGCTGTGTGCGTAAAGGCGTGTTCAACTCTCATGTTGGGGGGAAGTTCGAATCCTCTCGATTCAAACAGGTCATTTTGGTTACCTCATTGATAAGATCCTGGGTCGATGGACGAATTTTTATGCTATAATGCTTATTATATCCCTGTCGGAGCAATTGTATCGAACCATATAGGTAAAAAAATCGTTCCTAAAATGATTTTGAACTATAAAAAAAAACTCTTCATATACCAAATCTGGATACTAATGACTGGTATCCCTTAGAGTCTCAACAAAATATATCCTCAATATAAAATATGAATTATTATTATTTTATTTAATGAAATGAGTACTCATCAAGGGAAAATGTACACTCCGAGAGGGGATGGTCATTTGGTCTACCTCAATTGATAAGATCCTAGTTCGATGGACTAATTTTATGCTACAATGCTTATTTATATCTTAACGGATGCAATTCTAGCGAAACCAATTAGGCAAATAAAACACAAGCCATCAAAATACATATTTAGAAATATAGAAAAAGTAATAAAAAACTAATTAAAATTTTGAAGAATCACTTACTAAATATTGTCCTTTTTGCGTCGTTTTTTTCACGCAATCTTTGAAGAATATGATCTATTTGAAGGTATACAAATAATTCAGTATTTAAAACAATTTGTCAATCACAAGCAGTATAAATAATATTATATTTACATAAATACATTAAGGAATTTTCGGGCTAGTGAAATGTAAAAGATTTAAGATCAATAAAAAGTTGAAGTTTTGAAATTTATAATTTCCTGCCGAAACCCGTGCATTCATATTGTATTTGTATTTTTAAATGACAAGAAAATAACTACATATCGGCTAAAATGGATTAACCGTGCATAAACTTGAATACTCTAATTAAACCATAGAGATAGAGAGCTTATTCCCTCCAATAGCAGAGAAACATCGTTCAGCTGTACACAGTGGGTTTCCCAAGCGGACATATCGAAATTTTAAAACTTTCTCAGATCACCTTCAAACATGTAAAATGAATAGTTCAGTCTCAGAACTATCAAAATGGTCTCATTTGTCCTCTAACTCCAATTACTTCTTAAGATATGCCCATTTGAAGTTTGCAAATTTCATATTCCGGAAACACTTCATTTTCTCGGAGAAAATTTGAGTAAATATTCAAAAAATGCTCAAAATTTCCACCAAACCCTCTAAATATGTCCCTTAGGCCCCTAATATAAGCCCAAATACCTAAATTTGATTCAGTATCATAAATAGGGCAGCTTTTTCACATAAATTCATGGTTTTTCCACAAAATTACTGTGAAATGGGCATTTTTTTTTCATCAAAAAGACCCTAAAAATGACCCCCGCTGATAATTTCACTGAAAAATGCCCCAAGATGAAATTTTTCATGCTTCACATATGATAATCTTGACATTGAGGACTATCTTAATCCAAAAATTGAAAAATTTGACTCTTTGAACCATTTTAATATTTTTCATATTCTAAAAATGAGCTTACCTAATTTTTCCGTTACGCTTGAAATCTAGAAATCTGAACAACTTGTGTATTTTTTACTCAAATTTCATGATCCAGACCACTTTTCCTATGTTTTTTGGGGTGCTGAATCCAAATATGGCATCATAAAACCATCAAACTACACTGTTCTATGATTATTGCTTATTTTAGCTCATTTTTGCGCCATTTCAAGCCTTTTTCGGTCAAATATTGACCCAAATTAAAAAAAATTCTTTGTCTAACGTTCTGTTTAGAAATGAAGATCCTCAGCAAAACTCTGCCAACATTGGAAACTGGATTAATCATCACCAGGGCTCTCAGTCTCACGCATTTGGCGTGTGACACACGCATTCCCACCCGTTCACACGCCACACATTGTACCGGGTGCGCAATATCTTCTTGGACACTTTTTAATAAGTTATAGCGACAGAATGAAGCAACCAATCGCTTAGTGATTGAAGTACGAAAGGTTGTGCGATTTCTTAGCTTTAATTTGCGACCTCTTTGAAGACAATTGGACGATGTAAACAAAGATACTGCGTTATGGAAAAGATAAGGAAAAAGTGATCGCGCGGATCCATGCTGGCGACAAGCCCATGGACATCTCTCGCACTTTGGGATTGCCAGGAACACAATATATAGCATCAAGAAGCTCTATGACGAGTCTGGCGCTATGTCAGACGAACAGGGACTGTGGCAGGCCTAAGAGCGTCCGTACGGCCGACTTGGTGGGAAAAATAAAAAAGCAGGTCAAGGACCAACCAAACAACTCCGTCCGCGGCCTCGCCAAGAAGAACGATATCACCGAGAGCACCATGAGGAACCTGGTGAGGTTTGACCTTGGGATGCGGTCCAGGCTGTCGTCCCAGTGCAAATGCTGACAGTAATTCAGCGAGAAAGCGCCTGGAACGCAGTAAAAAATTCTTAATTGGCTGAAAAGTAATCCGGGAAAGGTCGTAGTCTTCTCAGATGAGAAGAACTTCGTTGTCGACAAGTACAACAACCGCCGCAATGACAGATACATTGCCAAGTCTGCTGCAGACACTGATGCTAGTGTCAAGTATGTCCCAAGGTCCAAACACCCGGCCAAGGCCATGATGCTTGGCGTCGTTGGATCAGACGGAAAGACAATCCCACCGATCTGGATCAAGGGGAACCTGAACGCGAGCATGTATAAACATATACTTGCTCACCAAGTCTTTCCAGCTCTAGATGCTACTTATGGCCAAGGAAATTGGGTTTGGACCCAAGATGGCGCCCCAAGCCACACGTCAGACGCCGTCCAGAAGTACATCATCAGCAAACTGTCGTCCAAGGGATTCTGGTCAAAGGAGATGTGGCCGCCATCATCGCCAAACCTGAATCCCTTGGACTACTTTGTCTGGACGCATGTGGAGCAGAGAGCCTGCGCTACCAGCCACCCCCAATGTCGACGCTCTGAAGGCTTCTGTCAACAAGGTGTGGCCGCGATGAACACGAATTACATCGTCAATGCCTGCAAGGCCTTCAGGTCCCGTATCGAAGCCTGTATTAAAGCTGAAGGTTCTATTTTGAGAAATAAATTGGTAATATATTCTCTATAAACTGTCCAAGTTTCATTATTGTAGTACCTCAGGTTCATGTTTTGAGATCTTCATGAAGTTAAAAATAAAAAGTGTCCAAGAAGATATTGCGCACCCGTATTTCTCACGCATTTTTTCCAAACATTCTTTTTCCGGAAATTCTTTTCTAAAAAAACGTCATCACTAAGCATGACTTTTTTTTGGAAATCATCACCCAAGGAATAGACAACATGAATTGAGGCAGAAGATCGATCATCTGGTAATGAACATGGCTGTCATCCTGACCATCATCAACTCGGATCGAAAGGTCAAAGTTGATGCATTCAAAGAATTTTGCCATGCAACGTACCTCCATGTAACCTCAATTCATTGGATCGAACTTACTCCAAGTTCACATGCTGTCTTGGGACACAGTGCTGAGTTGATCGAGGAAAATGGCAACAGAGGTCTCCACAACTTCACCGAGTCCGGTCTTGAGGCCAACAACAAGTTCCTGAGGCAGGACAGGATTAACAAAGCCAGGAAGACCAACCAGTACGACAATCTTTCCGACTGTATCAATCGACTGTGGGACAAGAGTGATCCAATAATAGTGATGAAGAACATGGAGCGATTGTCGTGCAAGCATTGTAAAAAAGCAGGGCACACTATTCGTAGTTGTGATGAATTAAAAGCTGTCATGTATGGCTGTAACAGCGAATATGAGTATTTGATAAGCATCCTCACTGACGAATAATTGTGCTTAACTGTAGCTTTATGTTGTTTTTCATAGAGTCCAGACCAACAAAATTGGATTTCTCAATTGAGACAGTAATTGAGATAGCTCTGTGTGTTCATCCACTTCCCTAGACGCTTCTAACGAGCCCTCAATTGGCCTCTATAGCATCATTATTTGTCAAGATATGCCGAAAAACGTGTTTTTGGGATATCCGTCCAATTCTCCTAAATTTGAGGTTTTTTGGCCCCAGACCCCCAAAATTCCGAAATTCTGAATTGAAATTGATTTCTATATATTTCACTTCTCCAACGCTTCTAACGAGCCCTCAATGGGCTCTATAAAATCATTATTTGTCAAGATATTCCCAAAAACGTGTTTTCGGGATATCCGCCCAATTCTCCTAAATGGGGGGCCCAGACCCCCCAAAAAAAATATTCTATGTTAAATTGGTTTCTGTATATTCTATGACCTCATACGCTTCTAATGAGCCCTCAATGGCCAAATTGGATCAAGGGTTCAAAAATTACAGGCAAATGTCCACTTACCCCCGTTCTAAGCCCACTGTGCTGTATTCTGGACACAATGACGTATTTTTCTGAATAATCCAATAAGCTCTCTATGTCTTTATACCTCTATGGATTCTTCAGAGAAATACGTCATTGTTCCAGAATGCAGCTTGATTAGAACGCTTGACATTTTATTATTTATTTTTCAACTTTTCATTTATTTTATTTGTATTTCCATTTCTTTATTTACAGATCCTTTAAATAAACTCCTACAATATCTCTCTCTGTCTCTTTTCGATAGTTTCACCTTGCATTAACTTCTTCCTATCGAGGCCTACCAAATGTTTTTTTGTATGCTATTATCGTTTCTATTCCTTATTCCCATTCTGTTTTGGTAAAAAGTACTTGTTTGTTATTATTATTAATCATGTTTATTATTATTACTGTTTTTCAAGTGCCCATATATATTATCTTCTTCATAACTCATCTAATTGCTTTAAGATCATCATCATCATCATCAAACGATGATAATAGTTGATATTATTATGAGGCTGAGGATAATATGTAGTCCGTGAGGTAGTAGTCGGATCCGATTTTTTGAGTCATAAAAAATCAATTTGGAGGACAGGTATGGATTTTTTGTACATTCATATATCTTGTTGTAGGATCAAATAATAATAATAATGCATTGCCCAGGGATAATTTTTGATTGGATAACGCAGTCAATGAAGGTATCAACTTAGTTATTGTTATTTTTTGATTACCTCAGGACTCATCCAAAAGCAAGTAGAGGGGGAAGGCACAGAAGTACGTTTGATAGAGTCAGAATTATATTCATTGAATATTTTAAGTACAGACCACATTAACAAATTTAAAGCAAATAAAAAAGGTGAACTTTTTAATTTATAATTCCTGTGAAAGTCTATATTTTTCCAAGGAATTAATTTAATATGAATATTTATATATATATATATATATATAAGATATATAGAGAGAGAGGAGATAGAGAGATAGAGCGATATATATATATATATTATATAATCTATATATATCTATATATATATATAATATATATATCTATATATATATATATAATATATATATTTATATACTGATAGATCGATAGATAGATATTTATATATAAAGAGAGACAAAGAGAGAGATAGAGCGAACGAGAGATTATATATATATATATAGATAGAGAGAGATAGAGAGAAAGAGAGAGAGAGACAGAGCGAGAAAAAAAATATATAAAGAGAAAGAGAGAGATATGGATCAGAGACAGAAATATATATATATATATATATATATAGAGAGAGAGAGAGAGAGAGAGAGAAAAAAGGATATATATATATATATATATATATATATATATATATATATATATAATATATATAAATATTATATATATATATATATCTAAGAGAGTAAAGAGATAGATATGCACTGCAGCCTTAACCTATTTTCATCACAGTTTAAATTTTTTTAAAGTAGATCAAGGAGATTGAGGCTCATCAAAACTGGTGAGTTTTTCCACTGATTTATATTATAATGTACAATAGACTCAATATAAGTAGGAAGAAAATGATTAAACAAGCAACTGACGAGAAATAAGAATTACAGATTTTATGGATCATTAAGCAAGGGGTGGTGGCATTGCTGGACATTTATTACATGATTTATTTATTTTTTGCCAAAATTACTTCGTTCATTCGCCCAGACTACATTAAAATAGTTATTTTCAGTTTACGATCCTGTTATTTTACATGCTGTAGATTTGATCACACTGTAAATGATATCCTATCATGCATTTATCATTCAAACACACAGCCAAAGATACCTTTAAGACTCCTTTTACCAATCTCCGTATTTTTTGTATTATATCTTGAAGTATAGCATTTCAACGAGTACGTCCATAATCGTCCTTAAGCCTAACTCCTAAAGAATGTGCATTATATAACCTCATTTCAACATACCTTAAAATGACTCCCAAGTTAAAGCTGAATGCTTTGAATTTTTATTTTTTCAGGGAAAAACTGTATTTTTATTATTATATTTTGTTTACATGGAGGGCATTAAATCTTTTTGTATTATTAAACACGTACCGCCTTGACAACTAGCAGACAAAGGAACCCAAACGAATAAGCCTCTTTTTCCACTAATCCAACTTGTTTCATTTTCTTTTTGGAGATTATAACGATAAGAATGGAATGAGTTGACAAATATTCTTTATATTAAGTCTAAATATATATTGTATGGCATTCAAAGGATATGACTCATTCATATGACTTGAACAATCACACATGCAAATTAAAACATATTAAAGTCATAAGATAGTTCATTATAGCAAACTCTAGAATAACGGAAGTAAAAAAAGTTAAGTAATTATGTCATTCCTTTAAGGAGTGCGATAGTAGTTTGAAGGGAGTACGATAGCCGTGTGCTTTAAAGCGTGTTTCAACTCTCAATGTTGGAGGTTCAGGTTCGAATCCTCTCGATTCGAACCTGGTCATTTTTGGTCTACCTCATTGATAAGATCCTGGGCTCGATGGACGAATTTTTATGTTATAATGCTAATTTATACCCCTTTCGGATGCAATTGATCGAACCATATAGGCAAAAAAATCGTTCCTAAATGATTTGAACTATAAAAAGAAAACTCTTCATATACCGAAATCTTGATACTAATGACTTGGTATCCCTAGAGTCTCAACAAATATATCGTCTATATAAAATATGAATTATTATTATTTTATCTAATGAAATGAGTACTCATGAAGGGAAATGTAACTCTAAGGTGAATCTTATATTGTGTTTTCACCCAAAATTTCAACAGACCCATTGAAGCAAATCCTCCTTATGTGGTTGTAAGATTCCCTTGCTATTAATGAAATGATTGGAGGTACCATTAGAGTCAAAGTTAGCCCTTGAAGGTCATTTAAAAGTAATAGCAATCCAGAACCATTTGGAAAACACATATTAAATGTAATTCAAAGGCAATTGAAGCATCAAATCCTTTGCGTATATTCAGTTTATGGCATCTTATGATATATATTTCTAAATAGAGAGCAATAAAATATATAACTTCAAAGTATCCCATATTTTAAATCTATGCATACAAGCAATTGTGCAACTATTGAGAAGGTACTTTAGAAATACTTTCCCGCCCAACGGCAATTCCCTTGTTCCCACATCAAAACAGAACGTTTCCTTTATTTCACTACTTTGTAATTTAATGTAGTGCAAATATATATATATATATATATATATATATATATATATATATATATATATATATATATATATATAAGTGTCTTCTTCAGCCTTGATCTTTATCGGCTTTGTGATATAAATGAACAGAACTTCAAACTATAAATATTGTTTTATTTGTTTAAGCATCAACAAGAGTGTTTATTTACGTATTGATACGTATCTGATTCCCTGAGTTTAATGTGTTTATATCAAGTTCTTGCTTTTTTACATTCGATATTTACATAATATATATGAAGAACAGATCGTTCAAAATGTATGTTTTTCTATACTCTCAAGTTTATTCCTCAATTAAGTAAAATCATTTATGTGAAGTTTTTTTTCTTATTTCTCTTGCCTGTTACCTTCTAGGAGAACATATTTTTTTCGCTACATATATATTAGTGTAAGAAGAGAGTTTTTTATACTTCGCATAACGAATTTTCCGATTATATTTTACATTAATACAAAGTATTACAAGTACATTTGAAGTAGGAGCACTCAGCCAAAGGTCTACTATTTTTGGTGAAAAAACTAGAGTCTCCTTTCCTTTTGAAATGCCCATTGACTCATTGCCACTACACAACATAATAAGTTAACATAATTTATTATTTTCAATTAAGGAACAGATTTTCATTTATATAGAGGTTTTATATATATATATGCTAAAGGCTAATGTTAATCATATTAGGCCTCAAGCCTCTTTCTATGTCATTTCTACATGAGAAGAATAGAATAGGTATGTTCGAGGTTGTAGTATACACATAATTATGGCCACTGAGGTATAAAAAACACTTTCTCAAATCAATGACCTGCCCAGAAGTTTGAAATTTCCCGCAAAAAACAAAATGGCGTTCTCTGACACTTTGTTATCTTTTTTCCCCTGATATATTAGAGCCGAGAAGTGAACATATTATGTATATAGTTTCGAATAAGTATCTTTGATAGATGGTTGCGATCTCCGAATTATTTTGAACCCATTGGATTCGTTCAAAGGTTCTAAGTTTTTAGTTGACAAAAAATTGGGGTGGAATTTTTTTTTTTTTTTTTTTCGGTTAAAAACATTTTATTCGGTTGACTGCAAATTTTATACAGTGTAAAATAAAATACACTAAAATTATATACAGAAACAGAGTAAAACTATTCAGGGCAGTTGCGAAAATACATAAATGAACATTGTAGTTCATATTTACTGCCCTGAAGAATAACCTTATATAAAAGGACAAATCATTTATTGGTTTGGTTTAAAAAAGCACGATGTCTTCTTAAAATCCTTTTGATGGTGCTGATGTAGAGCTTTGATCTTTCAGGGACATATTTAATTATATCGCCAGCCCACTTCCACGTTGGCGCTCCTACATCCGGGATTTTGATTGAGAGAGCAGCGTAGCGAGCTGAAGCACCAATCATGATGGGCCTTAGGTCTTCTTCGACTACATAGGCATTTGTCGTTATTTTTAGTGCTAAGAAAGATTTTATATTTTGTAATGTACATTGAATTGCTTTGTGACTAGGGGGGTATTTTTAAAAATTATTATTTCCAAAGAGAATGAGAGCTTTTAAAATATTCGGAGATATATCGCCGTTTTGACACATGTTTAGTTTTAAAAATCTTTTAATTATTTGAAGAATGGGACAATCGGCAAATGCATGTAAGATATTATTTAATAAAAATCCACAATTCATACAAGGATTCTGAAATTTAATGAGCATCCCTGAAATTTGTAATTGAGCTGTAAATTTAGAACCATCAGCAATCCCATTAGTTGATTGTAAAATTATTTTACTCCATGAAGAGGGAAGGTTAAGCAAACTTAAGTAGGACTCTGATATAGATCTCGCTCCATCATAACTCTTCCTACCACATTCAAATTTTAAAAACCATGGCTTGGAAGGGCACATAAAACTAAGTGAACGTTTAAGAGGAAACTTGAACCTTGCCACGTTAAAACTTGAATTCACAACCAAATCGTGGGCAGTAAAAATCGCTTGTGTTAAGGCAGTTCGCTCTAAAATGACAGGATCACCAAATCTTTTTATAAAAGGTTTTTTGTCTTTATTTTGGTATAAAATATCTATTGTCGTGTCCGATTGAACTGAGGGTTCCAACTTCCATAAAATTCTCTGAATTGAAGCTAAAAATGGCGAAAAGTTTTCCAAGTCCTGATTAGTTAAAAGAGTACCCATGTATAACCAATTGTAAAATTGCGAAGACGTAAAATATTTTCTCCAGTCCCTGTTATAAAATACACCCATTTTCTGCACGATTCTTAGATAATATTTTGGCAAAATTTCAATAAGAAGACAAAGTCCACCTCCTACATAGGTTTTGGGACGCTTCAATGAGGGAAGATATGTTTTGTAAAAAAGAGTCCCCAGCCAACAATCTTCTTCTTTAAGTGCTAATTCAGCAAGAGATGGGATGGATGTGGCTCTATACAAAACGAATGGAACCACACGAGAATTATAAAGGTCGACTCTTTTTTGTAGAGATAAGTTTCGCCATAGTCTAATTTGACCATATATCTTTGTGTTCATTTGTACCCAGTTAACTTTTGAGACTCCGTCTCTCATCCATTCAATGCCAAGAATATTAACAGACTCAACACCCCTGCAGTTCTGGAGCAAAGAAGAGCTGCACGGATTCCAAGATCCCATGGAAGTATAGCATTTTTGCTTTTATTTATAGCAAGGCCAGTTTTGAGTTCAAATTTAACAAATATGATAAATTATATTTATCCTCTTAATAAGTTGTATGTCCGAGTTTGCCTCAATCATCAAGGTAATGTCGTCGGCGTATAAGTCAATAAGATGTTTTTCATTGTTGAAGGAAACACCAAACCCTAAGTATTTCCTTGACAACGTCTTCGTCAACTCATCTAACGCAGCAACAAAGAGAAGAGGAGCAACTGGGCAGCCCTGCCTACAACTCCGTTTGAGAAGAATGGGAGCACTATTGATGCCATCTAAAGAGATTATGGAGGAGCCGTTGAGCAACATTGCTCTTACGGGATTGAAGAAACGCTTGGGAAGGAGCCTTTTAACCGATTTTAAAATATGGTCGTGTCTAATGGAGTCAAACGCTTATTAAAATCTATTGCTATAAGGGCCCCAAACTTTTTACGATTCTTTACCGATTCGATCGCCGTTATAATATTTCGAGAAATATCAGTAATTGCGGTTTTTTAAAAGCCCTTTTGTTCCTTTGTAATTTTATGATTAAAATGGTTTCTATTTGCTTTGTTAAAACGCCTGCTAAAATTCTATAAAATCATTTAAATAGTTTAAAATAGAATTTATTTTGTATTGAAAATGATATATGTATACTTATATATTAGTTTGTCAACAAATACTACATTTGTTCGATAGAAATGATTAAAAACTAAATAATAAGCTGTAATATAATTATTTCCATTACGCATCATAGAGGAATCGTGTCCCTTATTTTTGTAGAGGGGGAGAATACGAAACTGATTTAATCTTTTGTCATAATTACATGATCAGATAACTGAAGAACCAGATTTCTTGCTTTCATGCAACGACAAATAC
>CP045891.1:8596992-8609257 GCA_013387185.1 Caligus rogercresseyi | reverse complement strand
AGGTATATTAGGTTGTTCCATATCTAAAGAGGTCAACCAATTAAAACTCAAAATTTTCATCAGATCAACAAAAACTTATCAATCAGTACACATAATCCCCTCCGACTGCAATGACGTCGTGGCAGTGTCCCCGGAGCTTCCTGAGTTGGTCGTAGAGCTCGTCTTTACTGACCCTCCTCATCGCCCGCTGAACGGCGAGTGTAGCCTCCTCAGACCCCCAAACTCGTCCTCCCGGAGCAGGTTCTTCAACTTCCAGAACAGGAACCTGTCAAACAGGTTCAGGTCGGGTGAGTAGGGTGACTGTTTCACTGTTCCACGTCCTCCGGGTCAGGAACTCCCTGGTATCGGTGGGCAGTGTGGGGACGTACATTGTCCCACATTGAGAAGACAATCTTTCAGCCGGATCTTGTCCTTTTTCAGGCTGGGAAAGCGCTTCCTAGTCGTCCTCAGGTACTCTATCAGGTGTTCGGTCGGCTGTGGTCCCGGCAGGTAGTGCAGTGATCGATACCCGCCTCGGCTTGCAGGTGAACCCCATCAGAATTATCGTCTTCCTCGCTGTCTTTTTCACACGGGGGGTCGAGAACCGGGCCCCGTGGGCTCCACCCAGACTTGCCTCCGTTCCACCAAATCCCAGTAGAACCAGGACTCGTCTGGACTAACAGATGAGACCCCAGAAGTCCTCCCCGTGGTCCTGGAACAGCTTCAGAAGGTCCTGACAGCACTTCACTCGCTGCGTCTTTTGGTTTCAGAGAGCTGGTGAGGGAAGAGTACGCTGAGGAGGTATCGGAGCCCTAGATCCTCCGTCAGAAGCCTGAAAACAGTTGTAGATGGTAGGGACACCTCTGCAGCAACTTGTCGAGTGGTCATCCGGGGTTATCCTCGACAAGTCGCTTCACACGGGCCACATTCTCCTCTGTCCTCGTCTCCCAGGGACGTCCAGGACGGGTCTTCTTCTCCAGGGCAAAAACACCCTTATCGAACTCAGTGTGCCATCTCTGAAGGGTGGAGAAGCCAGGGCAGGAGTCAGGGAAGGTAGAGAGCAGGTCCCCGTGGATCTCGTTGACTGTCCTGGCGAGCTTGATCCGGATCAAGAAGTAGGACCGAAAGTCGGGTGTCTCCATTTTCAGCGGCGAGTAGAATGAATGATAGAAATGACGCGATTACTCACCTTATATACTTACCTGAGTGGCGCCATATATTATGTTCCCATGCAAAAATATGCGATAAGAACGTTCCCGTTGAAATTTTTGAGATAGCGTGTGAACTTTTCAAGATAGCTAACCTACCTCATTATTTATGGAACAACCATATAGGTATATACAGTCTAAGAATCTCAACCCGCTGACAGGTGAGGTTTCCCGATAGTCAACTAATTTTTTTAAAGTAATCTGGTGGTGCTACATGGAAGGCCTGTACTTCAGACAAGTTCATTATTTTTTAGGATCCTCATCCCTCATCCGGTTCCCCGGTGGTTATATTGAATATAGATGAAGATAACATTCTGTGACCTTGTAAACACATTCATATATTGAAATACCATTCTTTAAAACACTAATTGTCTTTCATAATGGACATCCATCCATATTATTTACTCCTTCAAATCACCCCAGAATAAATACTAAATGATGCAAATTCTGAAACTCAAGGAATAAACAATATTTGTTTACTAATATTGACGATAAATGGATAATTACTCCGATAATAAGACTTGTAAAAAAAGATGGAAAAGTGAGGTATCAACGAAAAAATAGTGTTTATCGGTGGATTTGAGATGAATATTACAAAATATCATTAATTGTTGTTATGGTATTACACGAATATAACTAAAATATCAGGTTTTTAGTTGGGAATGTTTACTAGAATAAAAGTCAAAATAAAGTGTACTCTTATTTATATATTTTTCGTCTTATCGTCAGAGAGTGAGGCTACGAATTCCATAAATCAAACAAAAACAGACACTCTTGCTATATGCGTCAGAAAAGACGTTAATATATTTTGTAATTATAGGTGTATGTAGGATAATATATCTAAATGAAAAAGAGAAAAAAGCGTTCAAAAGGGTGAAATTTTAACCTCCATGTTAAGCCAAACCATTTATTCGATGAATCTGGTCCTTGTCTATGAGAACTGGATCATAAATCCTCGCAAAAGCAAAGGTTCAAATACTAAGAAATATATTCATCAACGCCCAGAATATACATAATTTCCGTTGATTACTTTTGAAATATAAACTAGGTTATTAAAACGAATTTTGATATTTGGATTGCCCATAAATTGAAAAAATAAATATGTTTTCTGAAATAATTCGAAATATAAGCAGTCACTATCTAAAAGCCTTGCTTGGAATAAGAAAAGACATATATAAAATGCAAAAAAAGTTGATATTTCATATTTTTGCACATATAACACATTTGTAAAAATAGACTTTAGACTTGTTACATACAAAAAAGCATGCAAGTATAGCAAAAAACAGTTTTAGATTGAATGGGAAAATATTTTGAATAATTGGTTATCAATTCCTGATTAAACCTTGAATGTATTTAAAAAAATTAAAAATTATTCATCCTGCCAATCTAAAACTAAAACCCTGCTGGAAAGTTGAAGTTAAAAAGTATGAACGATGTATAGAGATAAATGGTGTGAAATATTATTTTTTAACAGATAGAAAATAATATTAATACACTTTACTAGAAATATTTGTCTAACTAGAATAAAGTTCACAAGTTGGCGTATAAGTTCATAAAAATAAAAAAGATTAATTTATCAAATAAAAAATTATATAACGAAGATAGTGTCGTATACAATATTTTCTTTGAAAACATTCCTCCGACTCGGATGACAGCCATGAATTTAGTCATTATAAATTACCAACCTTTGTCATGGTGAAGAAGGAAACCCTCGAAAAGTCCAACTGAATTGAAATATGCAATTGGCCTGACCCTTTTTTAAGTAATTGAATCTAAATGGACCATTCATAAAAAAGTATTATTTTATCAAATAACAAATTCTAAACCATGTCCAATGAATATATATATATATATATATATATAATACTAATGACAACCATAACTATAAAATAATGATAACTGTTTGGTTTTATAAATAAAATGTCTGTTGAATTACGTGTAAAGATTGTTGATTTTAATTTCTTTGTACTCTTTTTATGTTTTTAACGTTATTTAAAAACAGATACGGCACCATTTGATTGGCGTCTTCGATTGGCTTAATATTTATATTATATAGGAAAGTTTTAATTGACCTCTCTAAAAATCCAAATTTGGAATGGAGGAATCATATCGCTTCTAGCCCGGCCTATAATTGGATTATGTAGGGACAGACGCAACAAATGGATTCCTAGAAGATTTTTCCACCTCATTAGCTGTGATTCAGAGAATAATATGGAGAGGAATATCAAGTTTTTATAATTCCTCAACTATTGACATTATTCGTCAAAATAGGGAAAAAATTATTTTTTCAGAATCTAGACGACCCGAAAAATTTGGAAAGAATGGCCTTATCCTCCAATATCCTCACAATACATGATCTCACGAATGACTCTATCTTCAAGTCCGGAAAATTTATTTTTAAACTTCAAAGGGTGGCAGAAGAGCACATGGTCCCCGTTCCGTGGCATCTAAGAATATGTTCTCTCCAGATACGAAAGCGGAGGCGGAAAGAATTGTCGACAAATACTTAAAAAGAATTGGATTTGAAGATATCGTGGAGGAGTAGAATTCTGAGTTCGATTTCCAAATTTAGCCATGGAAAACGCTTCTCTGCCCAGTTACAAATATCCACGGGTTGTATTTACTTCAACGCTCCATGTAAAGACTGTGGCAAATATTTTAACTCAATTATTCATGCCTTTTCGCAATGTCCTGTTTTTTGTTTTTTTTTTTTCTCAGTGCAAGATTTAATGTTATATTCTTATCATCTTTTTATTTTTTTTTTTTTTTAAATATGTATTTTGTGACACTCATCTAAAAATATTCATTGACAATGATGTAATATACGAGTTAGAAAGGAGTTAACAATAAAATAATGGTGGGGGTATTAATAGATTCTTAAAAAAAACAGGTAAGTGCAGTAATATTATAAAAAGATATTCGACAGTTAATATAAAAACAGGAATTTCTTAAAACAGGAATCAATTCAATTCTAACAGTGTTAATATCAATAATAAATATTTGAAATAAATTAAAAAGACCGAAAAGAAGATCGGATAAGGCTTTAAAAGAGATGATCAAGTTGATTTGATTAAGAAGGGGAGGGGAGGAGGGGAATTATGTAAACAAATAAAAAGTAGTAAGATAAAGCTCACTTTGGAACGCGGACTTGGAGAAGGGCTTCCACCTCTCTGTAAATGATTGAAGCCATATGCGTGGGGATGGGGCGGTTCCTGCTTCTCGCGGCGTAAATCATACCGATGACTTTGGTGAGGACGGCGTCTGCTTGGACAGCGCATTTACTCTCCGATGAACTGCAAGCAGCCAATCTTTCTTCTTCAGGAAAATACCAAACTCCTCCAGCAACAAAGGTTCCACTATTTTCCTAATGGGCATCACCGCGCTGCACTCGTAGAAAAGATGCTCCGAGGAGCAGAGCTGCTCCTCAACTTTTTCCTTCGATTTATTAGTGAAAAGGCTTGACGTAGCAAGCCGATACCTCACCCATTTTTGACTAGAATTGGTGAATGGATTTTTCATTACTGTCTTCCATCCACAGTCGAGAAGACCTTGGTCCTCTATAGCGAGTCTTACCATTCTTTTGGTCCTGGCGTCATGTGCTTTCAGGTATACGTTTATGCTACTTTTTAATTCTATTTTGGGGAGTGCCTCCATTGCAATATAAAAGGGTGTAAATGGGCCATATAGGGGGACGGAATGTGAATCTTTTTGTAAAATTTTTGATGCCAGTAAAAAAGTTTGTGGGCTTATATTCCCTGTTCTTAAATCGTGAGGGACTTTATCAGCCTCAACATTAATCGAATCGACGACAAAAATATTTCCCCCATTCTTCTTTTCGGTCTCACATCTAACCTGCGATCTGCGTCGGAGAAAACAAGAGCAATAGAGTTTGCTCTATCAAGCTCCAGAAGTTACGTAGCGGAGCACCTTGCGTCGGGGAAAACTATCGAAACGGAGAATTAAGATCCATTCAAATTTCCGCTGCTGCTCGTTACTCTGCGCTGGAGATCAAGATTCCAGGACGTGCTGATTCCCAGTGGAGGTTCGCGGGAGACTTGGTTCGCTACTTTCCCTCATTCTCGGACAAAACAGTGAATGATCTTAAAAAACTCTACGAACTTATAAAGGTTTTATCAGAAGACATTTTTGTAATTAATTTATCATTTTATTTCTATTGTCACTGTGATTTTTTACCGTTTTTACCGCATGTTTTTTTTTACAAAAAAAAATCATTTTAACGACTAGAATGTTTGTCTATTGAAATTGACTTTATATTTTGCGATTTAATTTTAAACTAGAATGTTTATTTATATATGTAATTATATGTAACTTTGCTAAATAAAATAAGGTCGAAAAAAAATAATAATAATAGTTATATTATATGCCAATGCAATTTATTTGCTTCTTAACAATCAATATCTTTAAAACGCCTCGATATTTTTTCGAGTCACATCCACATTATTTGTACCAAGAGGAGAAGTTTAATGAAGTAAAAGGTAGGATCTATCTATTTTTGTACACTCAGTAGGATACACGAGGCTACACAAGGGGCTATATATGTGCTATAGTGGTATGATACAATAGTAGGAGTTACCTATCTACCTCTGCAAAAAATATAATTTGACCAAATTTATGCATGCAATTTATTTATGTATCAAGACATAAATAACAATTATGGAAAGCACAAAATGATAATAACGATAATTGTAGCCTTCCAATTTGATTAATTATAACGGCAACAGGTTGTGATTTAAAAGTAAACTGGCTACGCTATCAAGACATTCACCCCCCCCCCCCCCTATGCCTTATATACTCCAGTTTCTTAAGGACGCTTTTATTTGTTACTCAAAAGTGAATCTGAATCTATGAGACATACTTTTGAAAAAATAAAACATACTTTTAAGAGATATCAAGTATGCTTGTTGTTCTACTCTTAGATCATCCCCAACTCACAAGTGCTTCATCTGGCATGATTACGTAGAACGTCTTCCTCAGAGAAGGATCATTTATTATCATGTTGTGTTTTTTGCCTATTTGGTTCAATAAAACTGTACCCGTAAGTATTAACAATGAGGTTGATCAAAATTAGACTCTCGGGAGTATTCGAACCTGATCCCTCAGCATGAGAGTTGAATACACCTTAACACACTGAGCTATCGCACTCCTTTAATATAATTCATATCTATATATAAAATATGTTGACTATGATTTGAAATAAAAATGCTGAGATTGCCAGTTCGACTCCCGAGAGAGGAAAGTTAAAATTATTAACCTCGTTCCAAAGAACGTTTGATGTATTGATTTTAATTCTAACATGACTATTTACATATATATATATATCCCTGCAAATATAATTATATCGAGCCAAATAGGCAAGATTTAATAAAAATGAAGTGAAATAACATTTCGTAGGACAAATATAATTCTTGAAAACCCCACTTTGCTTTAATAGTTATTTTTCATCAACCCTATTTACAAAAAAAAAGCATTTCATAGTTTCAACTAACACCGATTCGGACCTAGTAGTGGTTTGATTAATTTTTGCAGACGATACGCATACCAGACCTTCTGAATCATCTGTTTTGTGATCCGAAACTTATTTGATTAAGGCTTGGAGATTTGTTTTCGAACAACTCAGTCTTGATATTTGCAAAGAGATTTTGCATTGCATGTGGTTTAAAAATAGATTCAAAGAATGAATAATTCTAACTCAGTCTTATGTTATGCATTGCTATGTAAGTAACTGTTTAATTAAATGTTTTACTGAAGGACTTAAACAGCTTGTTCTTAAATGTCAAGTTATAAAAAAGTTTGCAAAATTTGGATGCATCTCTTTAGCCTTCAAAGCTCTAAATTGTACAAGGTCCACTTTCTTAATGCCTTTAGTTTTTTTTAAAGATAGGATTGTTGTACTTCACTTGAATTGCATCCTTTCGAATGTAAATGAGCTTTATATTGTATATGCTTTTTTTACAGCATTTATATATGTGATGATGATAGTTTTATTAAGTTTAAAATTGTATGAGATGATTATGATCATAATGAACATTAAGATACTTGCAGTATTTAAAAAATCCGGATTGTCTTGCTTCAATCCCAAATGATGCAACGGGGCCATTTTTGTTCCTAATATATATTTTGAAGTACATATGTGTATTGAGGAACATAAAATTTGAATTGAATAATTTGCATTAAAACATCATGTTTTGAAGACGAAAAAAAATTTCCACAAAACTCAATAAAATATGTGTAGTAAGCGATGGATTTTGTAAGATTTGCTCTACTTCAACTTAAGACCTACAAGTTAACAATAATTATCACAACAAAAGAGTACAAATAATTTAATTTCTTGTGCCCTGTTGCAATCATGTAAGTAGAAGAATTCAAAATAACATTTTGATAATTTAATATAAGATTTTGAAATATTACAATTCATTCAAACAAGTTGTTTTTCTAATAGTTTTAATATAATATGCACCAGTGCTAACACAATGCTTTAAAATGATAAAAAAACAAAGTTGAAATCTGCGAAATTATATGTATATATTTATATATACTACATATTATACTATACTATAATTGTAACTAACTTATGTAAGCATTCGTTCTTGATTATAAAATATTGATTCAATCCAAACGCTTATCCACTTAAAGTAGAGCATATAACATATAATAGAAGGAGTTTAAATGCTTTATTTGTTCATTCCATATGTAATCAATGAGCAATGAACGTACTGAATCGCTATATAAATATAAAATAATTATATTATTAACATAAATGGTTCTACTGCAACATCAGTTCAGGTCCCTGGTGCTGTGGCGACTTCTGGGAATGAAATTCTGGAGACTAACGTCGAGGATAGTGTGTATGGGAATAGCATACCTCTTGTCAGTGAGGAAGCTCCCGTTTCTATACATGTCTCTGAGACTCAGGACCAAGGACTGGTCAACGTATCCCCTCCAGCTCTTTCCATTGAAACTGCGACAAATTCGGACACTAACATAGTAGCCACAAATACACCTCAAACAGCGAAAACAATTCCGAAAAATCAGCGTTCTCACCTGGACACGAATGCTATTCTGTTGGAGAGGACTCGGTCTCAGTCATCGAAAAGAGTAAGATCTTTCTCAGGTCCATCACCCGATAACAGAAAAAACCCGACGAAAATAAAAAGAAACTAATCTTAACTTCTTATTCAGCCAAGTTATGAGTGTTTTTTCAGATAAACATTCCCAAATGAAGATCACCGATTTTTTCGAAGATAACTCCTCCAACGAAATTAAAGCAAATATGGGCATAAAAAGAATCATATCACTCAATACAAGAGGTGGTATGAACAGACTAAAGAGACATGCTCTATTGAACTCCATCTTTGAAAAAAATCCCGACATTGTTTGCCTACAAGATGTAAAATGTGAGGTGTCATCAACATGTCCTCCAAACTGTTGTTTATGCAAACCTCGACGCTTCAAAACGTTCTTTACGGGTAATAACTCAAATCGAGGGGTTCAGACGTTTATCTCGAAAAATATAAAGACGGCAAATTTGTTAAAGAAGCATCCGAAATGAGTGATTGGCATCAAATATATATTTCGACAAGTGGTATGGCTTTCTATCTCATTAATGCTTATGGTCCCAATGTGCAATGCTCGGACTTTTATGAATCCATTGTTGGAACCCTAACGGACAGTGTGAAAGCAACCAATCTACCAGTCATAATGGTTGGAGACTTGAATGTGGATTTGGACAGGCAGGGTGCTTATTACTCTAATAGGAGAAGTCTTCAAACGGCTATCAACATTTTCAAACTTGTGGATATAATGGGTCGATTCTCCCCTGATAGTTTTTCGTGGTGTCGAGGTAAATATAGATCAAGAATTGATCTGGCCTTAGCTTCTCCTAGTATTGTTAAACGGATTAAAAATGCCACTTACAAACCAGAACCTTTCTCGGATCATAAGTTAATTGATTTGGAGCTACGCCTAGGATATCCTCAACGCCGCTTCAAGCTCCCTCTTCAAGTTCTTCAGGACGCAAAGCTAAAAAAAAGTTGCAATCACATATAAGAGAGGCGTTTTCTCCCAAATACTCCGCGGACACGGCAATGAGGGTTTTCACAAAAACTATTCAATCCACCACAACTTCTTTCTTGAGAGAAAAGAGAGAAGCCTCGAAAAAGCGACAGCAGGATATTGAAAACATTCTTAGTTCGTCTTCAATTTTTGCCCGGTCCTTAATGGCGGATACATTCAACGCATTTAGGGTGTCCGAGGTTGTGGAGGCTGAAATGGAAGAGAAAGTATCTCTCGAAAAAAGTGCCTCCCAAAGAGTTAAACGTGTTTCAAATATTGAACAACGACCATCTCCTTTCGTTAAAAGAATTATTGAGGGTGGGAAGGTCTTAAATGCCCCAAAAGACATTCTTCGATATTTCCATCAAAAATTCCAGTCTGTCGTTGGAGGATCACGGAAAAACTTTCCTCAGCGGAAAAAATGGTCAAGGATCGGAGAAAATAAAATATTCACCAAGGAATCAATGACAAACTATATTCGTCATAAACTTAATTATAAAAAAACATCAGGTCCAGATGGGTTAAGTGGTGGAGTTTTTGTTCACTTTTTGGAGGAAAGCGTTCCATACCTATTAAAAGTAGGTAAATCCATGGAATTAAAGGGCAAGATGCCTATGGAACTCACAAAGGGTAGGATCGCTTTAATCCCGAAGAAAGGTGATGGGTCAGACTTTAGTCACTGGAGGCCCATCACCATTCTCAATTATTCATATAGAATATTATCGGGAGTGCTAGCCCAAAAAATGGAACCCATTCTTAACACCAAGATTGGCACTCAACAAAAGGGCTTTCTCAAAAAAAGAAGAATCTGCGATGTCTCCAGAAATATTCAAGCTTGCATTGATTCAGTGGAAGAAAGGGAAACTTTCGGAGCAATAATTGCTATTGATTTTCAAAAGGCCTTCGATTCTATATCGCATATTCACATTATGAGTGCGGTAAGAAACTTTTACCGAAGGAATATTTCAATCCCATTCGGGCATTATTGCTAAATGGAACCTCGACTATATCACTTAATGGAATGGAAAGTGATCCCATCCACCTTAAGAATAGCTGTAGGCAAGGATGCCCATCTTCTCCCTTACTTTTTGTTGCAGCGGTTGAGGATCTAATTCGGATGGTTTTGAAAAAGTACGGAGGGTTTGGCGTGGACGTCAAAGGCACAAAACATTTAATAGACCTCTACGCCGATGACGTTACTCTTATGGTAGAAGGAAATTCAGAACTTCAACTGAGCAAAAGAGTAGATATCGTTTTAAACTTTTTTTCAAAATACGAACGAATATCAGGCCTAGCTATCAACAAGGCAAAGACAACGATTCTACCTCTTGGAAAATGGAACCCTAAAGAAAGTGAAATTACTTCGTGCCAAATTAGCAACCAAGTGGACATTCTGGGAATTACCTGGAATAATAAAGGAATTGATGAGAAGAACTGGACGAATGCATTTTCAATCATCCCTCGAAACATAGCAAAATGGAGGAGCTTCAACATTCAGAGAAGAATTGACTTTTATAATTTGAAAGTTGTTCCTCTAATGTTATATAAGGCGTCCTCTCATCCATTAATTGCCGAAAAAGTCATTCTCGAGGAGGAAAAATGGCTTCGTGCCTTATTTCACCATCATTATCTTCCATCTATTCTAAGACCAAAACGTTTGCTCGGGGGAGGTATTTCTCGCTTGAGTTGTATTATACCAAAGGTGTATATCAAAATCTTTAATGAAATTACAAAAAATCCATCCATTGAGTGGAGAAGATCTGTAGCTTATGACGAAATCTACTGGTGGTTAATGTTCGGCTCAGACTTAACTAACCATTTAACTTCACGACTCTCTCGGGTCTGGGGTGCATCTCAACGTATACTATGGAAACTTTGCCCTATCTACGACACCAATACGACCGTAGATGTCATTCGACAAAACGCTCACAAGCATTTATATTTTCGAAATATACCTCGACCGGACATTTTGGAGGAAATGGCTATTAAGTCAAGAATTCTTACAGTTCATGATCTCTGCAAAGATAACGTATTTTCTGATGGGAGATTTGTGTATCCTTTGACGAGGACGTCTCTGCAACACATTCTTCCGAAGCCATGGCACTTAAAAATGTCTCCTCCATCGCATCAAAGAGAGGTAGAAAAAATAAGTAATAAATATTTGAAAATACTTGGTCTTCCTTCGGTTTGGAACAATCGGATTCGACAATCTTTGCAAGGTATCCACGACGGAAGAAAATTCACAGCTCAGCTGATGATTTCGGCTGATCTTTTATTTTTTTCTAGGCCGTGCAAAGATTGCGGTCTTTTGTTTAACTCAACAATTCATTTATTTGTTGAATGTCGTGCAGTAAAAATGCTTAAGGACTTCCTATTGCTCAACCTACCTACCCTTCAGTATGAGTCCTCGAATGCTTGGAAAGGCATTATCCTTTTCGGCCTTGGGAAAAGCAACAAGTCTCCGGAAACTAAGGCGTTGACCTTCAGTATTATGAACTCTAAGTCGCTGATTTGTCATAAGCTGACCTCCTACAAACCTCTCCATCCTCAAGAGCTGAGAAGCATATTTATATCTGCGGCGGCAAGATATGCAGCATTATCGTTAAAAATCCCCTCGCCAGACGAAGGAGGAACGTGGACGTCCGCCGGAAGGATAATTAAGTATTATCCAAGCCTCTCCATCCAACACCAAAGACTTATAAAAATAATTTCAAAAAGATTTAGTAATTTTTAGCACTTAGCATAATTTTATTATGTTTTAATTACATTTATTATGTTCATCTTTTAAAATTCTTAATAGTTGCTTCCCAAAATATTGTCTTAATTTGATAACCTTTACCTGATATTATGTGTTATTTTATTTTGTGCGTTCAACCCCAGAGCAAAAATTTTAAACTAAAATGTTTAATTATGTTTTTATTACGCATTTGCTCTGGTTTTATGTATTTATCTTATTTTATATACATAATAAACGAACATGATTTAAAAAAAAAAAAAAAAATAAT
>CP045891.1:8578309-8596892 GCA_013387185.1 Caligus rogercresseyi | reverse complement strand
AATACATACGCCAGAGAGACTCTAAGTCTTTAAGTAGTCTTTATTGTCTATTTATTGTTATTATTTTTATTTTACTCTATGGACATGTACAACCACTATGTACAATAATGAATAATACGCAAGCACACTGGATGTGAGAGTTGTCTTTTAAGGTCGACAAGTTAAACAAAGATCTCATATTTTTTGTTTTATTTGTACATAATGGATGGATGTAGAGGAGTGTCGTCATTGTTTTTATAATATTCAAATGCATGCAGGCTTTCATTGTCTAAGAGAGAGAGGGTAGCGATGCGCGGGAAGGTGGATTACAACAATAACACAACAAAAAAGTAAAGGTGAATGCCTCTCACCTATGAGAGGAATCCTTTTTCAGTGATGTTTTCAGGGTATTACTCATTGAGTGTTGAACTATATGAGTTAGTTGGAAATTTTATAAATTATTGAATCATAGCTTTTAAATAAAGTTAAGGGGTGTGAAAACATAAAGTATATATATAGATTATATCTTATAATATATATATATATATATATATAATGCATTGTTAGGTTATATATATACAACATATTAGGCTTGTTCTTATTTTTCAAATGTTTGAAATGTTAGCAACATTGTGGATTTCCTGTTTCTTGGTGATAAAAGAAGACGAAATACAAAGTTTGAACAAAATCGGTCAACATTACGAGGTCCCAACTCAAAAAATGATTTTTCATTCCTAGCATATCAAGTAGGGACCTGGTTGGATTCCCAATGCTTGTTGAACTTGCAAGGTTAATTCTGACATGATGTATTTTATATTGGGAATTGCGGGTAATTTTCTTACTCGAAAATTTTCTCTGCGGGCAATTTTCCGTTCTACCATTTTTGATTAACATAGAAACTAAGACATTGTTAGAGCTCCTCTGCATTTAAAAAATTAACTGTTTTAATGAATATTTTAGCACCTACATTGTCAGAGAATAGACATGATGCCTTTAGTAACCAATTGTCATATAATTGTATTATTTCGACGATAAAAGCTATCAAATGTACTAATTTGCGATACGTTCAATTTCAACAAATAAAGAATCCTCTCTCAACAATTTGGAAATATAATGGTTTTATTATTACAAAGTATAGTTATTGATATATATTTTCAGACGTCCTCAGAGATAATTCATTAAACTTCAGTAATAATATTAGGAAAAAATGACTACGGAAGAAATGGCTCAAGTTAGAAAAGGAAAATGGCCAAATATATGGGTAGTCAAATATTTCAGGGTAATACATCATATAATTGTTGAACACTATTTCTCATCTAAATGGAGTATATAATATCTAAAAATGTTTTTATTTACGCATAAACAGTAAATTCCTTCCTTGTTTTTTAATTTTAGTCCAAAATCACATAGATTCATGGGGTACGGTTACTTTGATCTCCTACCTGAGCTAGAAACAAAGAGAAACCACACTTCAACACGGCCATCGTGCTAACATCCCTCACAAACCTCTCTATTATTGTACTATTATAGATCAATCTGGATCCGCGAGTCCCATTGACACATTCATGAGCCGAGTCAGTGCTAGGAGCGACACATTGATGAAGGAGCTCCCAAACGTCTCGTCTCCTCCTCCGATCATTGAGGAGGAGGATGGACGAGACGGGCAAATATAATGACTGGAATCATGCCACCCGTCCACTCCCATTCGAGAAATTTGATCACAAGCAATGATGAATCAATGTAAACAATAACAATAATAAGAACAAGGCAGAGCACTCTGGATGACGAATACTTTTTTTCCTTCTTCTTATTAAGTACAATAATAGAGAGGTTTGTGAGGAATGTTAGCACGATGCCGTGTTGAAGTGTGGTTTCTCTTTGTTTCTAGCTCAGGTAGGAGATCAAAGTAACCGTACCCGATTCATGATAAAAAGCCTGATAAAAAGGGATTGTCTTATATAAATTATACAATGTTTGACATCTCTGGTCTTATGTCAATACCAGTTAGAACGGTCAGTAGTCTAAAGAAGCAGCTGGATAAGTCATCGAATTCAATGGACGCTGTAGACAGAAGAAGGAGAAAAACATCAGGGTGCAAAATAACCATCTTTTGTTTTTTATCACCATTTCGTATGGCCTATTTAAAGCCACTCATCAATACATAGAGTCCTATTTTCAAATTGAGTCATTTAATTAGGTTTTTTGCAGAAAAAATCCACAAGGTGTAAAACATGCTTTTAGGTTATCATACCACAAAATATAGTTCCTTGCTGTGTACAAGATGATCTCTGATTTTTTTATTTCAGTTCTAAGAAATCGGTCCTAACATTTAGACAAATATATAGACTAATAAATAGAACCTTCAATAAAAGAGCAAACATGTGATTTTTTTCACTATCGATAGAGGCCATATTAATGCTGAAATGTTTTGGAAGCTTTGGTCTACTTTTACTTCAACCTACATTCACTGAGTTGAGCGAAAATAATTTTCTAGGAAGAAGCTAAAGTATTGCAAAGGATTGTTTTCAAATGAAAATGATCATAGTTTTTTACTTTCATAAGTGTGTCAAAGTTATTCATCATTGTCGTCTTTCTTATACTTAAAGGAAAAGTCTCTTCCAATATTATATATATAGATATATATATATAATAATATATATATATATATATATATATATATATAGATATATATATATATATACTATATATATAGTCCAGCAGAGATAAAGATCCAGTAGAATCGTTGACTCTCCTGGCAGAGATTAAAATCCTTATCTCTTCTAGGAGATATGACGACTTAAATATGGATATATTTTAAGATGTTGTAAAAACTATTTATTTCATTTGCAATTTCTATTTCTATATTTTGGTGGAAATTATTTCATTTGTGTGTTTGAACACACAAATGAAATCATTCCAGCAAATGCGATGGAATGTTTTGCTTACATTGTATGTATGTATTATATATAACCTTTGTTATTCTGAGAAGAAATCGAAAATGAGAAAAAATTGTTTCAATAACATCGTCATACAATCTCCATATTTAAGTCGTCATCCCTTTTTAGAGATATAACTCCTGATTTCTTCTAGCAGAGTTGTTGATTCTTATAATAAAGATCACGATTGTAGTCACCCCTAGGAGAGAATACGATTGTGATCTCTACCAGGACAGTCAACGACTCTACTGGATATCCATCTCTACTGCGACATATATATATATATTTATTTATTTATTTATTAACATCATTTGTGATCTTAACAATAACATTAAAAAATAATGGCAAAAAAATAACGTAAAATAATTAGTCGTGATGATTTTTACAGCTGTCAATGTGAGTTATTGAGTTATAAAATAATATTGGTCATGTATTTTAGTTCTAATGCCAGACTGTCATGTGATATTCCGTTAGATAAGAGCATTTTGGAGTATGTCTGTTACAAGTATTCATTCGATATTTCATGAACACTAAGTGATGAAAAAGGTTTTTTCATTTTTTCTCAAACAATTTGAATTCACTCTAATCTATTGCAAAGAAATTTTGTAAAATATGGTCACTGTGTTTACAAGGATGATAATAGGATCGGCACAGATGAAAAGTATTAGATATATATATATATATATAAGAAGAACTTCTAGCAAATTACCATAGCAAATGAAATTCAAAAAAACGAAGAAGAGAAGACGAAGAATTATTCACCATGACAGTGCGAATTATTCATCAACAGTCAAGCAAGAAGCCTTTTCCACCGGCCTCACAACCGAATTGATGGATCATCTAAGGTAGATGATTATGTGTAAATGAGAAAATAGCTAATTAATTTCAATAAATATTCGCAATTTTCGTTTCATTATAAAGGAAACATTAACCACATATATTACTACTATATAAATAATATTTTGTTATACAGTATTTTCAATTCCAGTCACAATTACTCTTATTTAACACCTGTCTAGATTTCATTGTGAAATTGCATGAACTGAAGCATGACAATTATGACATTCATTTTGCAATAAATACGATGTACATATATAACAATTGAAAAATAAATAGAACTATGAAGAAATGAAAATGAAGATATATGTGCTTCATTCAATGAAATCTTTCGTTTGTTTGGAGTGAGATCTCATGGTTCGTATTTGGGTCATTTATTTGATCCCAGACTAAATCAGATTAATCATAATCAAACCTCTATAAAAGAGGTCACGGAACTGAAAATGTTAAATTACATTTTATGAATTTAGAAATGGCTAACCAGAACCGTATTTTATTTTAAAACAATTATTGGGAGATATTTTTGAATAACCAATCAAACTCCTTGGATACTTATCTTTGTCATCACGGCTTAATTTTAAACCGCAAAAACTAAAGTTGCGGTAAATATATACATACAACATAACAGTAAACTTTTTTATAATAGTGGTCATTTAGAAATATAATATTCTTTGATGATTTTACGTAAATAAACATATTTGTATTATATCATCTTTATTTCTATGCTTATTTTTTTCATTTTAATATATTCGTTTATTTTACAAATAAGATTTAAAAAAGAATTTATCCAGAAAACAAATACTTTATTAGTTTGACATAAAGAAAAATCCTAAACACAAAAAGCTTCCGAATCCCCAAGGAGCCATAGGATTCATGATTTTTACAAGAAATATTCTGTTAGTATTGTTAATTTATTTTTAGGCTCCGCAATTGAAGTAAGAACGAAAAAATGGGCATTCTTTATTCGTTCCAGTAGAATATAAATATTTAATAAATTTAAAAAACGCACCCAAGATATGTAGAAATGAAAAAGGTATGTTCAATATTGACAAGAGAATTGACTTTGGCTTGCCGGTGTGACGTCATTAAACCCACCGGCAAGTGGAAAGAATGTCATTACAATATATTTTTAATAACATGATAAATAATAATGATAGGATTTCTAACTTTTAACTATCTCTGAAAGCATATATATATATATATATATATATATAGGTATATATTATATATATATATATCATAGGTAAACTCCGAGGAACGACAACAAACAACAAAAAGCAGCCATTGAGCAAAGTAGGAGGAGCATTATTAAGAGTTCCATATCAGGGTTTTTTCATTATCTTAAAATTACCTTTTAGTTGTAGTATATAGATTGTGTGTGTGTGTCGTATGCCTTATGTGGCTGAGAAGAATTTATAATCACGGTGAGAGGGGGAGTAAGTCATAGGAGCAGTGGTAGGCAGAAGTGTCAGAACATTATTAATGGGTTTAGAAGGGGGAGAAGAATTATTGTCTTAATCTGTGTCATTAGGAATACATATATGTATAAAATAAATGGAGTGAAATATTTTAGAAAAAAGCTACTTTTATTCTTACTATTAGGCACAACTGATAAATTTTCTTTATTTATATTCGGTTCAAAGGAATTGCATAATCTGTGTGGATATGAATATGCATTACATCAATGTCGATACAACCAAGGAACATCACATTTTCGATGAGCTGATCAAAATTGGGATAAGTCAAGCTTTCAACGTCAACGAGGGTGCTTGGTAGTTCACAAAAAAAATAACAACACACATCCTTTTTTATCTCATTTTTCTTTCTTTATATTTGGCTTATCGTCAGCCTCTATTATCGTCAGGATCTATTATAATCAAGGATAATAAAACAAAATAAACATTATATTGTAGATAATTGCAAGTGTTGAATAAATAGTTTTGTGCGATGTACAAGAAAAACACACATCCTTTTTTATCCACATTTTTCTTTCTTTATATTTGGCTTATCATCAGCCTGAGGACCTATTTATCGTCAAGGTGAAATAAAACAAAATAAACATTTATATTTTTCTAGATCCTGAAGAGCTGCTTTAAAATAATAATAATAATTGTCAATATTAAAGGAGTCCATTTAAAAGATTCGACAATGACGTCATGGATTTAGGCCCATGAGAAGAAACAATTAGTGTTCTATATGATGTAATTTTTTATCCCTTAATTGAATTTCACTACTCAACATCCATGAGTGAAAAGATGCTGTATTGTTTTATACCAACTTTAAAAGCTTCCCCTCTTTCAACCAATCCCGTTCAAGAAAACAGTCCCAATCTGGATTAGTATCATGAATTAAATATCTACAAACGGAGAAAATGAGTATGTGATATCTTGAGAGGATAAATTCAAATTATATATATATCAGACTTGTTGATTTATCGTTCATTTGTTGTCGTTCGCGAACGAAAAACGATAAGGAAAATTCCTTATCGTTTAAATTTCCTTTCTAAAAAAACGTCATCACTTTTTTACGATAATTAAACATTTATTTTCTTTATTGTAATAGGCACAACTTCTGAAACCTTACAAAAGTTGCTGGAAATGAGCCCCTTAAGCCTGAAGACAGAAGGACGCACGCTCCAGGACATTGTTGCAAACATTTTTGATCGTCTCCTGGCGAAGGTTTGGACACATTGCACGAGAGACTGCATGGAATATTTTTTCCATATAAATTAGAGTTTGTTCTGCAGCCCAGAAGTAGAAGTCCAAAGGGTTGAAATCTGGACTGTGAGCTGATTAGAGATTTTCTGTCCTTCTGGTGATGACTTGGCCTCGAAACTTTTCATCTGGAAATGCTAAAGCTGCATTTGTATAATGTGTTGGAGCGCCGTCTTGCATCCACCAAAGTGGAGAACGAGTCGTAAAAGGGCACTTCAGGGTCAAAATATGTCCTGGAGTAATCTGAGGTATGAAACACCATTTACCGACGACAAATGGCCATCATCGTCAAGGAATGCTTGAACAATTGGTAGCTCAACATCATTCCTGTCATTGATTCGCAGATATATCAAAGATTTTCATATGTCGTTTCTGTCGTTTTTTCGATGTGATTTTCGATTGAAGCAAAAGAACTTCTCGTCACTCCAAATGATTCTATCGACAATGTTGGATGGTTGCTGAAGAATCCACTGACAACACTGCCTTCTTTGCTCTTTGTGGGCATCATTGAATGGTTGAACTGAAGTATATCAATAAAACGGAATCGAAGATCATGTTTAACGATCCTCCACATCGTTGTTTTGGTAGGTGAAATTTGATGATAAGCTTTTCTGAGTGAACAATTGGGGGTTTCTTTAAAGAAACCCGTCATCTCCTGAATCACTACTTCTGTTCTTTCATATTTTGTTTTCATTTGTCTTTTCTTGTGGATGGAACCAGTCTCATTGAATTGATCAAGAACTCTTGTGAACTGAATCAGCTGGTAAGATTTTGCAACCCTGATTTTGAAGTCAAATAAAAATTATGGGCGCACTGTGGAAGGAGAAGGTGCCTTGCCAAACTGTAGGATGATCCATTTTTTCCAGTTCGGACAACATTTTTCAGGTTAAGGTGGTTGACAATCAGTGCAATATTTTATATATTGATAAAAATCTGCTCTTAGTTAACACAGTGGCGTATTCACAATACGATTTGAATTTAATTACCCCTAATTCGCAACATAAAAATTACCTTTTTGATGGAACACACTGCATATATACATATTCAATGGCAAATAAATATAATGATACCAACATTCGTGTATCAAATGGATAAGCAATTTGTCGTTACGTGAATTACATTATGTCATTAAATAGCTTCCCTTTGACAACACTGAGAATCACGTTTGTATACAATAAATAAATAACATATTTCCATTAAAGTCATACATAAATGTAGAGGGGAGACCAATTAAAAGTACGTGTTACGAAGAAGAAGAAGAATAAAAAAACATGTCCGATAAGTGTGGACTCCTACATAAATGTACCTTTGTGTGTACAAACAGCCCTGACTTTCATTAACGGTACCTTGAAAGGAACAATAAAAAGGCAGTAATGATTTAAAATAGATATTAATACACTTGGACATAACATAACAACCCCCATTACCTAAGGGCTGAATTCATTTCATTCGTCAACTATGAATAGACACACCACCAGGGGGCTCTGAAGTAGTATATATATATATATATACTCAAAAAATAATGTATGGTGTGGATATATTTTACATTTTCTCTACACACATATAAGAAAAATATCTGCCTGAAGACTTTTGTTAAAAGATGATATATAATAAAGTATACTGTATAGGGAAATAATGTTTATATGTTAGATATTCATACCTTAGTAGCAAATGCATGTAAACGACTTTGTAAAATTACAAATGCATAGCTACGCTATGACGTAAAATCCTTATGATTAACAAGTTTGATTTATATGAAATAGTGTGGCTATATAAATGTGTTTGTGCCTCATACCTTCTTTTATATATTTTTTTATGTTGAATACTGTTCCTCTACATAGAAACAGAAAGTTCAAGGCAGATGACATCACTAAAAAGAAACTCAAGAACTATCGAATTCCCCAACCAAGAAGTGAGGGATGAAATCGCACTGATTTATTTCATATAAACAAGGTCATAATAATACCTTCAAACTGAAAATGTTTTTGTTTTTGTTTGTTTGACCCAGAAGTGGAAAACTATATTTTTCAAAGTTATAACGCTTTTATTATATTATAAAGGTTAATAAAAATGGGCATTGAAAAATTGTCAAATGGAGTGTCCTTTATAAACAAACAGAGGGCAAAGTGTATATGCCAAAAATGAAGACAGCTACTTTCGTAGCACACCAAAATTACGAGGGCTGGTCAATAGTCCGTGACTTTATTAATTCCCGCATTATAATTAGGTTGACAACACTGTTAGAGTTTGAACATGCTGGGTCTTTTAGTTTGTGTTTGGCAGTCTGCAAAAACAAACAACTTCGTGAATTCTGGAGAAAAGTGAATTTCGTGTGCTCATCAAGCTTATTTTTTGTGGACAAAAACCATCACTAAAACAAAGGCTAAGTTTGATAATTACATGGGGACGCACCATCGATATCAATGGTAAAAAGTCGGTTTAAAGAATTTCGTTGCGGTCGTACAAGCATGATCGATGTAGAACGTTCTGGACGCCCAGTAGATGTCTCTATAATTAAAAAAATCACCATATGGTGTGGCTTATCGGAGATTGAAAGTGCGTGAGATTGTGGAAGCCAAAGGAATATCACATGGGTCAGTGGTGACCTTCAGAAGGGAAGAACAATCAATAAGAATATTATACCAACTTATTGGAACGATTGAAATAGATCATGAACCTCTTACACACTTAATTAATGTTTTCATTTGACACTAAAAATAATAATAGAAAAATTATAGGAATATTCATACAAGATATTAAAGATTAAATTATTAAACAAATATTTTTTTCTATTTCTAAACGAGAGGATGAGACTATGTACCTCCATAGCTTTTGGCAGTTGCTAAGCATTAACGGATGCAAATTATAAGTAATTCCATTACAAAAAGCTTCAGCAACTCTTCTTGACTTAGATATACAAAATTCGCATGCCACATCGAATGGAAGTACAATTACAAAAGTAATAAAGCATTGCAAGTCATTGATACGCAAAGTTCATCAATTAAGTCTTCAGGTATTTATAATCTTTAAAATGACTTTGCATAGTTATATATAGACTTGTATATACATTAGGGTTGTTCTTATTTTTCAAATGTTTGAAATGTTACCATTGAGTGGATTTTCTGTTTCTTGGTGATAAAAGAAGACGACATACAAAGTTTGAACAAAATCGGTCACATTACGAGGTCGCGCAAAGAGGTCAAGTTTTAAAAATTTAGTAAAAATATAGTTTTCCGCCAATTTCTTCAAAATGGTGGACGTTACAGACTTGATAATTATTATTAATTTAAAGGAAATCTAATTTACTACCAGACGTATGTTTGATGTTTTTAATAAAACAAAGTTTTCAGTAAAAACAAAGCAAGAAAGGGAGTGAGTATTGTTAGCTTATTTCATAGCTTTTTTGTATCAATTAACTTCACTCGCCTGTAGAAGATGACTTGTTCGCTTCAGAGTAAAATAGTACTTTTAAGTTTAGTAAAACTTTAGATGATAAATCCAAAAATGACCTTGGTTGCATTCTATCAATTCAGAATTCAGTACAATCTGAGTTTACATCATATGATTCAGAGCCTGTATTGACCTATAAGAAATCGATTATGAAAAAAATAAATAATAATTGTTTCTTAGATTTGCGTCAAGGTATCCTCTCAAAATTTTACTTTGTCTCTGACGCATACATAATCCATTATATGCGTCATTTTGTACGCGAGATAGGCTTTTTTAATGTACATATAACTCTCTACTTATTAAACTGACATGATTTAGTATACCAAAATATTAAAGCTGGTTAACCAAGCTTTCATTTGATATGTTTCGTGTTCTAAAAATCGCTATACTTTAGAGATATAAGCAAATACGTACTGTCCCCAAAAATTGTCTTTTGATATGAGAATATACGATTACCATCTGGTAATAGTGTTAGTGTTACCTGGATAGAAAGAGAAAGAGAAGGGAGGGGGTATTTTTCCTCCCTTCTCTCCTTCTTTTTTTCTTGCTATCCAGGCAACACTAACTGGCGTTACCAATGGTAATCGTATATTCTCATATCAAAAGATCAATTTTTGGGGGACAGTACGTATTTGCTTATATCTCTTAAAGTATGGCGATTTTTAGAACACCAAACATATCAAATGAAAGCTTGGTTAACCAGCTTTAATATTTTGGTATACTAAATCATGTCAGTTTAATAAGTAGAGAGTTATATGTACCTTTAAAAAAGCCTATTTGCGTACAAAATGACGCATATAATGGATTATGTATGCGTCAGAGACAAAGTAAAATTTTGAAAGGATACCTTGACGCAAATCTAAGAAACAATTATTATTTATTTTTTCATAATCGATTTCTTATAGGTCAATACAGGCTCTGAATCATATGATGTAAACTCAGATTGTACTGAATTCTGAACTGATAGAATGCAACAAGGTCATTTTTGGATTTATCATCTAAAGTTTTACTAAACTTAAAAGTACTATTTTACTCTGAAGCGAACAAGTCATCTTCTACAGGCGAGTGAAGTTATTGATACAAAAAAGCTATGAAATAAGCTAACAATACTCACTCCCTTTCTTGCTTTGTTTTTACTGAAAACTTTGTTTTATTAAAAAACATCAAACATACGTCTGGTAGTAAATTAGATTTCCTTTAAATTAATAATAATTATCAAAGTCTGTAACGTCCACCATTTTGAAGAAATTGGCGGAAAACTATTTTTTACTAAATTTTTAAAACTTTGACCTCTTTGCGCGACCTCGTAATGTTGACCGATTTTGTTCAAACTTTGTATGTCGTCTTCTTTTGTCACCAAGAAACAGAAAATCCACTCAATGGCTAACATTTCAAACATTTGAAAAATAAGAACAACCTAATATACATATATATTTTTGTCAATCATTGAAGATCATATGTATTTCCTTACTTATTTCGATTGTTTTTTTTTTCAAAGGCTTAGCTATTAAGCTTCCATAACATCAATGTTTTAAATACTTTTTTATTTTAGCAAATAACAAATTCAAGGTTGCATATACAATTCTAATAATTATGAGATATATAAAATACCCATATCTCATTAAAAATATCTAACAGCAACATCTTTTTTCCATATCCATAGTTTTGTATTTTGGTCGAGAGGAAGAATAATAATAATAATAAATCAAGTCCGTAAATATATACTGCATAAGGTCTTTTATTGGCACCTTTTTACTTCTATTAAGGTTTTGGAATCTGTAACAATCTCTAATATATATATATAAATAAATATATCTTATGTATAAACAGTGTGAAGATCTTTCAAGGACTTTAATCCTTTTGAGTGATATATATATATATATATATTATACACCGGGTGACAATTATGTCTTGGGAAAGTACATATGCGTGTGTTTATTGGGTCCAATTCTAGATTTTTCCTCTCTCTATCACCTGTATATTGTAAAAGATATATTTTTTAATACAAATTTTACTTTATTGTTTTTGTGTACTCCTTTGGTCATCTTCAAGATGGAGAAACGTGAAGCCATCGTAAAGCTCTACCAAAGGGACATAGCTGCAGGGCAATTGTTGAAGCCTTAAAGCCCATGAAGGTGTCGAAATCAAATGTCTCTTGCACGATACAGCGTTTAAGGAGACAAACAGCTTCGCTGACAGGCCTAAATCAGGACCTCCAAGGTCTGTGCGGAACAAAAAGCTGGTAGAAGCAACACGAATCAAGATTCATCGAAACAATAAGCGATCCATTTGGAAAATGGCACTCGAGGTAGGAGTTAACCGTGAAGTGATGAGGAAAATAGTCAGAGAGGACCTTGGAGTAAAGCCCTATCGCCTTCAGAAACGACAGCTCCTCAGTGACGCGACTGTGGACAAATTACTAGAAAGATCCAAGGTACTTAGAAACTGGCTCAAATCTCGTACACGAATTTCCATTATCTGGACGGACGAAAAGGTTTTCACCCTTCAAGCTGCTTTTAACAACCAGAACGACCGCATTCTGGCAAAAGACATCCGGCATGTGCCTGTGAAGGACAAGACAGTCTTCTAGGGCCAAAAGCTAGCTTCCGTCATGGTGTGGGCTGGCGTCACCACCTGTGGTAGGAAAACTCCGCTTATCTTCATTCCAGAGGTGGTAAAGTTAATCAAAAGGTTTACCTCGATATTATGAGCATGTAAGTGCTTCCTTGGATCAAAGAGCAGAATGGGAGGATTCGTATTGTTTCCAGCAAGATGGCGCATCATCTCATACAGCAAAATTAGTTCTAGACTGGTGTTATCGTCATTTGAGCACTTTTGGTCAAGGATATGTGGCCACTTCCTCACCAGACTTGAATCCTATGGAATTTTTAATTAAGTCAATTCTGGAGAGGAAGGCGTGCACGAAGAGCCATAAGAATTTGGGGGGGTGCTGAAGGCCTCATTCGAGGTGGCATGGGCAGAAATTAATCCAAATGTTATCCGTACAACATGTCAGTTATTTAAGAAGAGGCTCAACGCTGTGGTGGTCGCCAAAGGTGGATATATTGAATAAATATATAATACAAATATGTTTTTTAATATGCCCAATATTTTTGACTGATAAATTTTGTATCTAAGCAAGCTATTGGTTAGTTGTAATTAATTTAAAGTGTCTTAACACATAGTGACACCCATATATATATATTAGGGTTGTTCTTATTTTTCAAATGTTTGAAATGTTAGCAACATTGTGGATTTTCTGTTTCTTGATGATAAAAAAAGACGACATACAAAGTTTGAACAAAATCGGTCAACATTACGAGGTCGCGCAACGAGGTCAAAGTTTTAAAAATTTAGTAAAATATAGTTTTCCGCAAATTTCTTCAAAATGGTGGACATTACAGACTTCAGTAATAATTATTAATTTAAAGGAAAGCTAATTTACTAACAGACGTATGTTTGATGTTTTTTAATAAAACAAAGTTTTCAATAAAAACAAAGAAAAAAAATGGAGTGTATTGTTAGCTTAATTCATAGCTTTTTTGTATCAATTAACTTATCTCGCCTGTAGAAGATGACTTGTTCGCTTCAGAGTAAATAGTACTTTTAAGTTAAGTAAAACTTTAGATGATAAATCCAAAAATGACCTTGGTTGCATTCTATCAATTCAGAATTCAGTACAATCGAGTATACATCATATGATTCAGAGCCTGTATTGACCTATAAGAAATCGAATATAAAAAAAAAATAATGTTTTTCTTAAATTTGCGTCAAGGTATCCTCTCAAAATTTTACTTTGTCTCTGACGCATACATAATCCATTATATGCGTCATTTTGTATGCGAGATAGGCTTTTTTAATGTACATATAACTCTCTACTTATTAAATTGACATGATTCAGTATACCAAAATATTAAAGCTGGTTAACCAAGCTTTCATTTGATATGTTTGGTGTTCTAAAAATCGCTATACTTAAGAGATATAAGCAAATACGTACCCTCCCCCAAAAATTGATCTTTTGATATGAGAATATACGATTTCCATTTGGTAATGCTGTAGTGTTACCTGGATAGAAAGAGAGAAAGAGAAGGGAGAGAGTATTTTGCTCACTTCTCTCCCCTTCTTTTTTTCTTCTATCCCGGTTACACTAACAGCAGTTACCATATGGTAATCGTATATTCTCATATCAAAAGATCAATTTTGGGGGAGAGTACGTATTTGTTTATATTGGTAACGGCAGTTAGTGTAACCTGGATAGGAAGAAAAAAGAAGGGAGAGAAGTGGAGGCAAAATACTCCCTCCCTTCTCTTTCTCTTTCTATCCAGGTAAACACTAACCTAATTACCAGATGGTAATCGTATATTCTCATATCAAAAGATCAATTTTTGGGGAGAGTACGTATTTGCTTATATTCTTAAAGCAGGGCTATCCAATTGGCGGCCGCGGGCCAGATGCGGCCCGGACGCGGCCCAGATGCGGCCCGGACACGGCCAACATGTTTGGGTCAACATACACTGCGAATCGAGCTTTTCTCACGTAAAATGCAATTAAGAACAGTTATCGGTGTTCCCTAACAGACAATAAAATTCACCAGTGCCTTAGGATTGCATTGACATCTTATGAGCCAAACATCAGAGATCTTGTGCAAAACAAGAAATACCACTTCTCTCACTAAAGTCACCGGCAGCAGTGGGCTTAAATAGCCTGTTCTGTTTAGCAGCCAGCCTCATGAACAATGAGAAATGTTGAGTTAAATGTTCTATTTTTGTTGTTGTTTTAAATAAAGGAGATGGAGCAGAGAGTTGTTTGTGTGCATTTTTATAGGCCATTCAATTTTGAAAGCTAAAAAGGTCATATAAAATAGGCCTAATAAAAATAATAATAATAGGCATAGTAACCATCGGCCTAATAATACTAATAGTAATACTACTAATGTTAAATAAAAAAACATAATAATAGACTTATTTGAAAAAAAGTGCCGCGGAAATTTTACGGCCCAGCTTCTTGGATTCTAAATGTGGCCCCACTTGGAAAACTAATTGAATAGCCCTGTCTTAAAGTATAGCGATTTTCAGAACACCAAACATATCAAATGAACGCTTGGTTAACCAGCTTTAATATTTGGTATATTAAATCATGTCAATTAATAAGTAGAAAGTTATATGTACATTAAAAAAAGCCTATCCGCGTACAAAATGACGCATATAATGGATTATAAATGCGTCAGAGACAAAGTAAAACTTTGAGAGGATACCTTGACGCACATCTAAGAAACACATTATGATTTATTTTTTTCATATCGATTTCTTATAGGTCAATACAGGCTCTAAATCATAGGATGTAAACTCAGATTGTACTGAATTCTGAATTGATAGAATACAACCAAGGTCATTTTGGATTTATCATCTAAAGTTTTACTAAACTTAAAAGTACTATTTTACTCTGAAACGAACAAGTCATCTTCTACAGGCGAGTGAAGTTAATTGATACAAAAAAGCCATGAAATAAGCTAACAATACACCTCCCTTTCTTGCTTTGTTTTTACTGAAAACTTTGTTTTATTAAAAAACATCAAACATACGTCTGTAGTAAATTAGATTTCCTTTAAATTAATAATTATTATTGAAGTCTGTAACGTCCACCATTTTGAAGAAATTTGCGGAAAACTAGATTTTTACTAAATTTTTAAAACTTTGACCTCGTTGCGCGACTCGTAATGTTGGCCGATTTTGTTCAAACTTTGTATGTCGTCTTCTTTATCACCAAGAAACAGAAAATCCACAAGTTGCTAACATTTCAAACATTTGAAAAATAAGAACAACCCTAATATACAGATGGCGAACCAAATTTTTCAATTAAGTGCAAAATGTAAATTTAATTCAGCTTAAGCTTGACAAACACACTTTTGTGGCTAATTCGGTTAAACGGTTCTGCTAGGGTCTGCCGAGACCTGGAGTGACCCGAACGCACCGTACAACGTGAAGAACCTCGAACAACAACTTTTAGTGGTGGAAAAAAAACTTCGGATGGACGACATTGACCCCGCGAATGCGAAGCCAGGAGGAGACAAGATTCTGATATGAAATCTTTGCCTGACCCCAAAAACATCTCCTCACATCAAAATGAAGGCAAGACGATTCGAACGATGCAAAAAAGTCCTCAGTACACAAATCATCTGGCAGCAAAGTGAAAAATTTTCTCGATAAGAAGACCTCACTTGGGACGCCGTAGTCAACGTCGAAAACGACCGATACTTGCCACAACAATAGATCAGGTTGAGGGTCACTATCGAACAAAACATCCACAGCAAACAATGTGCTGGGTGTCGTGGCGAGCGACGGGCAGAAGCTGCCACCCTACTTTTCAAAGCCCGGAGAGAAAGTCGACACTGCCGCCTACTACAAGGTCCTGAGATACACTGTGCTGCCGTGGCTCAGGTCTACATACCCCTCCGGCATACACATGGAACCAGGATGGTGCCACCGTGCCACACCTCAAAATGAGTCCAGGATTTCTGTCGTGCCAAATTGGCCGATGTCTGGCCCGCCGTCATGTGGCCAAGTTCGAGTTCCGGATTTAAACCCACTCGACTTTTCTGTTTGGAGCGTCTTGGAGAGTCTGCTGCAAGACATATCACGCAAATTTGACGTCGCTACAGCAAGCCATTGTCGAGGCTGGGACAACTGACCGAGGAGTAATCAAGAAGAGCTGCGCAGGCGTCCGATGTCGTGTCGAGGCCGTCATCGCCCAACGGAGGTCCATGAATGAAATCACGCCTATGTTGTAACTCTTATCGTGTTTTTGAATTTTTCTAATCGTTTCAGTAGTTCAGAATATATCATCGATATTGTTTTCCTTAACAGTTTACTGAACAATTTGGTTCGCCACCCGGTATATTATATGTACTAGCGATATTAACGGCGTGCCCCGTGATTTTCTACTGTACAAAGTCGGATGAAAAAAAAATCACACCAATATTTTAGTGATGTCATCGGTGTGATTTTTATATTAAAATAAATTCTATGAAAAGTCGTCATAGGTTCATTGCCATTTTTTCCGTTTGTATCCTTAAGTGGGTATTTAAAACATAAAAAGAAGAAATCACACGAATAATTTAGTGGTATCGCATGTGACAGTTAATATTAAAATCAGTTCCTTCAAACAGTTCATTGGGTCTTCATGGCATTTTTCCGTCTTGTATTCCATACGGCTGGGTATTTAAACATCGCACACAGAAGGAATCACACTACTACTTTCAGTGAAATCATCGCATGTGAACTTTTCTATTAAATCAGTTCTTTAAAAAATTGACATTGGGTATGTCATTGCCATTTTTCCGTTTTATACGTACGGTGAGTATTTAATATCGTAAAAATAAAACATTGACACGAATAATATCAGTGATGTCATTACATGTGACTTTTCATTTTAAAATCAGTATCTTAAAAAGTTTCATTGGCTTTCATTGCCATGTTTCCGTTTTGTATTCTTAAGGCTGGGTTTTCAACATCGTCAAAAGAAGAAATCCACGTATAATTTCAGTGATGTCATCGCATGTGACTTTTCATATAAAATAAGTTCCTTCATCAGTGGTCATTGGGTTTTCATTGCCATTTTCCGTTTTGTATTACTTAAGACTGGGAATTTAACATCGTAAAATGAAGAAATCACACGATAATTTCAGTGATGTCATCGCTTGTCTTTTCTTATCAAATCAGTTCCTTCAACAGTTGTCATTGGGTCTTCATTGCCATTTTTCCGTTTTGTATTCCTTAGGCTGGTTATTAAAACATAATAAAAAGATGAAATCACACGAATATTTCAGTGAAATCATCGCATGTGACTTTCATATTCAAACCAGTTCCTTAAAAGTTGTCATAGATCTTCATTGACATTTTTCCGTTTCGTATTCCTTAAGGCTGGGTATTTAAACATCATAAAAGAAGATGAATAATTTAGTGAGTCATCACATGTGATTTTTCATATTCAAATCAGTTCCTTAAAAAGTTGTCCATGGGTCTTCATTGCCCATTTTTTCCGTTTTTTTGTTCCTTAAGGCTGGGAATTAAACATCGTATAAAAGAAGTTATTTTAAGTCGTTTCATAGAGTGTATATGTTATTTTCTTATGAGAAGTAGTTCCTTAAAAAGTGCCATTGCATCGTCATGCCATTTTTTCCGTTTTGTATTCCTTAAGGCTGGGTATTGACATCCTCTCCATCTATAGGCATTATTGAAAATTGATTAGCACGATGTTGCAATATAAAAAGTGTTGTTATTTTCCACAAAATTAAATTTGGGGGGACATACAGGGACAGAAAGAAAAATATTTAAGTAATCATGTAATCATGTCGAAAACGAATTTTCCGGGAAACACTCAAAAACATAAAAACCGTCTTAGTACCTCAGTCTTATCCACAGAAAATTTGGGCAAAATCTAACTTGTAAATTTTAAAAAAAGGCAAAAAACGTTGTGGCGAATAAAATAAGCATGTCGATGGACGAATTTTCCGGGAGTTGACAACCCCACTAAAACACTCCCTGAGCTCTCAAAACTATTCACTGAAAATTTCGTCAAGATCGAATGACCCGTTCGGGAGATACAGGGAAACGAACGAACGCACAAACGAACGAACGGAATTCTTTTTTATAAGTATAGATATATATA
>CP045891.1:8556208-8578209 GCA_013387185.1 Caligus rogercresseyi | reverse complement strand
CTGCACTACACGAGGAAAGCATCTGGCTAAATAATCTCTTTCATCGAATCTATTTACCGGCTCTAACGTCCGAAATCAGATTTGGGGGGAGGACTATCCCTGTTGTCTAGGATAATTCCAAAAATGTATAGAAAAGTTTTAATTGACCTCTCTAAAAATCCAAATTTGGAATGGAGGAAACATATCGCTTCTAGCCCAGCCTATAATTGGATTATGTAGGGACAGACGCAACAAATGAATTCCTAGAAGATTTTTCCACCTCATTAGCTGTGATTCAGAGAATAATATGGAGAGGAATACCAAGTTTTTATAATTCCTCAACTATTGACATTATTCGTCAAATAGAGAAAAAAAGTTCTTTTTTAAGAATCTAGACGACCCGAAAAATTTGGAAAGAATAGCCTTATCCTCCAATATCCTCACAATACACGATCTCACGAATGACTCTATCTTCAAGTCCGGAAAATTTGTTTTTAAACTTCAAAGGGCGGCAAAAGACCACATAGTCCCCGTTCCGTGGCATCTTAGAATGTGTTTCTTTACAGATACGAAAGCGGAGGCGGAAAGAATTGTGGGCAAATACTTAAAAGATTGGATTTGAAGATATCGTGGAGGAGTAGAATTTTGAGTTCAATTTCCAAATTTACCCATGGAAAACGCTTCTCTGCCCAGTTACAAATATCCACGGGTTGTATTTACTTCAACGCTCCATGTAAAGACTGTGGCAAAATTTATACACAATTATTCATGCCTTTTCGCAATGTCCTGTTCTCAAATCGTGAGGGACTTTATCAGCCTCAACATTCGTCGAATTGACAACAAAAATATTTCCCCCATTCTTCTTTTCGGTCTCACATCCAACCTGCGATCTGCGTCGGAGAAAACAAGAGCAATAGAGTTTGCTCTATCAAGCTCTAGAAGTTACATAGCGGAGCACCTTGCGTCGGGTAAATCTATCGAAACGGAGGAATTAAGATCCATTCAAATTTCCGCTGCTGCTCGTTACTCTGCGCTGGAGATCAAGATTCCAGGACGTGCTGATTCCCAGTGGAGGTTTGCAGGAGACTTGGTTCGCTACTTTCCCTCATTCTCGGACAAAACAGTGAATGATCTTAAAAAACTCTTACAAACTTATAGAGGTTTTATCAGAAGACATTTTTGTGATTAATTTACCATTTTTGTTTTTATTGTCACTGTGAATTTTTTACCGTTTTTACCGCATTTTTTTTTTACAAAAAAAAATCCTTTTTAACGACTAGAATGTTTGTCTATTGAATTGACTTTTATATTTTGCAATTTAATTTTAAACTAGAATGTTTATTATATATATATATGTAATTATATGTAACTTCGCTAAATAGAATGAGGTCGAATAAAATTAAAAAAATAAAAATAAAAAGTCTGCAATGTCATAAGGCTTTAATTAACAAGAGAATGTTATAAGTGTTTATTAACGTTTTGGATTTCAAGATTATTTTTTTATAACTTTTATCACATAAATACTTTAGGAAATAATTCTTGTTTTAAAATGACAAATATATAATTTAGAAACATTAGAAAGGTAATTTAAGACACAAATGTCTTCGATCAATTACAAAATGTAAGACATATACTCAGGAACGGAGTAACGGAGTGGGAAGAATTTATCACCGGGAACAATTATCCCTCGCCGGCCTTATACAGGCCCCAATATCCCATTGGGAGGCTGTAAACGGCCGTTTGTTTCTTGAAGCCAGCGGCCCACCGGGAATAGTCCCGGTACTCCCACTGGCCACTCCGCCCCTGCATATACTTTTGGATGGGAGGTAAACACGTGGTAATTATTTTACCTATATGGTTCGACTGAAAGAAGTTCTTGTAGCTTATAATTTAGGATACCACAAAAGAACATTTTCTCGAACGTGATTGGTTGAAAGAAAAGAGCTTGATTAATAAATAAGCATTATGAAATACGATATTACTTTACTCTTGGCTATTGAGATGGTGAATATCAACTGGGATATAAAAGTATTATCCTAAAAATCAGAGCTGCGACTACCGAATGTTAATCGGTATTCGATACTACCGACGGTAGATTTCAAATATCGAACCAATTATACGATATTCGGTAGAAACTACCGAATACCGTACCGATTGACAATCGGTACGGTATATTTGAAAGTATGAGTTTTGTAAAATTCACAAAAAGACATAAAGATTTAGAGAGCTTATTCCCTTCAATAGCAGAGAAACATCGTTCAACTGTCGCTTTGCCCAAGCGCTCCCTTGTGTGAAGAACTTGAACTTCGAAAATAAATAAACAACTATACCTTATAGTATTATAGAGCAGATACATAAATAGACATTCAATATAAGCTTATGCTATGCATTGAATACTAGAATGCCTGAAAGTGCATTTAATATCGGACAATAAGAGACGGTAAAAAAAAATTATAGCCTTCCATTTCCTACAAAATTCAAGTACATATATAATTTATATAAGAGTAGTATGTATTGAATTTCAAATAATCTCTAATAAATTATAACAAATGATGTATTTAATTGTCCTTTGTTTTAAACTGTCCGATATGAAATGCATATGAAGAAGTAAAAGCAGATACATAAATAAATTTCTCTCTCTTTCTAATCTACCGTACCGAATATCGATCGATACTGTAGATATATAATAAAATCTAGCACGTACCGATATCAATTGATATTCGGTATATAACGAATATCGAACCGGCGGTAGATTTTTCTACCGAATCCCAGCTCTGTTAAAAATACAATTCGTCTTTTCTCATGAGACTTGATATATATCATTTTTTGAGGAAGCATGATTTTTATCATCGTGTTCTACATGGTACAACTAAAAACATACATTATCTTTCGCGTGCTGTGGTCCCTTAATATTTTAGATATACATAGAGCATTAAAGGATGCTTAGTTTTATATAATACTTAGACTATGAGTAGTGATTTATATATTATAATTAAGAACAAGCTTGTGAACGGAACGCAAAATCGAACGGCGTTCAGCTGAACGCACGTTCAATGAACGGAACGTGACGGAACGCAACTTTTTTTTAACGCTGATGTTGAACAAAAAAAAAGTTTGCGTTCAACGTTCAATTTTTCCAAACATTTCAATGTAGTTTTGATTAAGTATTTTTTTCTGGGATATAAACGAAGGAATTTTTTGAAATACTCTTTAAAAAAAACCGTCATCACTTTTTTTCGGAAATTATTTTCTAAAAAAAAAAATGTCGTCACATTAATTAGGAGATTCTTTTCTTAAAAAACCGTCATCACTTATTTTATTTTGGAATTTTTTTCTATAAAAACGTCGTCACTTATTTGGTAAATTCTTTTTTTTAAAGAACCTCTTATGTTGTGAATATAGACGTTCTGCGGATCCCAGGCTGGGAACCCCTGGGTTAGATCCAGTCAACAAGTTTATATCATTTGAAAATCGGTTCGGGCTCATTTTTTGTTATAAAAAACCCTAAATATGTAGTACTTCTATTTTTCAAAATTACACAATGTTATTTTTTAAATATTTGAACGCTAACGGAACGCTGTACGCAAAAACATTGAACGGAACGCTGAACGGAACAATATTTTTTTAACGCTGAACGCAAAAAAAAGCTGAACGCTCACAAGCCTGATTAAGAATAATACTACAGAATATTTTATCAAACGTGATCGGTTGAAAAAAGAAGAGGCAATAATAAAAAAACAGTTGACATCAAGAAGTAAGTAAGGATATCTTTAAGGGAGGTCTTTTTTTCAAACGTGATGGTTGACAGAAAAGGAGCGGCAATAGGTTTAAAAAAAGTTGACATTATGAAATGCAGCATGAGTTCATTCGTGGCTGTTGAGGTGTGAACATCAACAACTCATGGATTAGTAACGTAGGTATTGTATTCATAAGAACTTGACGAATCCATTGAATAGACAATATCACATATTATTTTAACAAAAGACGTTGAGTTTGAATTCCAATTATGTTATAGTATGGTCAGCGGAAATCGAGGGCCCATTGGCGTTGGCATTAAAATCATAATAAAGCATATGTATTATTTAAATTAATGATATATTGCTTAAATAGTAATAAAAAACATGAAAGTATCATATGATGGGTTTTTTAAGGAAGCTGTTCAACCTTAATATTGAATCGTCGTTACAATAATTTAAAATTATAAATATACAAGAAATATTATTACATATGTGGCTTAACAATAAGTTTTCTATAATTTCGATTAATAGACACTATGATGGCATTTTTATTATTGTGTCCAAAAATAAATGTTAATAAACAAATTGATAGAATTTAATTATGATTTTTTTGCTAATTTGTTTTGGAATTTACCAGACTTGTTGATTTATCGTTCATTTGTTATCGTTCGCGAACGTCGTTCGTCCTTCGCGAAATAAATAAAATACTTCCCGTCCCTTACCTCCATCCACCAAAGATGAAAATTATATATTTTATTTCATAATTAAGTTTTATATCAAAGGTTATATTCAGCTCCTAAGAAAACTTATAATATTTACCTTGACGTAATATCATAGTTTTTATGAATACATATTTAAAACCGACCTGTTGAATAAAAGTATATAACAAAAAGTAACTATCTTCCTCAATAAATAAAGTATAATAAATGAAAAATCCTGTAACGCCCTATAAGTTTAGTAATAAGTAACTTAATCCTACAAATAAAGTACTAATTGGAACATTTATTTATTATCGTTAAACCTATCTTTGGTTTACTCCATTTAATTCCGAAAAATGTTAAAATATCCAAATTAACTGATTATTTTATCACATCGTCCTTAAGAAATAAAAACTAAAAAAAAACATAAAATTTATTATTATTCTGTATATATATATATATATACATATATATATATATATATAATATATATAATAATATATATATATAAGCTGAATGATCCATAATGGGTGGCAATGATTTTGTCATACAATTAACAATTCCCCAAGCATTTATTCATTTGTAAGTACACTAGTTTTACAGTAAACCAAAGATAGGTTTAACGATAAATAAATAAATGTTCCAAATATAAAGGATATGTAAGAAAGGTTGGGTGATAAATAATATATCTTCCGAGTTATATATTTATTTATCATTAACTATAGAATGACAACTTATCTTACTACAATTATGTACTTTTTATATTCCTTGTATTAAAATATTTATAGAACATTAAAAATAAATTCAATTATGTTTTCATGCTAAAAAGAGCTTTGTAACATTAAATAATTAAGCTCCCCTGATGCATTTTTTCATAGACAAGGTCTAACAGATTTAACTAACAGTACTTTAACTTTTAAATGTGTCTCCTTGGCTATGGCGTTATATACTCGGAGATGTCCGGATTTTATAAAGACAAAACCAATATACATCTATGGTATGATATATTATTACTACAATGTATATTTACAATTATATATTCTAAAGTCATTAACTGTAACTATGAGCTTAAGTCATCCAAAAACATAAAATCTATAGATTTCATATTCTTGGGTATTTGAAATATCTAGTACTTATTTAAACAATTCATTTATTATTATTGTATAATATTTTATATATTTATTTATATATTTTTTTTTCTATATATGAACATTTCTATTTCCAAATTAGTACTTTTAGATCTACAAGCTATGATGCACTTATCACCGGCTTGTTATAAAAGCAGAATCATTTCACGTAAGTCACATTATAAATTATATTTCATATACATTCCTACATATCACTTATCATCGTCACAATTAGTATTAAATTTCAAGGAGTGATTTAATGAGGACTTAAGAGCAGAGAGGTCATTGAAGAAGTCGTAGGCCACCAGGCTCTCTCTCAAAGCAGCCTCGGAGTCGGAATCAACTCCATCTTTTCCACTGCAATGATTAATCCAGCTCTTCAACTCCACATCATAGTGATCCTGAAAGTCCTTGAGGAGAAAAGCTGAGTCGCTTAAGCCTCCAGTCCGGAGGACCAGTGCTTGATAGAGTTCTCTAGGTGCGCATAGGATCCGTCCTCCTGCTTTAGGGTCATTTCGGTCTTCTTCTCTTCCAAGGTGGCGTTACAGGTCACCTGCATGAGCCTCAGATCTTCTAGACTGGGGGAAATCACGCTTCGATGGGTATGTCCTTAGAGATGAGTGAAGGGAGGTGTTTGTGCTCTTGAGGGATGATTTGCCTTTTCGCTTCGGACCCAGGAGGCTGGTCAAGGATGGAGCCAACTCTAAAAAAGTAACACAAATAATATGTAGAATTTATATATTTATATATTTGTAGCATTTCATAGCATAATTCCAAAAACCAACTCTAAGTGCACTGATTTCATAATACAACATAAAGTAATATGTTATATACAACATTAATTAGTTGTATATCTAAATACTTAAAATTATGCCATGTCCTATTATGATTGATATATAAAAATATATTTCCAGGTGATAATCTTTACAGGCTTAATTAATTTTATGAATAGTATTTTTCTATCCAAGGATTATATAATGATTAGTATGGTATTAGAAATATTAGTTCTAACAATAAAATATTCATAATTCTCACAATTTTTTAAATGAATTGAATAAGTTAATTTATCATCGATTGGCCAGGAACCTTTCAAAGAGCAAAGGTCTAAGCGATTGATCCCTTCAAATGGGCTTAAATTAATTTCCGTTTACCACTATTGCTTAAAAATGTAAATATGTTTATGAATGTTTGCAAATGAAATATAATAACATTTAAAACATCTATATAATAATACTCTACAAACGAACACAAAAACGCGACAATTTTGTATGTTACAGCCAAACAATATGATGGATCGAGTTGAAATTTGGCACAGAGCTGTATTTCTATCTGGAAATTATATCGGTTAAATAAGAATTGTCTTTATGGCCACAATGGGCTAGAAAAGGCCAATTGAAAGTAGGATTTCCAGTTTTTGACAAACAAATTTATTTTTTTCATAACAAATATTTTAAAGAGCTGCTCTTTTTAAGAATTTTGATATTTATATGTTGGTATGTATCTTCAATCACTATATTTATAAGAGCTTTCAAAGTTTAAATAAAAAGGGAGAAAGAAAGTATCAATGCCACTTAATAACACTTCATTTTTGTGATTTGCAATTGAAAATTTCACGTAATTGGCGAAAAACGACATAATTCAAATTTTGAAAAACAAACTTTTTTTTTTGGTTTTAAAATTGTAGGGAACGTTTTTATAAGACACTATGTTCAAATAAAATTGATCTTTTCACAATTATCATCAAGAGAGCTTCTCAAAGTTCCCTTTTACAGCCATTCAAAAAATATTTGGTTAACCACTTACCCCTTTTTTTAACAAAGTTTATTTTTGGACTGTTTTTTCTATTGATTTAGTAAAAAGTGCTCAACTCGGTATTCCGATATAATTATCAGTTATTATATGTTGAAAATAATAATAAGGGAGGAAGAAAAATGTTACATAAAAAAAGGAATTAGCCGGTTTCATATTGATGAGACGATTGAAGAGTGTATTAATGAATTAATATACTCAGTAAGAGGAGGATACTCTTCAGTTATGTACCGGGATAAGTTCTTCCCAGATAATTCACTTATCTACAAACATCTTTTCTTTTGGATCTTATTCCTCATCTCAATTGAAATATATTTATACTTGAGAGCATAGGCGTAGGAGACAACAAAAAAACCTGGTGAGTTCTCAAATTCGGGCAAATTGATTGAGGTATTCGGGCATTTAAGTTGAAGTAAAGAATATGAAAAATGAAACAGCCGGATATTGAATTATAACCAAATAAATATAATGTAAAAAGTAGTGTGTAATTACAATAAAGAAATATTAATCTAAATAGTTTTCTTCATTCGACTATTTTTCACCGATTTAACTGTTCTTGATAAAATTTGGGCAAATTGAATGCTGCCCCCCCCCCCCCAAAAAAAAAAAAACATCTCCCCTACGCCTATGCTTGAGAGGATCTGAGAATAAATATCTGATGGGGGTCCAAATAACTCAGTGCCAAAGAAACAGGAAAGCTGCTCATTCTAAAGGATTAAGGGAGGCACAAAGAGCTAGGACAAATGAGAGATCAAGTATGTATATGGAGATAAAATATGTCAACACCACAGAAGGAGAGGGAAAGAGAAAGGATGAGAATATGGAGAAGTACTCAATCGAACGCTGGCTCTACATCAAAAGTTTACTTGGGTCCGATGACTAAACTTTGTCTGTACTGTCAAGCCTTTAGATTCCCAAATGAGACCCTTAATTGCTGTCACAATGGGAAGGTCAGCCTCCCACAATTAGTTGTTTATCCATCACCACTTTAGCACTGAATCGTGTAACTTTAGGGACAACATCAGACAATATAACAGTGCCATCTCATTTGCTTCATTTGGAGCCCAAACAGTACAGGTGAGTGGGTGCCCGCAATGACTAATGAAGTAACCTATATGTATAGCCACTTAATCCCCTTAATCAAGGCAGAACTATCCTTTAGAGTTTCTCAACTCGCTGACACCTTCTGAGATGCCACCACACCATCTGAATTTGAAAGTGAATGCAGTTGTGATGCTACTTAGGAATCTGTCTCTCCGCCAGGGCCTTTGCAATGGAACTAGACTGAAGGTCACTCACAATGCATAACAACTGTATCCAAGCCTAAATTCTGACAGGTGCTAACCAAGGTAACGAAGTCCTGATTCTTTGCATCAAGCTAGCACCCAGTGACACTAACCTACCATTTATCCTGGAACGGCACCAGTTTCCTCTGAGACTGGCTTACTCCATAATAATAAAGAAAGCACAGGTTTAGACCTTTGAGAAAGTGGGAATTTATCTGCCAAGTCCAGTCTCCTCACAGGCCAGTTATATGTGGCTTTCTCAAGGGCAAAGTGAATGGCAGGTGTGAAGGTGGAGGGTGGAGGAAATAATACAGTGACACCCTACGTAATATATCGGGAAGTGGTTGACTCCACTTAAGGGATTCTTTCATTTTTTTTCTTTGTATTTTATTAAAATATTTTCCCAAAGGAATAAAATAACATTAGTATTTAAAAAAGGACATTTTCTATATTATGCTGTTAAAAACACAAAGCGTCACTGTGTGACGAGTCCTCGCTAGTAAATAAATAATATGATGGAAGGTTATGGAGTGAAATATATTCATTCTAATTTTATAATTAACAACACTCATAGGTCGTTTAGAGTAACTTAATATAAATAAATGAGTTTTCAAAGAAAAGTCTGATTTTGATTCAACCTCCACAACTTTTTTTTTAATTCACATTTTTAAACATACATTTAATATGATATATATCAAGGTAAATACGTAAGAAATACAAATTAAATTAAATGATGTCAAAAATAAACATTCTCATTAAAATAACTGATAATAAAATAATTATTATTGAATAATTAAATAACATGCAATATTTTTTTTTTCAATTTTCTAATATATTTTTTGTGGCTTAGTGAAACTGATAGGTAGTATAATTACTTCCCTGCGTATCTAAAGGAGCCGTTCCGACTCTATCTAAGTATTTTAAAAACAGGAATCATCATAGACTGGACTTTATAGACGATGAGTTAATTAAGTCCGTTCGTATCACACAATGGTCGAATGATTACTATTTATTTATATTTAAGGAATGGGAAGAACGTAACAGATTCCTAATAGATTTGTAATAATTAACGTATTTAGTGTCTGATCCAGCCCAAAAAATTAGATATAAGATGTTTTGAGAAGACTGTGCTTAATCGGTAGACTTTTCACATATTTGTAACTTATTTAATGAATCAAGATTCGGGTATTTAAAATACCTATACTCATTTTTATATTTACCGCATCTGATTGGCAGAAATCATGGAATAAACATTCAGTGTTTTATAAAAGACGAATATATAAGTGTTGGTAAAATAAATCTACTGAATATTAAATATCAATCCTTAGTCATAGATTTACTTCATAATTATAGGTTTGGGTCGGATTAAAGCGCGATTGTGTAAGTTGTTAGTTTGTTTAGGTCCTAGATTATACCTACTTTAACGGAACTTATCTGGTATCCGTCAGTAGTGAAGCTATCATGAAGCAATTTTTTTGTTTAAAAATTATTTAAAAATGATTCAAAAATAAAAATTTCAAAGCAACAACGTCCCTCCCTCATCTCTCCTTCAAGGACAAAAATCTTTTGTAATCTGTTGCAGAATAAGTTTATTTTATAAGAGAGAAAAAATCCGGTTATTTTTTAAACTAAAATAACAAATTTCAATCGGTGGACTCATATCTGTTTTATAGTTATAGGTGTAGCTCGGGTTAGGACGGCGATTGGTCCAAGACCTACCTCACCGAAACTTAATTCGGTACCAGCCAGTGGTGAAACTATGTAAGAACTTTATCTATTGTTAAAATTGGTTTAAAATGCTTCAACAATGATTCAAACATAAAATCTTTAAAAGAGTCCCTTTCTCATCTTTGTCTTGCAAACGGGCGGCAATGAATACTATTTCTTCATTCATACCTTCAATCAATGTTTTAAAGTTCATTTCGTCTTTCGGCCTCTCTTCCAGAAGAATGGAGTCTCCAGCCTTCTTTTTCTCCAAAAAAACGTCCGGCACAGCTGCGGATTGGGCCTGCCTCAGCTGGAGGAGTGTCTTCCAGACCAAGAGCGGGGGTCGCTTCCCGGTGCCCTCGAGGACTCAGAGGCTTCTGGGAGGGCAAAACTAGCAAGAAACTTCTCCATTCGGACTTCCGGAGACACCTTGGAGCCTTCATGGGGCATTTTCATGAGGGGGCAGAGGGTCCAGCTAGGATTTCACTTCGTTTCTCACCGGGAACCTTGAGGGCATGCATGAGTGACTCTTCCTCCTCCCACCAATGGGAGGGGCATCCAACTCACGAATAAGTCCAGGACCTCTCTCCTTGTGGAAACGTCCAGCTTTGGGAAGATGAGGAGGAGCTAATGACGCATGAGAAATAGAATGGAAATCCTGGGGCGTTGACGCTTCAAGGGAAATCACGGAAACGAATGAAATTATATCATAATTATTAATACAAACAAAATAATGAAATCCGTGTCAAAGAAAATGAAAAGAATATTTAAACTTTTTGTAAACACAGCGGATGAAGGGACGTCCAAATACAATGAAACGGACTCCCCAAAAATAGTCACCAAACCTCTCTTATCCTATGAAAATTTAACTTTATTCATTACGTATCTCCTTTCAACTTCTAAAGGAAGGGTGTGACTTTAACATGGACTTTTTCAATGGTCGAATCCATAGCATTTTTTATTTTATTTTTTATGATTTACAGGGAGATATCTATTGATCTGAAAATGTTAAATAGATTGAGGCAACTTATTTAGTTTTGGGGAAATATCTCATTTGTTCCCCATTAAGCATTTGATCTTTCGAAAGATAATTAATATTTTTTTTCTGTGCTCCTTTGAGGGATTTTTTTAAAATAAAAGGTGAATGTATCTCACTTCTCCGCATATTTTTCTTAGTAAAACGATACAAATATTTGTAAATGATATAGAAATATCTCCATGGCTGCTGATCGCCCTACATTAAGAATTATTTTTTTAAAAAGTCAACAAAAGTGTTTTGTAACGAAACATTCTAAGTTTGTAATTATTTGTTAATATTTCAATATGCATTAACATCCTTGAGATCAGTTTTGTGAAATCCATCCATAGTGAGCACTTTTTAAAATATTAAAGATGGAGATTACATACTTAAATTATTTGGTATTTAGCTTTCTTTATCAAAAGGTACATTGTGACATAAATGACATAAAAACTTATAATAATATTTGTAAACCAACAATTTAAAGACATAATGATACTCTTACAAGACATTTGTTCAATTCACGAACAAAGGAAAAAAGTTCTAAGATCAAGGCTGCTTCTCAAATGCAAACGATTTTTTTACGAATTAATTGATAAAGTTAACTAAATTAGCTTGGACAGGTGTAAGAACATATAAATCATTACCATCCAATACATAAGTCCTTTGGTTCAATGCTCTACAACGGAATACTCTGTTAAGCAAAAATACTTCAGTTTTATTTAGCGAATAAATTAATACAAATATTTAATGTTTCGAATATGGTCATTAGATATTTTGTAAGACAGAAGGTTTTTTAAATAGGTGTAAGCTTTTTATACAAATTGATGGGGTTCGGAAGATATGCTACATGAAAAAATGTCAAACAAGGCGATTCCAATGCGGTTGAAGGATATAAGTAAAAATAATAGGAAAATGTATTCTAAAATTAATAAAATTATGGCTCTTTTTTATTTTCCATGACTTTGAACGATTTTGTTGGCTGACATAAGGTAGTTATTTATTTATTGTAATTTACCGATTACAATTATGTATTTATACTACAAAGATAATAATTTAAATTGAATAGGTTATATTAAGTGATGATTATGCAAGCTGATATTAAATATATATATTTTTAAGTATTTATCTGTATATCATTTCTTTCAATACAAATTTTGACAATTTATTTTTCTTTAACATTTTAATAACAACTTGATCATTTGTCGTCATTGGTGGCATCTGTGGACTTGGTTCATAGATATATAAAGATATAGAGAGCTTATTCCCTTCAATAGCAGATAAACATCGTTGAGCTGTCGCCTGTGCCCAATATAAACAAAGTAATTTGTACTACGTCATCGTCAGTTTTTTTGTACATCGTACAAAACTATTTATTCAACACTTGCAATTGTCTACATACAGATTGACATATCCAAAATACAAAACTGTTATAATAATAGTTTGGGCCGATATAGAGACATGGGATATATTCAGGCTTGTGAACAGAACGCAAAATTGAACGGCGTTCAGCTGAAATCACGTTCAATGAACAGAACGCAACTTTTTTTAACGTTGAACGCAAAAAAAAGAGTTTTGCGTTCAGCGTTAAATTTTTCCAAACATTTCTTGGTCTTTTTTCGGAAAAAACGTCATCACTTTTTTTGGAAATTCTTTTCTTAAAAAAACATCATCACTACCCATTGCTTTTTTGGGAAATTATTTTCTAAAAAACGTCATCACTACGCATTACTTTTTTGGGAAATTATTTTATAAAAAAAACGTCATCACTTTTTCTGGAGATTCTTTTCTAAAAAAAACCGTCGTCACTTTTTTTTAATATTTGAACGCTGAACGCTAACGGAACGCTGAACGCAAAAACATTGAACGGAACGCTATTTTTTTAACGCTGAACGCAAACAAAGCTGAACGCTCACAAGCCTGGATATATTATACAATCATGACCAATTAAAAAGATCAAACGCAATTGATGTAAAACAAAAAAGGAGGTCTCTAAAACTAAACTACTTAGAGTCTATCTAAAAGAGAGTCAAAAAATTAATTTGTACTACGTCATCGTAAGTTGATCATAGAGATAGAAAGATTTGTTTATATTGGACACAAAAACGTATTCCTCTGAAGAATCCAATAAACTCTTTATGTCTTTTTATCTCTATGACATGGTTCAATTGTTTTGAATGAGGCGATGGAGTATAAAGGTTTAAAATCGTAATTATTCACATATTTACAACTTCTTCCCAAGCGTAGTAAATACATTTCACACTTTTTTGAAAAATATGTTAATATTTTGCCAATGTTTTTATATATCGAGAAAAGATATCAAATTAAACGTATCTGGTTCAAATGATAAGTACTTGAAAACCTTTTCCCAAAACATGTGGTATATTTAAAATATTTTTTTATGTTGAATAAAGCCCTTAAGTTAAACATGAAAAGGAATATGAAAGTAAATTCCTTTTAATATTTGTACATTACCAAGTACATAGGAACCGAAAATGTACATATTTTTTTTATGTATGTGTACTTCTTTATATTTTTTGCTTTACCTTAGGGACCCATATAACTAAAATATTCTGCAGTGCATTCCAACTTTTTCCCCTCAATTTAATATTTATAGTATATGTCGTGGGTTGATAAAATAACACATACACAAGGGTTATTTTGACTTTGAAGACGAGCATAGATACAAATACTGTTTTCATAAATATAATCTTATGGATATTAGCAAGAAATGGACCTGGAAAATACGATCCGAGACTTTGGAGACTCAAGTAAAGGGCATGGATACAAATACTGTTTTCATAAAATATAATCTTAGGGATATTTGGAAAAAATGACCCAAGATAGAAAAGGAAAATGAACCAAATCAATAACAACAACGAGGATTTTTTTTCAATTATTTACTCAATTTATATAAGAAATAGTATTAATCAATACTTAGTTGTATTTCACCCAAATACTTGCCTACCCATACAATTAGACCATTTTCATGAGTCATTCTATTAGTTTTCTTTCTTAGATCATTTCATCTTGGGCCATTTATGCCTTAACCGTATTTCCTTGATCATTTCTTCTATGTAAACACCAGTTTCTTTAGTTAATACAAAACTCAAGGGATATGTTTGCTACTCTTAGTTCTTCCTTTCTAACTTTTTTTCAAAACTGACAGTAACGATATACTGATATTTCAATTTGCGATGAACGATAATAAAATTTCAAAACCGTTCTTGCGATAACTGATGAATAATAAAGCGATAATGATGAAAATAATTTGAAGGAATATCGTTGATGGGTGAAATGAAAGAAGAATATAAATAAGGTGAGGCAATGGGAATCGACGTAGGCAATTGCAGGGTGACAGCTGACTATTTTGTTGTGATGTCACAAGTGCTACGTTTTGAATATATTTCAGTGTGTATTGTAAAGCGAAAATGCCATATTCTCGAGGAAGTGATCGTGTTTGAGCCACCCCCTCTTGCTCTAATCCTCGAGATGTACAATATTTTGCACTTCTGACGAAAGATCTTGATATCCAACGTCTGTAGATTGCATGATGCAGAAGATCCGACAGGATTGGCCTAAAGAATCCGAAGATCCACGATCGTCATTTTACTCCAGATGACTTCCAAAGGAATATTCAGGCTGAGCTTCTTGGCATCTTTGCTTCGAAGAACTGGCTGATACCGGATTAGGTTCCGGTGATGTGGGTCTATTCTAGGAACTAAACCAATGTAATATTTAATATGAAAATATGAGGGAAAATATGATCATACAGGGAAATAAAACATTCCTGCTATTTACGAAATGAGTTTGAAATACAGGGCCACATTAGAGAAAATTGAGACTCTACATTTTACATTGAAACTCATATAGTAAGAATTGTAATATATTTTGAGGATAAAAACATTATATTGAAAGTAAATTTCCATTTTTTGATATACTAGTTAATAATTTCAGATCTTTTATGTATAAGTACTAATAAAATATATATCACATATTTTTTAGGTTCCAATCTTTTGATATCTTACGGGCCGTATAAACTTTAAATTAGAGGATTAGGGTGATCCTCTCCTTTTCGATAGACTCATGGACTGTGGTTTCGAAAGAAATCAAATACTTCCCTTCTCTTGCCTCCATCCACCGGAAGATATTATCTAAAAATATACACTCAGAGAGTGCAAACCTCCGCCGTCACGGGGTCCTTATGAGCCTTCCGATGCGGATTTCACGACTGGGGCGGCGTAGAGGGACGGGGGAGGGTTCCCCTCGACGGAAATGCGAGAGCAAGACGCTCCCGGCACCGATTTCACAGCACAGCGACATCTATTGGCAGAGTAGGCTAACTTGAAATATTTATTAGTATTTAGCTGATTTTGAATCTTAATTCTGCACTCAGAGATGCAAAAATTTAATTACTTGTTCCTTTTGGCATTTCCAACAACTTTACAAAAATTCATCCGAATCCGTTCCGTACTTTTTGAGTTATCCTGCTGACAAACAAACCAACAAACAAACCAACGCCAGTGAAAACAATACCTCCTTCGGCGGAGGTAATAATGAAGTTTTTAAGGATTGCAAGTGATGCTTTTTAAAGTTCGAAATTTATTTTATCTATCTTCTAGTACATATGCCAAAAGATATTTTTAAATTATATTTTATTGATTGAAAATTAGTGCTTTAAGTTCAACTCCTAAGATAAAATTGTAGCTTAAAATATTAACTTATGTGATTTTTCATACACTATCTTGGGTTTTTATGTATTCTGTTGTATATATCATAAAATTAAACTGTTGGAAAAAGTTGCTTTAGTAGCAAAAGGGTTCAAATATGAGATAACAAGCTTATTAAAATAAATAGTTATTATTTTTTTAGATTGATATATTAAATTATTATCTCTTCCTTCAGTTCTAATACAGTATTATAAGGCTGTAACAGCTCAAAGATCTTTGTCCCGCGCCTCTGCTTTTCATAGTGACCTATTTAAATATATTTTTTATCAGCTTTGTCTCGAAAAAAAAATAGGATTCATATACTTTTCTGATAAACAGGATAAACTTGTTTCTATCGCCCTGATAGCAACAGTTTCCTAAATTCGAATTGGTGTATGATTCACCGGCTAAATTTAATTCCAAACTTTGAACAGTACACAACATCTCATTCAAAATAACGAGATAATGTAGTTCACAAGGATCTCATTTTATACTTTGTAGTTGCTAGACATGCCGATAAAAAAAGAAGAATTGATGTGAAGTGTCTTATGTGTGACATATAAACTTGCAAAGTATTTTTTAAATAGTGAATGGGAAGATTCTTGGAAGCGTGTAATTTAATATTTTGCGTATATTTACTCGTACATCTTTAACAGATATTTAGAAAATAACATTTTGAATAAAGTGTTTTTTTCTTCTTTCAGTAATTAAAATTATATAACTCTTAAATAAGTTGTCTTTGAGTTTCTTGTTTAAAGTTATATAAAAGATATATTACATATATAAATATATATATATCTTTAGGTTAAGCGTTAAGTGTATAATTTCAAATAATAGAAAGAAGAAAAAAAACACTTTATTCTAAATTTTATTTTCTAAATGGCCGATACTGCCAACCAACTTAGGAGTCGTGTTCTGTGCTTGTTTTTTATGTATGCCAGCGCAGAAAAGGTCTTTTTTCATAGATATGTGGATGCAAATGACAATAGCACATTGTTAGCAACGTTAGAAAGTGCTGCGATTGACAGCCAGAACTCTTTCAGTTACAATGTTGAGAAAGGATTACGCAATGTACGGTCAGAGGAGGAATCGATCAGGGAATGTCCTGCTGTCCTATAACGTCTGGTTGGACACCCCATTCATTTTGTGCATTTATATTTTTCCTAAATGATTTGACGACCCTTAGACATCATCTCAGCACCCCAAGGTTGAGAACCACTACCTTAGAATACCATCTCTTTATTTCTGGTGTACCCCTTAGATTTGGAGAATATTGCCCTTAGTGCCATAGCAATGACGAACTCATATGAAGCTTTAACAATGCCCCAAATGAGCTCATAGTTTTTTTCGGGTGTATGAAAGCTTTATATGAATATGTCAAGATGCATGACCAACTTGAACTTCTCAATGGCGCTTGGTCTGTAACAAAAAGGTTCAGAACCCTTGGATATTAGGTTTAAATCATTCTCTGTAACGGAATTTCATTTTTTTTCGAAAATGATTGACCAAAAAACACGGTAAAGGAATTCTAGATTAAATTTTAGATATGTCAAAAAATCCTAAAAATAGTTTTTAAAACTATTATGACAATTAAACAAATTCCTTCAAATATGGACGGAAGCCTGAATTTTGTAAGCTCTTATATATCCCAATGGATTCTTCTAAGATTTTTCAAAAGTATTCAGATTCTTTTTTATGTTATAGAACTAAAATTCAAAAAATCAAATCTCTTTTTAGTGTCAAACAATTTGGCTTTCAAATTATATGATTTTATCAGCTTTAATTCCGAACAATGAAAAATCCTTGACTTGGAGGCTCTCAGATGTTCATAATGTTTGCCCAATATATTTTTGTAGGACCCTAGAATAAGATTTTGCCCCAAAGGAATTGAACCAGGCCTAAAATAAGGACCGTGATACATTATTTGTTTGTATATATAGACATATATTCATTGAGTAGCCATGAGGGATAGAGTTATATGAACTACGAAATCAATCAATCATACAACAACAGAACATCTTAAAACGGCTCAAAGGCCATAAATATGTCATAAACGTTGGTTTTGAAATTCGTGGTTCCTAAAAAAGAGTTTTGCTTTTATTCGAGGATTTATGTTATCGGCTGTTCGTCGGAACAGAAGGGGCCAGGTGACCATTGCCCCCCCCCCCCCCCCCACTTTTACCCATTAACCATATTATTTTAAAGCCACATTCAAGGTCTATGTATTACATAACTTATGATAAAAAAAGTTTTTGCTTCTCGCCAACATTCATAGGTTAGGTAAAAAGCGGGAAAAGTCCATGGAGAGAATGATAACCTCCAGCAACTCTCCAATTCAATGTTGCCGTAGCAATTACGTGATTGATAGGTAAATTGACTCCCGATTTACCAAAGAAATGTCAAATGCCAAGCACTTCTTGCCCCCCCCCCCCCCCCCCAACTTTTGAAATGAAAATGACGAATGACTTGTACATAGATTTTGAAACGTACAATGACATTAATAATCTGACATCAAGAATCTTAGTAATATTACTGAGAAAATTATAAAACTGATACACAGAGTATAAATATTGTTTAATTATTACTTATTGTTAATGTTAATATTCAAAAAATACTGCATTACTTCAGCCATAATCAGAAAAGCCATGTTATTTGTATTACACAACCATTTAGTGTGAATGGTTTTAGAGGAGTAAGACGTAAAAAAAATATCCATAGATTATTCTACTTCAATTTTCTCAACGTGATCACTTTAATAACCATAACAAACGTGAGGGTTTTTTCCTGCGTATTATGATTCATCACATGTTTTTCTTCTCCGAATATATAGTATTTTATTCCCTCACAACCACTTGATCTCGTAATTGGACTTGAAGGGGTATATTTATTTAATTCCATGGTAGAGGGTTTTTTAGTCGAAAAATATGGAGATAAAATATATACATATTAATTCGTGAAATGAAATGCTTCAATAATATAGAAACTTGGAAAGTCTTGAAAAGGGATTCCCACCTTATTAAATATGTAGTAATAGGTAGAGCATTAGTGTGTAATGGACTGCAAATATGATGCTTTGAACATTAAATAGTTCGATGGATGTAAATAAGTATAATGATATTAAATTAAGTTCATTCAACCTAAGGTACTGTATATATTGATTAAATCATATGGAACTCTTTGATCCATTATTTTTTTGATTTTTTCCTAAATATTAATAAGATTTGCTTTGTTCAAGGAATTGTTGAGGAGCAGAAAAGTCGTTATATTTTTATATCGACTTAACTCATTCGGTATGATTGTGATTTGCGGCGTGAGGAGACGGAGCTTTTCGTATATCTTCCGCTGAGATGATCAGCAGGATTCTCAGACCGTTGGGCTTCGTGACTTTAACATACAGGGGTGTGCAGGCGAATCTAGACTAACTTTGAGTACTTGTATCTCAGAAACCAGTTAGGGTAGAAGCTTAAAAATGTATGAACTGGTTAGTATATCTTATGAGCTTTGTTTAATAAAAAAAGATTGAAAATGTCCTCGGAACTTGAGCGCAGGACGGCCATTATTGGGGCGCTCCGTTGCGGCCTTGCGCCCAAGGGGATCATCGACTTCTTCAAATTCCCCAAAGCTACTGTTTACAGCATTGCCATGTCCTTCAAGGAGTCGGAGGACATCGAGGAAGGATTCCTAACACCGGAAAGAAAGACTCCAGACCGATCCCAAGTCAGGAAGAGGAGCGCCATGTTCTCGACATGTTCTGGTCAAAGGAGTTCTGGCCCCCCAGCAGCCCTGACCTCAACCCTTGCAACTACTACTTGTGGGGCGTCCTTGAGAGGAACACTAACAAGCGTGCTTACAACACTGTGGACTCCTTGAAAGATGCCATCATCCAGGCAGTGGCCAACTTGTCCAGGGAACAGGTGGCTCATGCCGTTGGGAGGTTCAGGCACCGTGTGGAGGCTATTATTGTGAAAGGAGGAAGTTGGATTGAATGAACATTAAGAGAAAAAGTCATTTAAATTTGTGTGATATGAAAAAAGTCAATTAAAAGGTCTTGTTCTTGGATATGAGTATCTTGTTTCCGTGCTAAAAAGTCTAGATTCGCCTGCACACCCCTGTATATGAGGGATACCAGCGGGGATAGAACTAAAATGACTCCGACCTGGACCATGGCGGGTAACTGATAGCAGAGACTCTTTCCGCCCCCTTGGGCATAAGACAAACGTATCATTGTTCAAAAGGGCCGAATTAATGGCAGGCAGCTGATTGGGGCGAAAGCTCTGGATACCAAATGACTCTTGAGTTTCCCAAAGAGATCGCTCGAGAAAGGGTAGTCCCTCTTTAGCATTATTATATCCCTTTTTACGACCAGGAGTAGAACACTTAAACACCACTTTGAAACACAGAATATAAATAACTTAAAATATCACTACACAATCACGTTTTTTAAATAAATATTACAATTTAATATGTTCTACAATGTTCATTCATGTTATTTATTTTAACGCAACTGTCAAGAGTATTTTTTATTTATTTATTTATAGTTGTCTGTATTTTAGTGTAGTTATTTTTTACACTGTCTTATAATATTGATAGCCAAGTAAAAAAATTATAACCGTAAAAAAAAAAAAAATATTACAACTGAACAAATAATGAAGGACACTATGTGTCCATAAAGGGCATGTGCGTTTATGACGACATCCTTCCAGTTGGCTTTTAGTATTCCTTGGCTTCAATGATACTATTACGATACCTCTTGCCACATAATTTATCATATGACAACTCACTTTTCTTATTTTTCACCGTCTTATCGTCGGAGTGATGGTCCATTGATCGTCATATATGACGAAATAAAAAACATATTTCTTCTTTGCGTGAGGAGCTTATGTTTGCACTTCAATAGCTCTGAGTGAAGTGGCGCCCTTGCTTAATAATACTAACTGTTTTGTATTATTCACGCTTCCTTTTTTTCTACACCTCACGCTCGACAAATAGTTTGCTATCCTTTGGAGTCGTTCAATCCCTTCTGAAGATAATCAAGTATTTCAGCGCGTAGACAAGGAGTGACTCGATCTATTCATTGAATAATTAAATATTTACTTTATCCAAATCAAGAATAAGAAACGTTAGAATATCACATTTCATCTCAGAAATATCTTGTTCAATAATTTAGGAAATTAGGATACATGTTAGGATTTTAAATTTTATAAACACCAGACTTGTTGATTTGTCATTCATTTGTAATCGTTTGTCGTTCGTGAACGACAAACGACAAATTTCTTGACGAACGACAACAAAAATTCCTATCGTTCGTCGTTCCTTTAAAAAATATACAGTAACTTTTTAAATCCTTTTTGATGGAAAAAATTCAAAAACGCCATAGTTTTTTTTTTCAGAATGACGAGGGAAAAATTTCCTTTCTAAAAAAACGTCGTAAAACAAAAGATAAACGACAAACGAACGACGCAAGACAATTTTTCGCGAACGTCAAGAAATCTGGTAAATACAAATCTTGAAGGGATGGTGAACGATGAACGATTACTATTTAAATTCTTTGAAAAACCCAATATTTCATAATACTCATAGCATATATTTATTAAAATGTATTGACACGGGGGAACATATAAATAAATTATTTTCGTTTATTTTCCACCATAAAACTGAATTACAATTAAATATATACATATTTCGTTCAACTTAGAAATATATCTTTTTTTGCCTATGGCATTATCTGCACTGAGAGCATGCATGTTTTGTCGTGCCACGATAAAATGCTCTTTTAGTCGATAATTTGATATTTTGGTTTCTTAATATATATGTATATATATAAATAGTTGCATCAAATCAGGTCATCTCAAATCGAGGTTACACTTAAAAGCATTATTAGCAGTGAAAAGAGTCTATTTATGGTATTGTTTTCCAAACACAATTAAGGAG
>CP045891.1:8537649-8556108 GCA_013387185.1 Caligus rogercresseyi | reverse complement strand
TACGAATGAGAGGGCCATCCCGAGTAATGAGAAGTCTAAGTAGTATGGAACTCCATGCTGATTCTAAACAGACAGCTGGGGTTTCGTAAAAATATACCTTCTGTATCTATAGTGGGTAGGACGGTCTCACTAATCCAATCAGCAATTGATTTTACAAATCTATAGATTGAAGACGGTAGCCTGATAATAAAAAGGCCTATCTTTCAAATAACGTGCTTTTCAAGTTCCCTAGCTCATTTCATCTATGTTCATTGATAATGGATCTAGACAATACTTTTTCAAGCTATTTCTGTAGTATAAGTTACATAAAACTAAATAAACCCCTACCTGCACATTCTACTGTCATCAAACCGCATTGTTCATTTGTTTTCTATTGCTGAACCGCGAGATCAATTTCCTTCTCCCTCAACCATAAAGACATAAATATATAGAGAGCTTATTCCTCCAATAGCAGAAAACTCGGTCAGCTGTATTCACAATGACGTATTTCTCTGAAGAATCCTAGAGATATAGAGAGCTTATTCCTCCACTCAGTAGAGAAACATCGTTCAGCTGATATTCACAATTCGTATTTCTCTGAAGAATCCAATAATCTCTCTATGCCTTTATATCTCTAGCCCTCAGCCGTCAGAAAAAAACCTTAACCCAACTGACATGAGGATAGAGTCCTTGGCATACATTGGTTCTCATATGGCCTCTTGTGTAAAAATATTATATACTCTTGAATTAGACAAGACTGATATAATATCTATATGCTCGCAATATTAGGGATCTATAATTTGATGTTTGAGGTGTATAAAATAAAAATAACCCATATATTAAACCTTTTCTAGACTTTTTTATGAGATACCTTTTCATTAGACTCATTTGGCTTCCATTAGATATCAAGTTTGGCTATTAAATATACCCTGGTTTTTGTCGCCAGAAGTAGTTATGCCTTTCTTTCTTGTGTTATCTCTAATCTATTAATGCAACTTTAAGTAAATGCTGCTTTATCCTTTACCATGAATTATTCTTAGTGGGAGGTGCTTTATGGCTTTATAGATATTTTGATAAGGCTATGTGAGGAACCTTCAACGCTCAGAGCCTTTTGTTTTTACTTCATGAGTGAGGCAAATTGGCCCAATAAATGTAGGTCTTGATCTAGGGGCATAGAATCAATACTGGCATAAATAATATAAAACAATAAGAAAAAGAGAGTACACGTAGCTATATAAGGTTGTTAAACTTTAGATATACATATTCATGAGAATTAAGGAGATATATTACATTAAAAAAGTTTTTTTAGACACAAAAAAAACGAGTGCAAAGAATAGAGTTACAGCTTTTTAAAGGCAGTTTTTAGGGTGTTGAAGCTATTTAAAGTCAAATTTATGTTGAGGCTAAGGTGTTTTATCTCTGTAACCGTCATAGTTTGCTTTATTCTCACACATCAGAGAATTTTTGAGACATTAATTGAGACTATATTTTAAATCAACCTAAAGTATCGCTTTTTTGTCAGAACTAAGTAATAGATGTTTGGAAAGAGATAGATATCATAGATCAAGGCAACAAAGTGACATGTGTGGACTTTATTTACTAGACATATTTAGCTCTCGTTTTAGGCATTATGAACCAACTCAAACAAGGATTAAAATTATAAAACTTATTAATAGAAAATTATTTTTCGCATATTCTGATCAACATTTTTGGGGGAGGAATTAAAATATAAAAAAGTCTTTGGTTCCTTACCACCGCTTTGGAATCTTCAGACCTTTATAGTTTCCACACTCGATATCAGACCTTTTTTACTGAATTTAATTCATTTTGGTACAAACAAATTGCACTCTACTATCGAAAAGATAAACAGGTGAAATGGAGGGCTAAAGATTGGGGATAGATTGTGTAATAAATCAAAAAAATCAGGCAGAAATTAGGGTTATTGTGCCATCAAATTGTCTACTGAGTCCGAATACAATTCCCAATCATTTTATGAAGACGATTTCGAAACGATTCGACACGAATTAGAGAATCATTTATGGGTCTGGATCACACAGTTTTTATAATAATGTTTCATTAGAAATAAAATCTATATTATTTTATCAACAATCTAGTATTTACTTATCATTTGTACTATCAATTTAGATTTAGTGTATATGTATCAAAAATATAAATATAAACTTAATAGATTAAAGCTCATACAATACAAATAAAACAACAATTATCACCATTTTTACAATAAATAATGTACAAAGCACAAAACATACGTCAAAAAATATAATGTATTTCTTAAAATACAAAATATTTCCCTTGGGAATATCCTGTTCAATTACTGGATATCCAGAATATTGATACGGATAATGAATAGGACGATGGAGTTACTAAACGTATCGAGAAAGAATTTAAAAATAATCTCAAGTATATGATCAGAGATAATTATTACTCGAATGAATCAAAACATCCTAAAAAAAGATGACTTCTTAAAGTATATTTTTTCATAAGAAGGGTTTATATTTGACGTTATTAAAAACCCAACAACTTTAATTGCTCATCTCGGTGTAAGTTCTATGTAATTCAGAATGAGATATGTTTGAACTAGATCAAAACACAATAATTATGATGTTTTATAACTTTATAAATGATCATTGTAGTATGTATCTGATTAAGAATTAAAAAACCCATTCAATTTATACTTATTTTTTATTCCACAAAAACCTATTTTGTTTATTTTGCTATAGCAAAGGAAGATATATTTAGATAGGCATCTTAATATGTACTTATTTATCGAGGCCCAAGTATGAAATCATTCAACTCCATGGGCATGTATGATTTTATATTTGAATGTTGCATCCTGTGAAATATTATTGTCTATAATAAAGGTTGTTATATATGAGATCATAAAACATAAATCAGATGGCAACGCTTTTTTGAAGAGCTGTGTTTTATGCATGGAAAAATGATATACATTAAGTATAGATAAAACTATAGATTTTCGAGAGTGGACCAATGCCATTGGCCCAGACTCTATAACACACAATCACTTTAACCAATTTGTTTACTCATTCTACGTTGGGAGTCCAAAGAGGTCATCAATGTTATAAATAATAGTTGGAGTCAACTTTAGCCACAGACGTGCGTTGAGGATCAGTTTTACAAAACGGATTTGATGACGTCAGTGTTTCACGTTCCTGACTTAAGCTCTTGTGTTTTTCTTTTTTGAAGTTAGTTATGTTTGACTTGTGTTCCATCATATATATGTTTGAGGCTGTGGCACAAAGAAATATAAGACTTTCAAATCTATATTTTTATAAGTCTTCTATATAAAAGAATGCGCATATCATATTCATCCTCGTCAAATACCAGGCATGACAATAGAGTCTATCAATTAAAAAAACCCTTTCTCAGTTGGCACATTACATGAGTTCTCCCAGGCCCCTTTTGAAGATCTATGGCGGCTCCTTATACTTATTATTTTTATTTTGCTCATGGGTATTTGAAGAAGTTGCTAACTTAAATACCACAAATGTCAGATCAATCAATTTGGTCCCTGGGGTTAAGTTCGCCTTGGTTTTTTTGCATTCATACTTCCGTTGCCTTCGTCCAAGGGCTAAGTGGGGCAATTCGACGTGCTGCTTGGAGGGACGTGAGGTGGATGTGGATCTTGTGTAATTGATTAGAATATTCAGTCTCTTTGAACACATACACCCGATAAAGGAGAATAAAAAAGAATTGAATTCCATCCATTGTCACACGCTTGGAGAGAAAAGAAAGTATGAATCGATTACTGATTTACACCATGAACCTGACTACAAAGGAGATCTCATAAATAGTTCATTCTTCTCTTTCTTATAAAAAGAATTTCATTTAGTATGTATGTAGGTAAAAAAATGAATGTTGAATCAAAAGGAGATCCTCGCTATGACGTCACAAATTTAATATTCTCCAAAAAAATGGAATTGCTCATCCGTTTTATTCCTTTAGACAAATGTATACCAATGATATTAACAAAAAAGATCTACGGAGGTGCTTTCATATTTATCTTACTATTCGCGTCCTGGAAAGAAACATCCATGAAAGAGTGGTCTATATAAAAAAGAAAAGTAATGTCATACGGAAAAACATTCGAAAGACATGGAACAGTTAGTTAGTATCAATATACTTAAATAATGTCCAAATAGTTTGAATTGCAAATAATTATATTTTTTTTTACATAAATCAATTATGTATATGAAATTATTGTTTGTATAATATTTAGCTGCATTCACTCATATACCTGGCCATTATATTTTTTGACTCTTTTTCCTTGTGTTAATATTTCCATTTCACATTTTTTCTAGGGCGTTTTTTTTGTAATATCCCCATTGACTGTCTAATGGGGAAAATAACTCTTTAAAGAGATGTGAATCCATGACGCTTGTTCGTTGAAAGTATTTGAACGCTTTTCCGTAGAAAATGACTTATAAATGAACTGTCATTTCCACCACATGTAACTTTTTATATTTGTGAGTTCCGATCATATTGACAAATTAAAATAAACGAGACACTCTTTGTTGTTATAACGTATGACTCCGGACTCATTTCAAAGATGAGTTCATTATAAATGAATAACTCAGGAACTTGTAGAGGGTGTAAACATAGAATAATCCAATTCACCATACTGTCACACTTTTTTGTGTGTAAGATGAGTTTTGGGCTTGGCTTTTATGAAGTCGATATTTCATGTACGTGTAATAACAGTTCACGTATAAAAACAATGCTGTTGAATTTACTTCCAAATAACATTATTTAATACAATATACACCATAGACATAAACATAGAAGTTACTTAAATACGAAATACATATTTTTATAGAAATTTCATATTTAGATTAGTTTTATTTTTTAAGAAGCTAAGACTCGGAGAAGATTGTCCAGTAGTTCACATGATCTGGAAATATAAAATAATGTTCCTAATACTAGCTATACATATACTATATTAATATATATATATATATATATAATATATATATATATATATATATAGTTGTTTGTAAGATTTTTTAATTTTACCACAAAGAAAATTTCATAATACCATTATATTTTTGTGCATATATTCCGTTGAGGACAATACTTAATGAAATGGGTTGATGTCATGCTTACAAATGTTCTTACATAAAATATTCCACTGGATCAAATAAAGTATCTTCTGAAGTCGTTTAAATTGTGAAGAAATATAGAAATTATTTTATTTTAGTATCTTAAGGACCATATTGGTATATTACGTAAAAATAATATACTGAAATACAAGGGATATAAAATATAGATGGAAATTCATATAAAAAAGATATACATATTATTAATTATAGTTCAAATTTGATTTTAGTTGTTTTTTATATAAATTAAAACCTCTGTTTGACATCTAGATACGCATAAAAATATTTTGTATTGTTAATTTTTTATGTTGTGGAATTTATTTTTAATTAAGCTGTTTGATCACAAAGATGATGTGATTGGGTATAAATAATTTATATTAACTAGATGGATGGAAGGTAAGACGGATTTAAATTATATACAAGAAATATAAAATATACTAATAGAAAGTTATATAAATAATAGTAATTATCTATATTGATTTATAAGTTTCTTCATAAATAAACAATTTTTTATGGCGATAATATTAATTCAATAGTATGAAACAAGTTATCAATATATACTTACAGTACATTATAAAGTTTTTAAATGTAGTTATTAAATGTACAAAACATACAATAAATTAATAAGAATTGTACAATTACTGAAATACATCAGTAAACAAAGTTTAAAACTAATCTATTCAATAAGATCAAAACTCAATATATAAAAACGACAGCAACGGTGATATTGATTTAGTCAAGAGGGGAAGGTGACGGTTACCTTATAGGACACCAATTTGAAGGAATAGTTCCACGATTTATTCTTTACTCAAGGGCCCCTAAATTCAAGTGTCACATATCGAGACGCGATGGATATTATAATAGTGCACATGTCTTGTCTTGTCAGCGTTCATTCCTCGAGAGTTACACTACCATGAGGGCCTTTGAACACGATAGTGCGTAGGGATTAGCCAGCTAAGTAGAATTAGTCCTTATAAAAGCTTTAAAATCTATAGAATTATATATACATGTAGCCCAAACATTTTATCTGCGAAAGTTGGAAATTGTATGAATATCCTACATTCATGTTTTAAAAGAAAATATATAGGGATTCACCCAGGGGGGGGGGGCAGAACTCATGTAAACAAAGAAGGATATTTCCAATAAAAAAAATGTACGTCATCACATCTACGATTTGCCTATTAATCTAATACCTCTAGGACAACTAAGCTAAGAACGTAAAGGCTCTCAAAGGAATTAACGTCCGGAGGCTCCCTCCCGCCACGAGCCACCCGGGGACGCACAGCTTCAGCATCAGGGGAAAGTGGAAGTCTGAACACCGCACAGGACTCTGAGGCCTTGGTTGGTAGCCCGCCGCATCTAGGAGCTCCGGAGCAACGTTGGCCGTCCTCTGCAGCTCCGCCTCCACCGGAGAGCTCCCAGGTTTCAAATTTTATTTCCTTTTTAAACTAATCACTGTTTTTAAATGTACCTTTGATTTTATTTAATAACAAATAGATACTGTGACGTCATCTGTGACGTTTCAGTTTTTCTTTTCTAATCAGAGGAATCTAAACATTGCGTTCTGCTCATCTTGTATTATCTATTATCTTTGGGATTCACCTAATTATATAAAACAAGTATAAGACTGTATTTTACATTGGTGTAATGAAATAATTTTTTGTTATAAAAATTTGCACGTCATACGAATAAGTAGTATTAAATTGTCTAAAATACCGTCCTTCATTATTTGGCTATCTTTTATTTTTATAAAATGGAAATAAAAATGTAATATCGATCCGTCTGGTCTGTCTATGCATATTCCGGAGGGTCAAAAGTTACGTGACTACAATACAATAAAACTATCGTCATAACAGGTTTGTTGGGTGTGAAAAGGTATATCATTTAATATATTCCTTTGTAATTGAATGGGTTTAATTTTTGTAAACTCCGTGGTTATAGCCAATATTGAGTGGATATTTATTTTATTTATCCTTAGTTTTCGATGTTTTTTACCTCGTCATTCATTATGTCCATGAAACCAAATCTAGAAAAAGTAGAAAAAACATTCACAAATATTCATGATCATTATCCTATGTATTTATTAAAGAAATGAAACTTTGACGTCTCCCCTTCTCCACTCAACGGACAGTCGATAAGAAACTGAGGAGGGGTTTGTCAGCTGATGTTCACAAGCTGAAAGCATTAAACTTTAGATAATTAAGTTTTTTTTACAACAAAAAGTATTGACATCATGAACGACTATAATTGATTAGTAAAAAAACATAGAAAAGGAAATAAAAAACTATGTAATCGTTTGATTCTAACAGCATATATACATTAGTTGACAGCCCTTATTCATCTTTTTTATTTTTCTTCTCGCACATTATCTTTTTTAATACGTCATGTTATTGGACTGATGATCCATTTATTGACAGGTATGATGACATCAAATAAGTATCCATTATTTCCCTAAAGTTGAAGGGTGTCTCTAATAAAATAATAGGAACAGACGAGGATAAAATACTAAAGATTCACAAATGACATAGATCCGAAGCCCCTGAGAAGAGAAAATCTTTGTTCTTAAGTGTGATATCCTTCTATCTGAATGGATATTTGAAGCCGCAAGTGTAGTGATACTTTAAAGTATACTACCCACTGCTCTTTTTGCTATTCCCTCTCCTTATACTTCAATCAATCACGTTCTAAAAAATCCCAATTCTTAGTCCTGGAAGTTATAAAAACAAAGCGACAATAAATATTTATGGCAACATATAATTTCGTTTCACTCTTTTCTTCACTTCTTCGTCTTCCTTCCTTATTGTATTATGGATCTTGGCCACTTAGTGAAATGAAGTATCTACGCACAAGTAATCAGATGTCCAGAGACGTCATAGGGAGAGACTTAAGAAGAGATAGAAAGAGTTTTAGGAACTCCTAATCATTGCCCTACCATTGAACTTGTAAAAACCTCTTCGGCAATAAACTTAAAAAGATTCCCCGCTGCCGAATAACTCATATATATATATATATCTTCAATTAAATATTAGGAAGAAAAATACTTTTCTCTTGTTAAGGTTATAAGGGGTTTCTGTAGAGTAGAGCTTAATATCTGGTTCGACATCGGTTCAGTCTGGTTATGGATGAAATTTAAACATAGAAAAGTAATTCATTAAGGATACTGTTTAATAAACGCCCGAATAAAATATTACCTAACTGACACACAAAAAAACAAAACACTAGACGAGTATCTTCGAGTAGCATGTACTTGATTTGTATATTTAATATTTGAGGTTCGTTGTCATGCAATTAGTGATGTGGGTGGTTATATGATCTAAAAGCAATATCGATCAATATTAAAACTTATCCCTGGGGTTTGATGCACAGTAATAATCCTGAAGAAACTACACAATAACCTTTTAAATAAATGGATCCGTTAATAATTAGTTACTTGCCTATGCTAACACAATATATGTACTTTTTTGTCGGCCAAGAGGTTTAGCTTTTATTCATAATTGTTGTCATTTACCCGAACGTAATTAAATACTTCAATGGTCAAATAATGCTTAAAGAGCTTAATGATAAATTAAAAATATATATTATGCCATTCAAAGCAAAAAAATATTATGATTTGTTGTCTATCTCTGTATATAGTAATATATATATATATATATAATATATATATATATATATATATATAGATATTTATAGTATATCTATATTATAAACATATATATATATATTATTTATATCTATATATATATCATATATATATTTATCTATATAGATATAGGGTGATTCTTATTTCACGTATTTCAGATTTGAGAGTCCCCCCTATGATTTTACTTTAGTGCATGGAGATCATCTTGTGAAAGTTTGAATGAAATCGAATAATGGAAAGTGTCCGCAATACGGGCCCAAAGTTATTTAGTAAACTTATGTAGTATTTTTTTTCGCCAATCGATCGCCTCTAATGTCCTTAATTTCAATGCTATTTTCAAACAAAAATGTAGGTATGCTTGCAAGGATTTCAAATCAGTTTTTATTTTTTATGTACATCCAAATCAAACGAGATAATAAAGTTTCAAAATGTTCATTTTTGGGGTATTTTTCATAAAAATGACTATTTCAAAACTTAAATATCTTGTTGAATTTGGATGTACAATAAAAATATAAACTATTTGGAATCCTTGCAATCATACCTACATTTTGCAGTACATATATATATATATATATATATACTAATTTGAATAAAAATTAGAAAATAAAGTTAATTTAATTATTGGGTCATTTAGAATCATTCCCATTATACTATTTGTTATAGATACAGTTACTTAAAATTGTCTTATATGTTGAGAGTTAAAAAAATCCTTCATGAATCCATTCAAGACAAAATTAAATTTATGAACTGGAAGAAGATATTGCGTCATGAAATATATAATATTATGTAATTTGACGACCTCCTAACAACCATTTCTCTAGATTTCTTCCGTGGCGTCATCAATGAAAATATGAACATAAGAGAACATTAGAATAGAGAGCCTCAAAAAATTTATTAGATACATCAATTGTAAGAATGAATGGTAATATATATATATTTTTTTTGTTGATAGGAATACTCAATGACAATGTTTTTACCTTATTCTTCATACAATTATTCTACAAAAAAAAGAACAAAACAGTATATTGAATTTGGGGCTAACCCCTAAGAAGATCCAGATACAATAACTGAATTTTTTATTCTAAATTATTCAAATGAGCACAATTATACTCCTCTAGATATAAATTATAATAATTTATGCCAAAATTATTGACTATAATGTTTATATGTTGTATATTTTTACTTACTAGTACTTGTTTTGTATATCATTTTGTATACATATTTTATCATGAACTGTTGAATAAAAAAGAAAAAAATAATTTCCCTTCATCCCCTAAAACTTCACCATTTTAATGACAACAGACCACAACCTGAATTAAAAGCTTTTTATTTATCCATAGCCATCACTTCAAATAAAATTATCTTTGCTTAAAAAAAGTGAAATAATATTTTCTATAGACTAATATTTATTCTTTCATGCCAGATTTTATTCCTTTTTTGGGAGGCCTAACTCATATTTTTATATAACAAATGTCGGAAGACATGTCTAGAAAAAGACGTCCTATGAAAAAAATGTACTCAAACAAAATGATCAAGAAAGAAAGAGAAAATAGTGTCATAGGGGGAAAGGGGTCAAAATGTTTTTGAAATGCAAATAATTGATATTTTACGTAAAGCGTAAAAATAAAGTGACGTATGCATACCACAAAATTCTTCCTTTTTCCCAAAACGAATTGGCCAAAATATTAGTTCGTTTTTAGTCCGTAAGGGGTGCTTTGATGCTAGAGCTCTTTGAAAATATAACAAAGTCAAACTTAACCCCTTTAAACCGGTTTTAAATAGCATTGTGACATAATTTCATGGACTAGCGACATCTAAATTTAAAGAAAATAACCAAATTTTGGCCAATTTGTTTTTGATTACTTTTTCCTTGCATGCGCTACTTTACTTTAACGCTTTACTTTTACGTAGCTCAAAATGGAGGATAACAACATGATTTGGTCATATTTAGGTGTGTTATTCCATTCAAATACATCAATATCCATCAGTCTATCAGTATTTTGATCGTTTTCTCTGCATTTCATTATTTACCTATTCATTAACGGAGGTTTTTTTCATAACATTGCGTCTTAGACTTTTGTTCGTAATGCATATTAAATATAAAGGGTATATCCGCCTCCGCTGGATATGCTGCAACGGACCTCCGAATCCCTTCGGTCACGGACAACTCATGGACGCTAGCTGGCGATTTGGTCAAATATGTCCCCTCCCGGCCATCTTCTTAAAAGATGCCTTAAATCACTTTTAAGAAATTTAAATAATCATTTACACCCCCTTTTTAGTCTTTATGATTTAATAGTTTAAATATTACTTTTGGAGAAGTTAATGAGTATATTCATGCACGATGCTAAAATAATGAACTATATGTTTATATGTTGATTTTTTTTACATACTAGCATCTGTTTTGTATATCGTATTGTATACATATTTTATCATGAACTGTTGAATAAAAAATATAAAGGGTGCTGTTAGAATGTACTGTGGTAAGAGACAATACATGCATATTTAAGCATCACTCACTCAACTCTCTTCTCCTCCTGCGCTCCCATTTTCTTCTTCTCTTCCTTTTTTCCCATGTCGTAAAGACGACTACTCATCTTCTTCTTATTATTATTTACAAAATTACTTCTAGTAGACATGAAAAGCTCATATAAATCTGCATATTTTATCATCTAAATAAAGAATTCAAATCCTCCCCCCCCCCTCCTTATTTCTATTATTTTTATTATTTTTTTCGTCTGGGATATGCATTTAATGCGATTTTTTATAGCGTATAGGCCTTCTTCCTCAGACATGATGATTCCAATGATATTAGAGTTTTCATTCATTCACCCTTCTTCTGCCCTCAGTTTGAGTAGCATTATTATTCCTATTCCTTATGCTTGAAGTGGGTAAGTCACTCACAAAAAGCGTCAATTTTTAAAGAATAAGATCCACCACATTCCCTGAATTCCACCACACATAACTCCCTTTTAAGGAATCGCTTCTTTGCGAGAATCCAAGCCTCTATGAGGCTACCTGCCCAAGTCACTCTGTGTAGGTTTAAATATAGAAATATTAGCTTTAAAAATATGGTAATTTGGTATATATAGAGATGAAGTAACTTTTTAATGTTTTCAAGAGATATCATCATTATCTATTTCTTCTTTGAAGTAGGTGGCTGAACTGAGAACTCGGAGAGGATCATTATATCGCCAAAAAAAATCCTCTTTAATATTCTTTATTTTTTTGGGGGGGGGAGAAAGAGTAGAGTTTTTTTTGTAATTTGAAGTATTCGTGAGGAAAGCGTGGACTTCTTCTTCCTTTTTTTTACGTCCTACATATTTCTAAATCACAATGGCCATTATTATTTTTTTTTGTAAGGAGAGGATCCTCGCTCGATGGTAATAATGAGGACGAAAAACTATAAAAAGTACTACCAGGTATATGTTGCCCATTAATTAGGATCACACTGGGAGCCTTTTTGGGTTTCCTATCCTTGAATTTTCTTTCATATTTGAGGCTTCAACTTATTATTTTTTCTTTTTTTTATTGTCTTTTACGCAAACGCTTACTACGCCTATTTTTCTCATATATGTTGCTGATTGGAATGACTTAATTTATATATGACGTCATATGATTCCTTTTTTAGCCTATGGCCAATAAGGGACTACATTGGGTGGCTTGTTCTTTTTTAATTATTGCGATTGGTTGAGAGGGACTTGACGAAAGATATATTATTTACCCTTTATTTAAGTGATTTAAATAAACTGAATGTATGATAGATTTTTTAAAATTGTATAATATACTTTCTGGGCATTTAGGGGTAATTTCTTTGGATTAGCAACTCTTGACTTAATGTTTCCGTGAAATAGATAAATTAAAGTAATTGAGATGTACACTCTAAGATGCTTTAATTGTAGCAGTAAATGTATTTTAAATTATTAGCAAAAATTATATATTATTTCAATTCTGACGTGAAAAATACGGCAAAGCATAAGTTTAGGAGCTATGTATATATATATATATATATTAGGGTTGTTCTTATTTTTCAAATGTTCGAAATGTTAGCAACATTGTGGATTTTCTGTTTCTTGGTGATAAAGAAGACGACATACAAAGTTTGAACAAAATCGGTCAACATTACGAGGTCAAAGTTTAAAAATTAGTAAAAATATAGTTTTCTGCAAATTTCTTCAAAATGGTGGACGTTACAGACTTCAATAATAATTATTAATTTAAAGGAAATCTAGTTTACTACCAGACGTATGTTTGATGTTTTTTTTAAAAAACAAAGTTTTCAGTAAAAACAAAGCAAGAAATGGAGTGAGTATTGTTAGCTTATTTCATAGCTTTTTGTATCAATTAACTTCACTCGCCTGTAGAAGATGACTTGTTCGCTTCAGAGTAAAATAGTACTTTAAGTTTAGTAAAACTTTAGATGATAAATCCAAAAATGACCTTGGTTGCATTCTATCATTCAGAATTCAGTACAATCTGAGTTTATATCATATGATTCAGAGCCTGTATTGACCTATAAGAATCGATTATGAAAAAATAAATAATCATTTGTTTTCTTAGATTTGCGTCAAGGTATCCTCTCAAAATTTTACTTTGTCTCTGACGCATACATAATCCATTATATGCGTAATTTTGTACGCAAGATAGGCTTTTTTAATGTACATATAACTCTCTACTATTAAATTGACATGATTTAGTATACCAAAATATTAAAGCTGGTTAACCAAGCTTTCGTTTGATATGTTTGGTGTTCTAAAAATCGCTATACTTTAAGAGAGTAAGCAAATACGTACACTCCCCCAAAATTGATCTTTTGATATGAGAATATACGATTACCATTTGGTAACGCTGTTAGTGTTACCTGGATAGGAAGAAAAAAAGAAGGGAAGAAGTGAGGCAAAATAACTCTCTCCCTTCTTTTTTTCTTGCTATCCAGTACGTTGACCGATTTTGTTCAAACTTTGTATGTCGTCTTCTTTTATCACCAGGAAACAGAAAATCCACAATGTTGCTAACATTCGAACATTTGAAAAATAAACAACCCTAATATATATTTATTGAACAATAAAATTAGCTAATATAAACATACTATATGCCGAAACATTAAATACATCGGTTTCTTCTGGATTGGAAGGTTTGTCTGTGGATCAGCATTGGAAGTTGAACGTAATCCTTCTATAAAGGATAAAATATTATGGCATGTTTAGACCCTTATGTGTAATCTTCTTTTACTGTAATAATTTAGTTGGTGTAGAGGACAAGCGGCAATAAATCAATGGACAAGTTGTCTGAGAACATTTATATGTTTGTACATCATAATAAAATCTCAAAAGACAGGTTACTGACAAAAATTTGCATCAACTGTGGTTGTAGTTAGTTTGATTTTATATTTCATAGATGTCTTCATGTTGTTAAGTCATCCAATTTGTTTTATTTTTAAAATATCAAAGTATTTCCCCTATTATAAATAGTATGTCTGTGTAAAAATCCAGAAACTCTTAGAGTGTCGATGTTAAGTGTATGACGTCAAATCCATAGAACTTTTCAGACGAAATTAAAAACAATAGACGGTATAGGTATCCTAAGTCGTTCATGTATTCTTACTCTGCATTTACGTGAAAACCGTGCTCAATGTCAAAGCTTATTACTTTATTTGTCTCTCTAAATTTATTAATAGGGTATTCCCATATATGTATAGATGACATGAATTTTAATTATTGAATGATGTTTCATTCTTTGGAAATAGATATTTATTTATCCACTCCAACATTTGTTTTCCTTTTTTGCTCTTTATTTGGAAAATGTAATCCTTTATTAATTATGGTTGTTGTTGTATGAATAAGTGTGTGTGCGTGTAAATTTGACCATTGAACCCAGGGTCTTTTATATGAGGCTCACTAAAATTGCCCTTCTCCTCTCGGGGGCGAACTTGCGCCCTCAACAATGAGAGTATTTGTTGATTATGCAATATTGGACATCACAATTTTAATTTATGAGAATTGTCAGTACAAAAGGGACATCATTCCTAATTGTAAATACCTATATATTATATATATAATGAATACGATTTTTTCCATAAGATTAATTTTTGTTTATTCTATTTTAATGCTTTTAAGAATATGTATATTCTTTTCCAGAGCATCCTTTAGGCAGAAACTTGTCGGTAGAGTTTTTTAAATATAGGAATAAACAAAGCATTCCATCATGTTACGCTTTCAAGATCTGATTGGCTAATTTTTAAACTCCCAAACACTCCAATCCTGGAAAATAGAGTAACTAATATGTTGCATTAAGGGAATTATTTACATAAAAACCTTCTGCAGTCTTCGGTTGCATTCTCTTTGGATCAGAAGCTTGTCCTACTAGAGGAAATAGAGAATGATGGTGGTGGCCCTTGGATCAATACTTGATTTTAAAACCCTTTAACTTGTATTACTTTTTAAACCTCTTTTATTGACTACTTTAGTCATCAAGATATTATGTATAGTTAATTCAATATCAGCTTATATGTGTTAAAATGTTTTAAATATTGTCAAAATGTATCACATATTTAGACATTAAAAATCCAATAAACGCCTTTCGATTTTATAAGGGTGTTTATATTCTTCCCCTTCTTGAATAATTAAAGAAACGGTGGAAGGGTAGAGAGAGTGATTAAAGGAACAATAGAAGTAAAATACAACCCTCATCAGTAAACAAAAAAAAATACTTTGTTCCGAATGTCCCTCAGTTGGACATCTTCCAAACTCAAGAGGATTAAGAAGGCGCAAGGAATGAGAACTTGGGACTTGGCGTGGGGAAAGAGCAAACACTCATATTGATGATGAATATGATATTCAATAAAATAAGCTTCAAGCAAAATAACTAGAATCATAAGTGACAAAAGCTTGTTTTTTTCCTTCTTCTCTTTTTCTTATTAATAAAGCCCTGAGCTAAAGGTCACGCAGTCAGCGTTCTGATATAGGTGTAGATATTGTTGCCGTTACTGAGTAATGATGGAAGTTGAATGAGGATTTATGGCTCAATTCATGCCTATAGCTGCAATCATTACAATCGGTAAATGTATTTTAAATACCTATAATATCTAAAAAAACTGTGAATTTAGGTTCAAAAGTATATACTATTTTGTTGCTTATTCCCTTCAATGCTTGCATCCCTGAGGATATGAAAATGCATTAAATTATTTCTGCAAGCCTACAAATCTTTTCGATAAGGTAGATCAACCTCGGATTTGATTTTTTTTTAAATGTTGTTTATTTTGTGAAACTCATGAGTACAAGCCTGATATTGTAAGACTTTAATGGATCTTGTTAAAATGATAATCTCATTATGGGTTTGTAACAATATATATTTTTAATATAATACAGTTTAAATAATAATTAACTTGATTGAACATGTTATTGACATTTTTTGTGATTTAATTTACATATACAGTAAGTTGTCAATCGCTGTACAAAAAGTTAAGTGTAAATTATTTCCCATGGTATCAATTTAAAACTAAACTAATAATTATTTATTTTTAAACAACTCTCCTGTTTTATACTCATCATGAGTTTCGGTTATACTTTAAATACTAAAAATTGGGGAGATAATATGATATTACCTTTGATGAAAGCGGTCATTTATGTTCAGAGGATCACACTTATGAAATTAGAATTTATTAGATTATCAGAGGTTGGGATCATTAGTCAGATTCGATTATAGATATTTTTATGATGTCATACAACTGACATAATTCGTTTAAATGATTGTTAAAGGTTCAAACTCAAGGTCTAATCGTATTATTCTTAAAAAATTACAATTTGTATGTAGTTTCTTTTTTTGCTCAATAAAGATTTATTCGTATCTTGCAAGTTATGTCGTAAGAGTACATATATGCCAATTAATACTATGGCATAAATTGATAAGAAATAATAGATTGATTAAAGCCATTTACCAAAAACTCTCCTTCATAAGTTATAAAAAATATTACACAATTGAATGCAAAAGCCATCGAACTCAATAGACAGTGAAATAATCTATTAAAGAACAAAACAATTATTCACTCTTTATATGAATTATATATTTCGTCATACTGCTGCTTTATAACAGATTATAGTGTAGTCCGAATATTAAATAATTGCGGACTTCCTCAAATAACTAGAACTCTTCGTTGAAACTTGACCGCAAAAATCCTCCTACCTCACTAAACAATATTGAAACAATATATTAAAGAACAAATAATTATTCGACAGCTATTTTATATGACATATATTTTGTCAAAACTACTGCTTTAGAACCAGACTAATAGTGTATGTCCGAATATTAAATAATTGTGGAACTTCCTCAAAAACTAGAACTCTTTCGTAGAAACAAAAGTTCGCTTCTCACGAAAAGCATGTGATTCATAGGATCTTAATCATGGCTGAACATAAGCCGCTACAAGCCTTATGATTTGTAGGTTTTTTTTAAATATTTAATATTGCAAGAGTCAAATATATTTATAGAATAATAATAATAATAATACTATATATTTTGCATCAACTCGTGATCAAAGATTTTTGAGGAAGAAAAAAAAAAGAAGTAATTATGGTGTGTGTGTGTAGCTATGTTATGTACTTTTTAAAATTAGGATTTTTTTAGCCTTAAATTCCCATTAAAGGAAGGTCGGCTGCTGCTTTCCCAGGGAGTGAGAGGGGAGGTTAAGGGGGGGGGGGGAGAGGGGATCTTAAGGATGGCAAGGGGGAGCCAATCATATGGTAGGAGATGCAAATTTATAATTACCCAGACAGAGAAAGGGTTGGTGGCCCATTGTTACCTCACTGTATCATCATCCTTCTTCCTTTCTTTTTATTCAAGCAAGAAAAATGAGCGCGAAAAATCTAATAATAACAACAACAACAATGGTGGATTTGACCTACCTAAGTATTCTTTTCCTCGACTACCATATAGATATATTTGTTATTATTATATGCTTTACCTTCACCTACCTCCTTGGAAGCCCCCCTCATCTCGCGCACGAGAGAGCCACAAGGTCATGCTCCTATTGTTAGGCAGCACAATAAAAAACGAAAAAATAAAAAATACAATTTAGGATGATATTACGAATTTGACTGTTTCTATGTACCTTGGTAGGTAAGGCTACTTAAGTAGGTATATAAAATTGCCTACTTATGTAGAAGAGGGGTTCTCCAATTGGGCAAATCTTTATGTATGTTGACTACTTCTAATAATAGGGCTTTAAGTATGTATGTATTGCCTTATGCTTCTATCATCAACCTGACATTTGATCATTCTTCTTCTGCAAAAAAAACCATAGTTATCATTATTATTATTAAAATAGATGGTAACATATGTTATTAGTCATTATTTCTTTGTCTTTATTCTGCATGACTCTCTGAGAGAGTTTGTTGGGAATATATCTTTTTAGAAAATCAGATTCATGATATCTCATATATATAACTTTATCACAATTTATAGGGGGGTCTTAAACGATGTGAGTTGTGTATGTTTTTTTTGCATGACCTCTCCTTCAGTATGGTGAAGGGACGAAGGTAGTAGCTATGATTAATAATAATAATAAAAGTAATATTATCATTTGGTTTCGAATAAGTTACCTGCGTTAGATGCCTGCTCATCAATGTATGAGAGAGACATTTTGGACCTAGTTCATAGAGATATACTTATGTAGAGTGCTTAAGGATGTGAAAGAAAAGCCAGTGGCTTGAC
>CP045891.1:8473742-8537549 GCA_013387185.1 Caligus rogercresseyi | reverse complement strand
TGCTTATGTTTTCTGAAGTTTACATTGAAAAATAAAAACCCTAAAACAAAGCTACGATAAAGGCCTTCGAAATCTTGGTCTTTGTGTGAAAAAGTACATTGATATGTTCTTCATGTTTAAACAAGCTTTTACATTACGTGCCATGTCTGAATAGGTTGTTATCATTGCTTTTGACTAATTGTCTAGGATTTGTAAGCATGTATCTACTGATAGGACAGTTGACGTAACATCTAAGGTCTAGATAATCCGTAATAGTCTATATTTCAATAACTTTGAAACGCTTAATGTCGTAATAAGTTGCAATATCAAATATAACTCGTTTAGAAAAATTTATATTGATTGTAATAATACTGTTTTCTTAATATATTCCTGAGGTAAGATCGTGCAAAAATATATATGATTTTCAATTTTCAATGGTACTTGTATATTTGTGTCAAAAAAATAAAACTGTTTACACGAATCTAGTCATTTACTGAGACGAAAAACGTACAAAAGTAGACAAAACTTAAAATATTCATAATATTAGTGTTAGATTATCTTTTTTATATCCAAATATTAGAGTTAATACACTATGAGAGGAATGTCTCATATCAAATTTTGGCAAGGATTACTTTATACCCGACCTGACATAGGAGAGAAAAACAACTATCGATTAAAAACATAGAGACATCTTCTTATAACTCTCTGGCCTTTCTTTTATTATAGTATCGTATTATCACAACCTCCCCCTTTTTTATTATTAATAAGCTGTTGTTATATTAAACTGCTTTAGGTTCTTCTATTCTGGAGGAGGATCTTTGATACGGAGTTTCCTCCTGTGTCCGGAGTTACTTATTTTCACCGGATTCGTGAAAGCCAGAGGAACAAACACGTTCCTTTTTTTAATTTTAATAACAACTTTAAAGTAATAAGCGAAATCTGTTGATTTTTTAATATGGCGTTATAATAAGACCACTGAGTCCTCATATTCTTCATATCAGGTTTCCTCCTCAAGAATAGAGAACGCAGGCTGTTTATGTATGACTCAAGAATAATAAAATAGCAACAGCTTATAATAATAGAAAACGTGGGGGGGGGGTATGTGATTATTTAGATACGATAGTAAAAGAAATGCCAGAGGGTATAGAAAGATGTCCTCTATGTTTTTTAATCGATAGTTGTTTTTCTCTTCCTATGTCAGGTCGGGTATACAGTAATCCCTAGCACAATTTTAGTTTTTATATATTATGTAAAAAATCATTCTAAGCGGATTCAATTCAAGTTACTCCTAGGGCTTGCTAAGACCTATAATTATCCAAGGAGTATATTCGATATATTAAGACACGAATGGGAGGACGGATTTTATTGTTTTATGCATAATATGTAACTTTCGCATAATATTTTGAAAAACCATTTCCAACCTCTGTTTAAATTGCATAAGTATCCAACTAAGTATTTTGCATCCATTGTTAAAAATTGTTAATACAGATAGGCTTTTACAATGTTTATTTGTAAACATAGATTGTTATAACTTTTATTGGAGCGTCATCTAGCGGATCGTATAAAAGCTCCTTGTTCAGATTTTATAGAGATTTTAGAATTTATTTAAAAAAGTTAATTAATAACGTCCTCTTGTTGAAATCTCTTTAAGGAGAGATAATTTTGGACTATAATTTAGATTTATATGTTAACACCGGGCTAAAAGTCCCGGCCTAACACATATATGGCGGTATTTATTGTAATGACCTTTTATCATGGTAATCTAACCTTTCAAAGACAGCTGTTAAAATTTAAATGATATTCTATTCGTTAGTTTTTGAGTTTATGTGTGCTAAGAGTGACGCTACTGTTGTTACTTCAAACAATTGATCAAAAACATTTCGTTTTTTTAATTTTACACTGCTTCTTGAGGGGAAAAATACCGTTCAAGCAAAGTCAACGACTTGAAAAGTGTTATGGGGGACTCTGCTCCATCAGAAGCAACACAAAAAAACGTGGTTTGCTGACTTCAAACGTGGTCAGTAGAGACACCAATGACGCAAACGTAGGGGACGTCCAAATGAGGCGGTAACACCAGAAAACATCAAAAAAAATCCACAAAATCGTTTGAATGATCGAAAAGTGAAGTTGTGTGAGTTAGATGACATCGTAAAGATATCAAAAGAACGTGTTGGCTTTATATTGCATGAACATTTGTTGAAAGTGGGTGCCGCGTTTGATAACTGTTGACCAAAAACAGGAACGTGTTGATGATTCTGAGCAGTTGTTTGGACATGTTTAACGTAACAATCCGGATTTTTTACGTCGATATGTCACAATGGATGAAACATGGATCCATCACTTCACTCCGGAATCAAAACGATCGTCATTTGAGTGAACAACACCGGTGAACCTCTTCCAAAGCGCCCGAAAGCACAACAATCGGCTGGAAAGGTTTATAGCCTCGGTATTTTGGAATGTGGGTGGTGTAATATTCATCGACTATCTTGAGAAATGAATACCATAAACAGTGAATATTATATAGTGTTGAAGGCCGAAATTGCAAAGAAACGACCGCATATGGCAAATATTTTTTTGTTTCATCAAGACAAGACCCTGTCACAAGTCAATCCAAACAATGGCGTGAATTTAACTTTGAGTTGCTCCCACATACACAGTATTCGCCAGATTTGACTCCCAGCGACTACTGGCTGTTCAAAGATCTGAAAAAATGCTCGCCGGTAAGAAATTTTGCACGAATGAAGGGGTTGTCCAGAAACTGAGGCCTATTTAGAGGCAAAAATAGATGGTTCTGCAAAAGTGGTATTGAAATGTTAGAGCAGCGCTGGAATGATTGCGTTGCTCTTGATGAAGATTACGTTGATGAATAAAACTAATTTTGAACAACAACAAAAACGTGTTTTCTTTGTTAGGCCCGGGACTTTTCAGCCCATGTGTTTATATACTTGAATAAAGTCATTGTTAATGAACAAAATAAGTAAATTGAATGATTTTAAGGAATTATATGGTTAAGTAAACTTGGTTAATTCAAAGTGAACGATGTAGTTAACGTAATGAATTCAAAATGTTCTAACGTTTAAAAAAAATGTATGACTAAAGATCATATGTGACCCGATCTGCCGGAATGAGTCGGAAGTCGGCGTTCTATTTATTCAGACACGGCCGATTATGTCAAAACACGTCAAAAATATCATTTTTTTTCTTTTTTGGTCTCATATGAAAGAAAATATGTTCAAAATTAATATCCTAAAGTTTCATTGTGTTAGTAATTGTGGAAATATACTTAAATGGTTATTTATGACGAGTTGAAACTCTCAAATATTACAAAGAATGTCCAAAATAAATGCTGTTAGCGCATACTACCCTGTTCTTTTAACCGAGGATTTCCCTGTGTTCCGGGTATTAATACATTTTCCCAAGTATCTAAATGTCTGTATTACATTTCTGTTGTTGAATAGTGGGTGCATCTCTTTGGATTCTATGTATTGTTAAAGATATCAACAAAAAACTGACGAAAAACTTTAAATGCGATTTTCTCGGTTTTTCAATTAGAAAATGATGCTGTGATACCATAATTCAAACGAATGTAACTTGACAACCATTTAAGATACAGCTTTGACCAAGATATCATTTTAATCATTGGTTTCTCTTCTTTCCAATGATACCAAAACATCAATTTTGAATTTTGGGTCACTGTGACTCATTTTGCCAGATCAGGTCATATATTATATGTACATACGAATCCTATGTTCAAAATTAGACTGTCTCATAGAAATTTAAACGAGTGTATTTCTTTGTATTTAAATTTCATTTAAACTTTAACGATTTCCTTATCAGTAACTAATATATTTATATTATAATATAAGGTTTTTTATTAATAATTATTAATATAAAAAAGTACCAGGCATAGGAAGCTATTTAAATTTATATGATCTCTGTAAGTAAAGAGTTGCGAGAAACCAACGTTCAGTAAATTTCCGTAGGATTACAAAAATTACATTTTATTATTATTTGAGAAAGCTTTTCAATATATAGTTCGAAATTAATTAAAATGAATTTATTCATACATTTATTAATCCTAATTACAAAATTTAATTATCAAAATGTTTGTAATTTTATTCCGAATAGCAATATTTCCTAATACAAATATTATAAAGACTTTATTAAAAACTCTTCAAGAGATATCATCAAAGTAGCATTTTTACAAATTATATAATTAATAACATGAAAACGTACAACCAAACAGACAAATCACTTTGTAGATTGATATCTTAACGAATATCGAATTATTTTGTTTCATTATATTAGTTACAATAAGCTATAGTTAATTTGACAATATCTATTTTAATATCAATCCTCCATATCCTAAATAGACCAATAAATTTGCTTACAAACATATGGGAATCCTCTGCGAAAGTATGTTTAACTTCGGTTATTAAATGAATTCAGCAAAACATAATAGCTTAAAATTCATATCATATTTTATTGTATATTGATAAGTATACAAAAAATGCTAAAATATGACTTACAAGAAATAACAAGGAAGTTCCATCAATAATTAATATTAGATGGGGTTCGTGCATTTTTAAATGACAGCACATTATCAAGTTAATCAAAAATACACTTTGTTATTTTCATGTAAATTTAATTAGTTGATATTTTTACAATTATATTATCTAAGATAATTATCTTATATTTTTATATCCTTAGAATAAGAATCGAGGTTGAGTGTCTACATTGCGGTTCGTCCTCGAATATATGGAGAAATTAAATAATATTGTAAATAAACAATCTTTAGCCTCAAGAACATGATATTATTTTAATATATGTTTTGTGGAAATTTTGATTTTTAAATAGGATTAATTTCCATTTATTATTTATGATCTTCACAAGATATAAGTGATTACAATACATTATGACATGCTCAAAGCTCTTCTATAATCCATGAATGCCTATCTATTAATAGCTTCAAGTGCTTCTTATTATGCAAGATCTATTATGGTCGATAACAGACTTACAATACCTCATTCAATTGGCCTCTGAATGAGCAACACATATTTATCCAAGGAAGGGGGCTCATAAGAAAGATCTATCAGACTGGTAGGAGTTTAAAGTTAAGGTGATTTTGCTGGAAAATCGCCTTTGTTGAAAATAAGTTACAATTGAAAATAATAATAAAAGGTAGGTAACATTTTCTCAATTTCTTCGCAGGGACGTGAAAACCATATACCTGTGTTGATACTTGAATGAATCCCTTCCACTAAGAAGATCTTCATATTCCACACACACACACATCTTTAGTCTCCCTTGTCACCCGCTCGAAAATGGATCCACGGATCGTCACTTGCATTGCCCCTGTCAATATAGCCGTCATCAAATACTGTTAATATGTTTACCCAGATTTAAACGTATGGATCATTTCTTACTAATATCTATATTTGTTTTTAAGGGGAAAGCGAGATGAAGAACTTATTCTACCCATCAATGACTCCTTCTCACTCACGTTGGATACGAAAGAGGTAATTATTTTACGTCAATGCTACGGTTAAAAAAATCATGATATATGTCTCCCGACCAGGAGTGAAAGTGAGACGAAACGGTACAGAACGCTGGGCCAGTATGAAGTAAAGGGCAATCGAAACTTGACGAAATAAATTTGTGCACAAAAATGAAATAATAGTTGCTTATAACATATTTGTATGGTAGAAATGATTTGTAATTAAGAGCATTAAAAGATGTAGAAATCCGGCAAGAACCACTTTCATCCCTCCTCTCGACTACTTATATGGTAGAGATATCCATAGATTTAGTTCGATTGCTACGCCTTCTATTTATAAATTCGAGTCGAGAACCATTATCTACCAATTTATAGCTAGGTTAGTATTAAAATATTGAATTGGAAGACATATTTAGTCAATGTTTACTCATTACCTGCAGACTACCAATGAATATTCAGTAGGACGGTTTTTCCGTTTTTAAATTTTAAACTACAGAATACCGCTAAAGAAATAAATAGACATATGTTTCGATTTCATATTTTTAATAGTGTAGGTATACATTCATATGTTTGCCTTTCAGCTTATAATTAGAAACATGAATTCATATAGAAGAAGGGTTATTAATATATACTTTTCCGTGTGTAGATGCGGGCCAAGACCACCATTATGACTAGCCCAGAATTTGAAAAGGATCAGATATGGTTGAACGACAAAGAGGAATCCATGGAGAATCCTCGCCTGCAAAGATGCTTAGGCGAAATTCGAAAGCGATCCCAGGCCTCTCATAAGAACTGGAAGATTCGAATATGTTCTGAGAACAATTTCCCCACGGCAGCCGGCTTGGCGTCTTCCGCCGCCGGCTATGCCTGTCTCGTCTACGCCCTAAGCAAGATTTTCGAAATAAATGGAGACATTAGTGCTCTGGCTAGACTCGGATCTGGCTCAGCGTGTAGAAGCACGCTTGGAGGATTTGTCCGTTGGCACATGGGATCCTCACCGGAGGGCACGGATTCATTCTCTGAGAGCCTTTTTTCGTCGGATCATTGGAATGACATTAAGGTTCTAATTTGCGTTGTAAGTTGATAATTTATTGATCCAAAATAATATTAACATAAGAAATAATGAGAAAAAAAATTGTCCGTCTCAATTATAAACCTGTTTATCGTCATAAGCGAGCCATCAAACCTATTCAAAACTGACAAAATCCTATCCCAAACCACCAACATGTTATTTAAAGAATTTAATTATTTGCTCCTCCTTTATTTTTTTTGTATTTTAGGACAATATACAATTTTATGGACCACCATATAAAAAAAGAATTGAAACCACAAAAAAGATTTTGTACGAAGGTTTGTGGCTTCGATTTTTAAAACTTTTCATGGTCAAGTTTTTTTATGACAACCACATGTTACTCTCCTGTAACATTTTATTGGCAGACAATCAACCGTTCTTTTCAGTCAGCTTTTTGAACTCTCCAATTATAATATATAAGAGAGTTCCAGTTGTATTACATTTATAAATCAAGAGGTATAAATTTTATTTGATATATAACTACTGGGACCGGAAACTGATTGCTGCTATTATGCTAAAATATGAATGTTTGCTATGATAATTAATATTGAAGCTACATTGGCAGGCTTATATTTACTCTTTATAATTTATAATTATATATAAATTAGTTTTGTAAAATGTACTTCAATATTTTTAAAATAAGCAAATCACAATCTTAATGAACTAAAAGGATATGAAAAGTTAAAGACATTGGCCTCTTCATTATCCAGAATAACCATAAGGATAAATGAGTCGTCTTTGTGTTTTACCTTAACATAAAAAGCAACAAATAGGGGCCTAATATATTGTATTTTCTAAGTTTATATTGAAAATCTGCTGAACCATAATACCCTTGTTCAGTCATACAGGCTTTCGAAAAATTATATCTATGTCATCTAAATAATAAGTTCATAATAATATACTACTTTTTCAAGGTTTCGGATTCGAAGAAAAAGGTTCCAAGCTCTGAGGGAATGAGAAATGGTGTAAAAACGAGCTCCTTACTCAAGTATCGAGCAGAGGAAGACGTTCCGAGGAGAATGGAGACAATAATCGAAGTATGTAACTTCTAATTGCTGCATTTGTATATTTTACAGTATTATTAAGCCTCTATTCAAATTTGTGAATTGAGGAAATAATCAATGCATTTAGCTTCTTATAATCGCAATTACATTTTAAAAACATTAAGGCCTTTAGAGGTTAGTGTAATTGGTAATTTAATAAATAAATAGCCTTTTAACTGATAATAAATGCACAAAAATATATGCATAACCTAACAAAATAAACTTTTCAAAAAATTCCACAACACCTCCGCTTAAAAACCGAATGATTATATTATTAAAAATTACAAAATGGATTTCTACTCTGAAAAAGAATTTAATTATATATATTTTCCGTCTTTATAGGCTGTCAAGAACAAGGACTTTGAAAGTTTTGCTGAGATCGTCATGAAAGACAGCAATCAATTTCATGCGATTTGCATGGATACATATCCACCTAATCCCTACTTGAACGATACATCTCACGCCATATCTTCACTGGTCCATGAAATAAACGCGAAATACGGGAAAAACATGGTATACATAAAACATCAAAATATGGCGGGTTTTTAAGGGGCAATATTTTACCCATATAAAAGCGATACTCGATGAATCGGCAGATTTTCCTCCCCCTTATTATGTGTGTACTATATATATATAACATCAACGTTGAGACCAAATATTTGCCGGTACCAAACGTTCTATCGGCGCCTATTAATCTTTTATACACAACATACTTTAGGCTTAATAAAAACCTTTCTAAATTTATTGATGCTTGCAGGTTTGCTACACCTATGACGCTGGGCCTAACGCATGCCTTTTCATGCCTTCCTCAAGCCTTGATTTACTCGCGGGCTATCTCCAGCATTTCTTTCCGCGCTCCTCCGATTCCTCAGACGAAGCTTTTTTCCTTGGAAAGTCTTTATCCCCCAGGAACTTAACTGAAACGGACTTGAATGGCTTAGAATTAAAAACTCGCCCTAATGGACTCAAATATATTATTTCCACTGAAATCGGCTCCGGGCCCGAGTGCTTGTCCAGCAAATTGAAATCTGATGTTCATTTGCTTAATGCCTCATCTGGACTGCCTATAATAAAATAATAACTATTATTATCCTAATTAGAATATAGTATAATTAAATGTTTTACATACATATGGCGTTTAATTTGTGTGGATGTGAGATTTCTAAATATTGTTTTTGAAAAATAATATCACTTCAAAGAAGTATAAAGATTTCTATTTGTTGTCTTCTATGAATTTTCTCCTTTATAAATAAGTGGAATTGTGGTTTGGAAGTTATTCAAAAAAGTTAACATTAACTCTTAGAATCAATGATTATGCTATCATATAAAATTGACACTATTTTGTTAAATTTGAAAGTAATTAAATAATAAAAAGGTGAAATATAAATAATCTAATTTTTTAATTACTAAGAGCCATTATTGTGTATAATTTTTGAAAATATCTTAAGTTACAAATTTATACTCAAAGATATAATATTATAAGTTCTTCACTAGATTGATTACAAACCTTTTCACATAAAAGTTGTATTTTTTTGCCTATATGGTTCGACAGAATTGCATCCGACTGGATATAAATAAGCATTATAAGTTTTTTTAAATATATTGTTGGGTTTCTTAAAAATACTTTAATATAAATAATATAATTTTAAATAAAATCAACGTGTTGTATTTACTATTTTGACTTCTGTTTCATTGTTTACATTCACTCTTAATTTCAAAGTAATTTGGGCTGTAATTTAATTAAAGGTTATTTGGTTCATTTATAGGTCAGTGGTTATTTGTAAATAGATATGCTTCTTCTTGTTTCTAAGGATATATTTCAATGTTCTTATCCATTTTAAACTTTTATTTTTATAGCTCTTTGAGCTCATAAACAACATTAAAAAAAGAGTGACGAATGTTTAACTCTGTATGATATTTATCTTGACTTTAAGGATTTGGTCCAATATTTTCCATGTAAAAATTATAATTAAGAGGTCCTAGAAATCATTCGCGTTCTCCAAATAAATGGAATAGATAAAATATTACTTTCAATCATAAAAATAATATAGGAAGCTTTTAAGTATTGATATATATATACATCTTTGAAAGTCAAAGATGGTTCTTATTCGCTAAAACCGAGATAAACATAATACGTTAACCAAATTATCAGACTTGTTGACGTTCGCCAAAAATTGTCGTTCATTAAAGTTATCATTCATCGTTCGTTTTAAGAGTGAATTGTTCGTCATTCTGAATAAAAGTGACGACGTTTTTGTTTTCTTAGAAAGGAAATTTCTCCCATCAAAAATCATTCAAAAAGTACAACACTACTACTCTATGGAAAATGGTTTTCTGTCTTTTTGGCACCAGGGGTAGACATTCATGAATATATTTGGAATAAGTACAAACCTGCAAGTTACTGTATGATTTTTTTAAACGAACGATAGGATTTTTTGTTGTCTTTCGTCGTTCGCGAACGACAAAATTCTCGACGATGACAAATGAACGACAAATCAACAAATTTGCAAATCGTGTATGTATTTAAAAATATTTTTATGGATTTTTGCCTATATAATTGGAATGAGTTGCATCTGCTAGAATATAAATAAGTATATAGCATTAAAATGACTCAATCAAACTAATCTTCAATATAATTGATCTATAATTCATTAAATGTCTTCCCTTTTCGGTAGGCGAACCTCAACTTTGAGAGTTGTACACGTTTATCCACAGATTTTGTAAGGGAAATTTACTGAACAAAAGTAAGGCAGTCTTTAACACATCATATTTGGGATATTTAAAGTTTTTCGTTTCTTCCTGCCTAACAATAGATTTTAAAAATATTTAGCAATGAAATCGAATAAAATGTCTCGATACACACCACCCATTACAAATGTTTAATATCACTTCTTCCAATTTGCACTCAAACTTATTTTTTTTAGAAAAATACATTTTGTAAATTAATATTTTTCATGCTTTCACCTTTTAATAATATCCATATGATTGGAACGTGGAACGAAATTAAAATGAATGGAGATCCTAACAATCCAAGTCGTCAAAAAATGTATTATAAAAAATATTTGCCATACATGACAGTCTTGTTTCTTATTCTAATTTGTTAACTACTGACATGAAAGGCAAATTGGCCTCGGAGTTATTTAAAATTATAATACTTTTAATATTTTCAGACTTTTAAACAACAACTTTTTTATATTGGTCTTTCAAATTAAATTTAACTTTTATTTTAGTACCCAAAATAATTTGATTAAACTAACTTAAAATACATGCTAAAGATTTCGTACTGCAATCACAACTGACACATCAGTATTATAATAAAAATATGAGCTATTTAACAAAACCTCGAACTACAGAGGTTATGAGAGGTTGCAAAGACTCGAGTAAATAGAAATAATATCTTTATTTACTACAATAAGACATTCCAAACTTATTAAGGGGGCGTCGAGTAAAATCTTATCTTTCCTGCCATACGTTCGAGCATTTTATATATCCACCTCCTCACCACTCAAAAAATGTTGGTCCTTGTTCTAGGAGATCTTCATATTCCCTTTCGATCCTCATGCTTGCCTAGCAAGTTTAAGAAGCTCCTAGTCCCTGGACGCATTCAGCATATTCTTTGCACGGGTAAGAGAAAAGGTATTAAATATTACTCTAAAAGTGATCTAAAAATGTATTTTTTTACAGGGAATTTATGTACGAAGGAGTCTTTCGACTATCTCAAGACCCTCGCAAATGACGTTCACGTGGTGAAAGGGGACTTTGACGAGGGCTGCAATTGGCCGAGTCAAAAGGTCGTCACCGTTGGACAGTTCAAGATCGGGCTTGTCCACGGACATCAAGTCGTCCCTTGGGGAGAGGCCGAGGCTCTCGCCGCGCTCAACCGACACCTAGACTGCGATATATTCATATCTGGACACACGCATCGCTTCGAGGCCTATGAGCATGAGGGGAAGTTCTATGTGAATCCCGGGTCTGTGACGGGGGCATACTCCGTTGTGAACGGGGCCTCACAAATCCCATCTTTCATCCTCATGGACATTCAAAGCTCTACCATCATTAACTACGTCTATCAACTCGTGGATGATGAAATCAAAGTAGATAAAGTGGAATTTAAAAAGTCCTTATCTGATTAATCCCAGGAACGAAAGAAAAAAAATGATACCCTCCCCCGCCTCCTTTTTGTATTAGTCCCCAATCCCAATTAATTGTAACATGTGATCGTTATTATGGTTTTTATTGTGTTTATGCATTTATATTATTATAATCATTAAATAGTTTTTAATCATCATAATGGGAGTCCAGGGGCTCCTTTGACATAATAAGCTTTGTTTCCCACATGTTTTGAACGAGGGTGAACCTTGTCTCCGTGTCTTCTAGTGGGAGGTCCTCCACCTTGACATAGTCCGGATATGCCGTAATGAGATGCTCAATAGCCCCTGCGGAGTCTTCATCAATGTCCAGGAACTGGGGCTCCATCTCATGGTACTCTCGAGTGTTTTCCACGTTGTAGTAGAGACGGAGGGAATCCTCTTCCTTCACGATCCGTAGGCAGTTGGCTCGAAGTAAGCGGATTTCCGTGTTGGGATCGAACTCTACGCGGTTGACAACGCGGGATTTGCCCGCATGCCAACGCTCACCACCACCTTCCACGGTTCGAAGGGCTTCATTGGAGGAGAGGAGGGGTGGAAGGGAGGAATGAAGGAATTCTTTCGCCATTTTGTCCACTCCATCGTCAACGGGGGCATGATCGTAGAGCTTATTGATTAGCTTCTTTATGGTGCTCATGAAGCCACGTCGCTCCGGGGACTCTTTATCTGAGTGAACAGCGCCTGCATAGTCAAAGTAGTCCCGAGGGAGTCCCTTACGGAAGTCCGCGTCCTGCTCTATGGCGGTTTCTAAGGCTTGAGTAAGGATTTTACTCATGAGGTCCCCGTAGGAGTTCCTTTGGTGGCAGGAAATGGTGATGTGAAGGGAATGCGCGTCCTCCAGGCAGTTTCCTTGATGGATGGTCCCTCGGGGCATGTACAAGAGGTCTCCGGCTTCAAGGACCATGTCCAATATGGGTTCCTTCATGTCACTTTGACTAAAGTTAGGGCTAGAAAAACGTGGCAGCTTAGTGGGGGGTTCGTAGACCCGCCAGTGCTTCTTGCCTTCCAGCTGAAGAATGAATACTTCTACGTCGTCGTAGTGTGGGGCAAATCCCTGTGTCCCGGGAGGAGTGAGGTACATATTGGCCCCCACCATGCTCCCCATGCACTCTTGAAGGCTGGCGCATAGCTTCCACACCTTAGAATGGAATGTTTGGGGGTTTAAAAGCCTCAAGCTACAGCCGCTGTTGTAAAAGTCCCAGACGACTGAGGGATAGGCCCGACCTCCCTCGGGAGCGTGGTTTTCCCTCAAGTCGTTCACGAAAGTGGTCACGTCCAGATTTTTCCCAAAGTAGACCTTTTGGTTGCGAAGGATTTCATCGAGGATCTTTGTGGAGAGGATATCCTTATAGTAGCCTCTGTTCTCTTTCCGCGGGATGTGAAGAGGCTTCTCTTCGAAGACGTTTGAGAAAAAGTCTTTGATGGGGTGGGGATGAATCATCCAGGCCATGCTTTCATCCCCAAGGACTCGGCTGTCCTCGCTGCTCTTCTTTGCCTTTGGGGCTTTACGAACTGGGAGTGTGGAAACGCCTTTTTCTTTTTGGGAACCTCGGAGTCCTAATAAAAAATACAGAAAAATATTTGTAAGAAACATGCTCACATCAAATATAATATCTTTGATATTCGGAAAACTAATAATGGAAAATATGATCAAATAAAAATAGGAAAATATACCCGTACAGAAAAATATTAAAAGGATTATTTAAAATCTAGCATGATTTATAAAACATAACAATTTTATAAGTCAATTTCATAATAATTAGTTCCATCTACTAATGCTCCTAATGGATTACTTGCAATAATTGAAATTACATTTTGAGTCCTGGAGATTGCCAAAAATTATCATAAATAATTCATTCACACCTCAAAGACTTGTATGAAAACGATTTGTTCCATCATTTTTTCCTTTAAAATTTCTTCCGGACACATATATCTAGATAATTACCACATTTATTTTCTTCGATTTCGATCCATGATTCTGAGCCCCATCCTCGACATCCAATGGACGCTTTTTAGAGAGTTTCTTGTTTTTTGAAGTTGTAGCAGCCATCTTAAAAGTAAATATAGGATAAGAATAAATAATTAAAATCAATAATGAAGGGTAGCACCATAACGAAAAAGTGATAAAACGAGATTAACTCATTTTCTTAGATTATGAACATTTAAATAATTACTGTACTGAAGGGGGAAATTCATGACAAATTACAAAAAAATGTGCCAACTTTCTTTTTTTACAATAATTTTCAACAAATCAAAGCATAAAAATAGTAAGTTGGAAACTTCCTTACAATAAGATAAATCTAAGAATGGTGACAAATAATTATTTAATTATGCTAACGATGATATTGATGTTCCCTCAAAAATAATGATTTACCTGCTGAACCTCAGTAGGAGTGGACTCGCTATTTTTGGGGGCTTTTTTATCAGGGACAGCAATCTAAAAAGAAATAGACATGTAGTATATAAATCATATGGACAACAAGAGCTCCAACATACCTTAGGACTTAAAGAAGCTTTGTTCACGCTTTCTTTCTGAAAAATAAAAATGTCTGAATTATAAAGGTATATATTTTTATTGAACGAAATGAATTAGCTCAAAATGAATAATTACAATTATCTGTTTAGCGAAGACTGTAGGAAAGGATCCTATATTAATCATCTATATATTCCTCAAACAATGCTCATGAGAATTTAATATTTGTAAGAATTAATATACCTGAAAACTGCAAAGCAGAATCTAATAACGAGCATGTTATGCTATGCTATATATAGCCTTATGATATTGAAAAGCGTTTCAAATTTAAAATAATGTTACACCCCCACAGTAGTTTTTAAACGCGATAAGTAGAGATAAGGAACACTATTGATGTTGTAAGACCATTTTTTAATGATTAATTTGTGGATTTCAATCTTATTTATTCGGGGTGGATCCTGGAAATATAATCGGGCTAAAAAAAAGTCACACAAAGAAGTTTTTTGGCTACAAATCGATCTTAAAAAATAAAATAGAAAATTAGAAATTTTTAGCATTTCACAATTTTATTATTATTTATAACATTATTTATGTATCAGGTGTTGATTAAATTCGAGGACACTAACTTTCGAATAATATATTTCTAAATTGAGAGGCTTAATGAGAAAACGTTATAAGTACCATGTCTTCTTTAAAGTCTTTCCTACTTTTTTGTTTACAAACCTTTATTGTAACTCTTACAACAGCGGCAAGGGAGCCAAACGAGTGTCTGTATGCGCTCTTTTTGGCGCAAGTCGAGCCAAAACAGTCATTGCTAACCATTTCAAATCCACCAGGAGCTTCGTATGCAAGGTTAAAACAGAAAAAAATAATCAAGGGAATTCAAACGGAAACCTGGGAGTGGCCGGCTGAAAACTTTTGACCCAACCAGTATTACAAATAACCTATTAAAAAACAACCCAACCAATTCAATGTCCGCTCAGACCAAAGATGTGTGCCTTCACAAGACCACGGTGATAAAAAAGCTGGGCGGGAAAAACCTTAAGGTTATAACTAATTAACAGTGTGAAAGTAGACTGCAAAGGTTCAAGAAGCTTTTGAATTCGATGAAGTTGAAAGGAGGCCGTATTGATTTCTTTTCAGACGAGAAAACTTCGGTAAAGACCAAGGCCTATGAAAAAAAAACTTAGCCAAAATATTACAACCCTGAAATATTCAATTATTAAGGCCTGACGAGTACATCAATGATGTCTGCACAAAGTTCCAGCCCTGAATGGAGCTGGTTATGGTGGCGGAAGAGAGAGATATATCGATTAAAACATATTTTACAATTTATTTAAAACATTTTTTATTAAAGAAATTTCTTTTGAAATAAATAATAGCTTCAGTAGGATCATGATTTGTTCTTTTACTCAAGTGTCCTCAATTTTATCCAACATCCGATATTAGTAACTGTAGGTATAATGTTTGAAAGATACATACAATAACAACCACATAGTTATTATTTCATCTTCTCAATATAAAAAATAGAAACTAATCACAATTGTCATGGCATATAACTAGATTTGAAGTTATACGCATCAACATTTTTTTAATGTATTTGTTTAAATCATTCGTTCGTATTTTTTAAATGTGAGTTTGACTTTCAATAAAAGGAAAACTTCATAATGAAGAATGGCATTATCGCATTTTTAATCCTATTTTAAATATACAATAAATAGTATTTATTGTATTCTTACCTTCTCAGTACTTGAGACAGTCGTTGGAGATTTTACACCTATTTTCTTAGAAATATGATCAGGTTTAGATGGAGACTTTCCACCCTTTTTCTTCATAACTTTGACAAGTTTAGATGGAGAGATAGCCTTAAAATAAAGATAATATTTGTTCACATTTATTGAATCTATAGAACAAAAATAATAATTTTACCTTAGTTTCCTTAGAGCTTTTCTTGCTCTTGTTCAAGATGGATGACATTTTAGAGTACTCATTCTCAAATTTCTCGAGGTCAATTTTACTTAATTTTCGGTCCTTAAGTAACTGCTTCTTAGAAATTTTCTTCTTCTTAATCTAAGAAATAAATGTATTAATACACTATGGTAAATTTAAATATTAGTTTCTTACCTTAAGAATATCCGATGAGCTATGGAAGGCTGCAAATGCTGATACTTCATTTGCATTTTTCGTCATTTTTACTATTTCGAATAACGGATCGTTCTCGGCACGAATTCCAAAAATGGACTGAAATTTAAAATAACAACGTGGTTTGTGTTTGTTTTGATCACGTGATCAAAGAATATGATTGCTAGTAGTAATATCCTACGATTGGACGACATTACAATAACGTCAACGCAACCTTGTATTTTTCTGATTTAATGCTATATATATATTTAAGGCTCTGGTTTGAACAATACATTATTGGTGTGCAAAATGTCTGCATATTAATTATTGTAAGTTTGATTGAAATAACAAGTTTGACACCTTGCTTTAATTCATATAAGCTTTATCTTATACGAGTTCAAGGCAAAATAAATTCCATGAGAAACACTCAACAAATATATTTCCGGATAAGTTTTAAATTATTTTTTAAATGATTAATTTTTGTCTCCTTAGATTTTTTTTCTTCAGAATAACCTACTTGTCAATACTTAGTTGGACGCTATAAATCATGATTTCAATAGTGCATTGTAAAGAAACAAAAAAATGATTACTGTTTCAATAACCGGAATGTATTTTCAAACAACGATTGCAGATAAAAAATATTCTATCTAAATATCATACACAAAGTTTGCAAAAAAAAACAACTAACATTTGATTGTTGTTGAATACAATGAATATTAAATTAAGAACAACCTTAACTGAACTACTATAATCTTGATATAAACTATTTTTATACTTTTAGACTTCATTATATCTTAAAACATAAATGTATACTAGTTCAAGGAACTTTAGATTCGGGGTGCAAACCCTTCTTATAGCTAATTGAAATATTTGAGCAAAGGTATCATTAAATTCGAACGTTTTGAATATAAATTATTGTGAGCCTTTTGGCCAGTTTTAATTTTTGTACAATATAATATTCCAAAATAATTGCACACACCCCTAAATCCTATTAGAAGATTCGTTAGAATTTTTTGTCCTTCCCTTGTAAATTATTGGAGAACTTGATTAAATTCATGTAGGTTTCATTTCGATTCCAAAAATCAAAAGCTATTTCTTAAGGCTTTGAATGAAACAACAAATCCCTAACATGTATTATTTCCTTCTTTTTAAATCCGGTTAAAGCTTAATGAAAAGTAAAAGTGCTATTTAGTTTTTTTGACGAACATTATTTTGATTGGTGCCAAATAGTCTGCAAATGTATACTTGAGAGAGTAGAATTTTGAGGGTCTTAAAGTGTAAGGTTTATAATTATTTAATCTAATCAAGGAAAATAGAATTTTCTTTTTTAAATATATTTTTTAGACATAAAATTGAGCAGCTTAAAATAATATATAAAATCATATTTGAGAACAGAACGAATTGTACTATTTCAAAGGGTCATTTAGATAAAATGACTCATTGAAATAATACATATATGATCGGAACCAAAAGTGAAGGAACGTTAAATCAATAGGAACTTATGTTTTTTATTGATTAACACACAGCACATTTTTTAAAATGTTGTGTCATTTTCAAATGCTATAAATTTTGAACTGCGTGAATATTGCTATATTAAAGTTCCATGTTAATGCCAGGAAGACAATGTTGATTAATCATCAACATATTTGTTTTAAGATGCAACGGAAAAAAATAATGTCTTTGAAATAAACGAATTCAATGAATGTGAGCAGGTTTTGTAAAGCTTGTTTTACAATTTAGAAGTCAATGAGTTATAAGAGTATCGGTTGCATGTAAACCGATCCATATATTAAGAATAGATATATAAAAATGATTAGAGCTTAGCTCTTGAGCAGCAAATATATATGATCTTAAGTTGTCCATATACATCAAACAACAAGTCAGAGGAAATATTCAAAGATATTGTAATCATGGTTGCTGTTAAATATTCATTAAGGCTGAACAGCTAACGGATTGTTTAATCTCTAACCGTGAGCCTCTATATATTTTAATTGTTTTTTTTCTTATTACCTCAAAACCATGTCCAAGACTAATCATCCTTAACTTCTAAACCGACATTATAAATTATTCTTTTTAAAATGGGTTTGAGCCACTTGTGTTGTCCGAACCGGATCAATGACATACTTTTTATACCATAACCACCTGGCTCTGATATTTATAACTTCGTGTTCATTAAATAAAAAATAAAAAAATGTTACCCGAGATGATAACTTAAAATCCTTTGTGTATTGTACGTCTTCATCCCTTCGTCTTAATTTATAGAACTTTATTCAAGCTGAAATCCTCTTATTATTAGTGAAATGAAAAACATGTGGTCTACATTGGAAAGGGGATTTAAAATAACGCCGACAATTATCTGGTTCCTAGGGTTTTAAATTTAGAATTAAGTAATCACTTAAGAACTTCTTTTTCAGCTCCAGAGTACCCAAAATGCCTTGTGTTTAAAAAGTAAGAGTGGCTGCTGAGTACTTAGTAAAGAAAGGAGCAAAGATACACCCATTTGGCCTAAATACATCTATCCCTTCTATTATCAGAATAAAAGTGCAAATTATACGTATATACTTTTTACCAAAGAATGAAAATGTCTCTGTATACAACTTTTCTTTAACTATAATGGATCTACGTCTCGATACCAGACAATGAGGAAAGTCTGGTATTCCTTGTCCCAAGTACCTTTTTTGTATGTCGCTTTGTCAGTGTTGATCTGGGGGCTTGATTGGCTCTATATATTATTAAGCTGGGCAGACGCGCTGCTCGTCTTCTGCTTTTGAGGAAAGAAGGACCATGTATATATAGAGAGAAAAGGAGAAAGAGAGAGTAAGAGAGTGCTGGAGGGATGTCAGCCGAGAAAGAAACAGAGAGAAAACAGAAGAAGAAGCAAAAAAGAAAAGCAGAACGAAGTTCTTCCTTATTTTTATTATTGTGTAGAAACGCCGAAAGAGACTTTTCACTTTACTCTTAGTTTGGTATCTGTAAGTATCCAAGGCATCTTTGACTATGTCTGGTGGATCTGGCGGTGTGCCCTATCTGGGCTCTAAGATCTCTCTAACTTCCAAATCTGAGATCCGTTATGAGGGTATTCTCTACACCATCGACACCAAGGAGTCCACTGTGGCTCTCGCCAAGGGTAAGACATTTTCATATCTGTGAGTGGAGGGCTATTGATGGTAAAACCTCTTTGTCTGGATTAGTGCGTTCCTTTGGTACGGAAGACCGTCCCACGGATCGTCCAGTGGCTCCACGAGATGAAGTCTACGAGTACATTATCTTCCGTGGCTCTGACATCAAGGACATTCGCGTTTGTGGCCCTCCCAAGCCCCAGCCTACCCTTCAAGGCGGCCTTCCAAATGATCCAGCTATACTTCAAGTAAGGCAGCCTCCCTTGTGTGTCTTTGTGTGTGTGAGACACCCAGTCCGTCTGATCCAGTCTGATCATGTCATCTCTTTCTCTCTGTTATTTAGCATTCTGCACCAGGCGGGCTACCCGGTCCCCAGGGACTCCCTCCCAAGCCTGACCAGCCGGCTTCGATGCAACAACAGCATCCCCAGCAGTCCTATGGGCCCATCGGGAGCAATTTGAACGGAGGGCCAGCTGGCTTTTCCGCCGCACCTGGAAGCTCATCCGCGACACCCAATGCACCATCAGAACTGGAACCAGTAAAGAACCAACCAACCCTTTTACATGTCTTGATAAGCACGTGGAAGAAGGAAGTACAGTACAGTACAGTGGGCGGATCATGAAGTAGCTCTTAGGATAACTCTATTACCTATTTGACTATTGCAAACTAAGAAATAAGAGAAAAATAATAGGAACCTCAGAATGCAGAACGAAATGATCATCCCCTAACGCCTATTTTTTAAATGGATGAACAAAATTGGCTAACGTTTGATTATATACAAAAGAGATAACCTACAATCATGAACTTTAAAATGACAAGAAGAAAAAAAATCCGGATAGGCACATGAGTACTTTGTTTAAGCTGATTAGCCGAAACTTAAAAATATAGTGTATAAACTGTATAAAGGTTAAGGCTGTCTGGAAGTGCCCTTGGATGGTCAAGGGTTATTTAAGAAAATAAGTCTCTTTCCTTTAATCGGATTGGTAAGCTTTGTTGACGCTTTGATGCGTTCATATCCAACCTCTTTTTTGCCAGTTTGTGCTCAAGACCTTCTTTGAAAAAGTGTTCCTTATTACTTTGCTCTGTACTTTTAGCGGGTTCCACTGTGATGGATCTCCTTCGAGAGAGTCGGTCTAGTAACTCCAGCCCCGTTGGTGATTCCTCCAAGTCCCCAGTGAACGAGTGGAATGGGGGCAAGCAGGATTCTTCTTTATCCGAAATCGTGAGCAGGGAATGGGGACAAAGTGAGTGGCGCTCCAACAAAATGGAAACTGGGAGACGGGACATTCGGATTGGCAAAAGACGGATGGCCAAGGCAACTGGAGGGGTGATAGACAACGAAGGTAAAAACAATCAAAGAATAGGCTTTTATTCACCACTTTCATGACTCTTCTTATTCTTTATTAGATCTCAAGGTGATAACCGAGGCGGTCGAGGTGGCCCTGTTGCCTTCCATCGTAATCGCGGACGAGGCGGTGGCCAAAACACTGGGCATAGACCACGCGGAGGGTAAATTATACTTAAGCTATATCCTTCAATTCACTCGTCATTGCAATTCCTTGACATCTTAAGAGAACCTAATATGAAATTATATTCATAATGCCCCATAATGAATTATTAACACAATATGACAGACAATAATTTTGAACGAATGTTTAATTTTGGAAGTATGAAAATTGAATCTTGATTCGCATGCTTCTTTTCGCCTACAAATTAATGACATATCCCATTTAACCCTCTATGAGCAATTCAACAATTTTGAGCAAATGGGGAAGATGATGATATGAATGAACACATTTTTATAATTATGAACTTAATATCCAACATGATGGAATGAACATGTTTTAAGCGAAATCTTTTAAAAAATGCGAAAAAAATAAAGTGAGAATGCAAATTATATCCATATTTATCTCGCAACATTTAATAACTTGTGTATATTATGACAAAATATAATCGACAAACTTATTAAAAATCATTCTAAAATTTTCATTTTTACTAATATCATCTGGCATGAGGGAAGCAACTTATCTTAATTATTTTTCTATTAGCTTTGCTCATGGATTAAAAAATAATTCAGGTTTTCAACGGTCGTGCCATGATATGCCGCTCCGTTTACAAGCCTCATACATTTGTACTTTGGAACGGATATCTATTTCAATTCATTGAAAGTATAAGTGTGTCTTTTATCGTAAAGTTAATTCCCTTTAACAATCGTTTTAGTATGTCTTCAAGAGTTCTTAAACTTTTAGGGAGCTCTGATTTCTTCATAGAATAAATCGACTTAAATGTCATTTCAATTAATGTCATTATTTACTATATCAAAATTCTTTTTTTTTCATTTTTTGAAAATGGATCGACTTAATTCGACACTTACTGGAATGTTGTATGAATGAATAATCATTCTTAAGCACTCAAACATAACATATCTATTTTAATAAGCTGTATTAATTAACTAAGTGCCTTGCATAGAACCTACAATTTGTGTTATAAAAAAATAAAGTGGTTCTCTATTAAAGTTGAGTAAATTGTTATGTACATTTGAATGAACTATTAAATTACATGAAAAATTATCACTTGTAGTAATAAAATGACAATCCACATCGATTTTTTTAAATTGTATGAATTTAAGTAGGACAATAAGTATGAGGGCTCACATACGGGTTGATACGCTTTTAGTTTCGAATATTCCTGTTTCAATGACTTATTTTTATCCCATTTCTTTAGGCGTTCCAACTTTTTGCCAGGTCGTCCCCAGTCTTCGAAGAAGGAGACACTCAAGTTTGATGGTGACTATGACTTTGAGCAAGCCAACGAGCAGTTCCAGGAGGTCCTTCTCAAGCTCCAGAAGTGTAGCACGCGTGATGGTGAAGAAGTTGAGAAGAACGAGGAAAGCGCTGCTGCCATCACGAACAACAGCACCACTGCCGCCAGCACTGGAAGCGCGGAGTGGGAAGGCGAAGAAGGGGAGATCAAGGAAAATAATGTCACTGAGGTTGTTGAAGAGAGATACTACGATAAATCAAAGTCATTTTTTCGATTCCATATCCTGTGAGGCGATTGAGAGGAGTAAGGGTAATGAAAAATTATTATTATTATTCACTATAACCTGACTGAAATGATATTTTGATGCAAACCTTTCTTTTTCGACTTCCTTTCTTCGTTATTTATCCCGGGATAAATAAATAGTGATAGATAACATTGGAAGTAGTTAACAAAAAATGGAAGTCTTCAACAATTCAATATGAAGATTTCTTCGGCTCATATGCCGTGTGATGTGTGTGCTTCTATATATTAATGTGTCGATAGAGCAAAGAAACAACATAAGAAGGATTTGAAGAATTCCTTAATTAAATTATGAGCCATATGTGGGCAATCACATCCTTGTCTTGAGTATCTGATGCAGAAATTACTTTTAATCTGTCAGTTATTGAATGGTGCGATGAAATGTGCAATAATAGGCTTATTAATGCCTACTCCTCTACCATCACTACACGATTTATTATAGTCTACTTAAATTAAAAATGTAAGCTGCTTTAGAGTTACTTACTACTAATATACTTCCGTTTCAATTCAATATTACAAGACAAATGTCTGCTCTTGTGTATATTATATACGTCACACGAGGAAGTTCAAGGTCAAATAAGATCATCAGATACGATTATTTTCTTCTTTCTTTTGTATTAATTCATCATTATGTTTTTATATTCATAGATGATATTGACCATGCTCGAGCATCGATTCTGTATTCTTCCTTGATTTATTTTTGTTAGTCTCTATATAGACTTCGTATCACTAGAGCAATATCCTACCCAAAAATATTTAAACTTGCGATGATTCTTTCCAATTAAGAACTCTTTTGGTGTTGAACAAATTCCATTAGAGCAGCATAAACAGTGATTCAATTTCTTGCAGTTGATATTCATGCCTGGCTGTGTTTCACTACATAAAATGATCAGGTATTTAAATAACTGTCTTGACAAAGAAAAAATATGGAATTTCATTATCAGATATGATCAAATATTCATATAGCAAATCTTGTAATTGACTGTTCACTGCTAATAAATGCAATTGGATGATAGTCTAAATATACTAGCTTGCCGTCTAGAGATGATGTGAACTATCGACGTAAGGCAACGATGAAAGACTAAATATGCATAAGAATAGAGCGACTCTCAACAAATAAATGTTTTGCCGTATCACAAGAAAACATGTCTCATGCAAGCAAATGTTAGAGCTCAGGAATTTATATAACTCTTCATTGTGCAGTATCTCTCCTATTTCGTTCTGGCTCTTTATGAACTCTACTACTTCCATAGTGCAACTTGAAATTATATTTATACCTAAGCCTACTTAAAAGTAGTAGGACTCCATAGGGCTGGGCGATTTTTCGATTTCGATTTTATTCGCGATGTAATTTTTTCAACGATTGAAAATGACACGTTCGATGTGAAAAAAAAAAAAAAAAGCTCACGAAGTTGGGCGGACATGCACGAGGATCTGCGTGCGAACCAGGCTAATAAGCTGATGCCTTCAAAAAAAAACATCAAAGTTTTCACAGACACGGGGATAGCCAATTATATCTAAGCAGCGCCGCACGTAACCAATCAGTTGGAAGAGAGCCACGTCAAGTTGAGTTGCGCACACCACAACATAAACACACGTGTAGAAGCAGCAGTGCAAACGCAAAGCCGTGGTGAAGTTTACAGCCATATATAATAAAAAAATAGTGTTTTGTTCATATCGTGATATAAAATCGAAATCGAAATTTTTGGGGGAAAAAATCGAAATCTAACTTTTTCTCATATCGCCCAGCCCTAGGACTCCATGAATTGATGGTTCATAAATATATATCTGCTCTTTTCGAAAGGTATTTTTTGGTTTTCAATTAACCCACTTTATTTTTTAAAAATGATTGATGTCCCACTCTCTTAAAGAAACACTTAAAAAATACTAAATACTGATATAAATCCTCAATATTTTAATACTTTTTTAACATTATGAATCAACTTATAATAAACTTCCTGTTCCTCATGGCTTAATAATGATGTATTGTATTTTATAGAAAAATAAATCGACCGGATCGTCGTGCGGAAAACAAGATGAATCGTGAAACTTTTGGTGTGAGCAATCTCGGCTACCGGCGCGGTGGCTACAACAATCGGAACTATCGCAACTACAACAACCATCACAACGGCTTCAACCGATACAACAACCACGGTGGCGGAGGAGGCCTTGGATACCAGAACATGTACAACAACCGCGGCGGGCGAGGAGGAAACTCTTCTTACAATGGAGGCCACAGAGACGGAGGACGGTACTCTAGAGATAACCCTGGAGGACGTGGCTTCAGTGGACCCAACAACGGAGGACGCAACTGGGCCGGCGTTGTACGAGGGGGCCATCCAGGACGCGGACGAAATGGCGTTTGGGCAAGTTCACGATTACATATTATATTTAAAAGGATTTAGACCATTTACATCATTCAATTATTTGGCAAGGCCCTATACATAGGGACGAGAAAGCCATGTATTTGAATTTGTATTTGTTGAAAGAAAAGTAGAATGCATAAGAGAAAAAACCCAGATAACGCTATTAATTTAATATCACATCATTCGCGGCTGCTGTTGAGGTATGAGCATAAATTGAAATGGAAGAAATCCACTTTTCATGTCATTTTTGAATTGACTTCTCATAAATCACCTATTAATTAATAGGTTGATTAATTATTAATTAATGTTCACTATCTAAGAAAGAATGAATATTTATTTTGTTAACTCATTATATCTGTTGATAAATAGATAGTCACTATTGGACGTAGAGACATAAAAAATGCTATCAACTCTGGTCCATTTTTATGCTTTGCAATTAATTCGATTTTAAGCTAATGTACTCTACATATGTTTACTTGATCCCAATTTTAAACCTTGTGAACAGCAGCAATGCTTAATACTTACCCTTTACCTTTGTGATCACATTACTATATATATATATATATGGGACTCGCTTTTCTGTTTAATGAAACAATATCAAAACGAGTCCCGAACATCGCGCACTCGAGGGGGGTTTAAGTTTATTATTTCTTCATATCCACACGTGTTCTAATTCACATTTTTTATTTACAGGACAACAGAGATAGAGACTAATTATTTACCTATCATAAAACCACCTCATCCAATCTCAACGTTTACCTAACTTCTCGTATTATTATTATAACTACTACAACTATGATAGTCTTTCCCCCGTCGTCGTCGTCGTCAACAACTCATTAATTATATAAACCGGGGCGTATCTCTATTAGCAGCATGGAAGAAGAAGAAGAAATCTTAATCGGGGAAAAATAATGAAGAATATGAATGATATAAGCACACACACACACAGAGCACGGCAGATGAGCCGAAGAAATCCCCATGTTGACGACCCCCATTTTTTTGTTTATTTCAGTAATAATAATATCTTCCATTGTATTCCATGAATTGTGTGTTAAAACTTGTGCTTCTTCTCTCCCCACACGTTGATGTTCTTAAAATCATAAGAAAACAAAGGTTTTCTTGTTAACATAAGCTCGTAAAACTTTATAATCAACATTGATTCCGGTGCACAAGGTTCACTGCAATGTGATTGTTCGCATATTTAATATTAATATACCATACTTATTGCCTTTATAGATGTTACTCTGAATATTTTCAAATATAAAATAAGTATCATTGCCCTTCAGCAGATGTATTTTTTTATGGAGATGTTTATTTAGTGTTAGCTTCATGTTTGAGGAAGATCTCTTCAATTCGTTGTGGAATGAAGACTACATTGCTTAAAATGGGTTATCGGGTCACTTTGATTGTCTTGAGGTAGTATTGAAATAGTGCTGTCAATACTTGTTATTATTGACAAATTTGCATTAGACAAATATAATAGTTACCATTACTCCTATGTAATATTTGTGAGTATTTTGTATCAGTACTTTTTAATTAATGGGCAAGTTCATTTAATCCTTTTCTATTAGTTTTGTTACATGTTATTGTCAATTTCTTTGCATATTTGCTTAATAACGCATGTATTTATAATTGAAAATTGTCATTCAACGAACCAGGCCATCAACATACATCTTGGAACAATTGCATTCATTTTTAAGATTAAAGATAGGTAAATAAGTAACAAATGCTAATCTTCATAAAACTGTGAACAAAATACCCAACGGTCGGCATTGTTTCGTAAAATTCTAGTCAATGTATATATCGATATATTTACACGTTTCATGTTTAATTATACCCAATCAGAACCCTAAAATTTGTGTTCTTTAATAGATCGCTGTCATGTTCAGAATAAGTTATAAAATTATATTTATCAGACTTGTGGACATTCCCAAAAAAATGTTCATTAAAAGTTATCGTTCGTCTTTCATCGTTAATTTTAAATAGAATCGTTCGTCATTCTGAATTTTTTTTTTAGAAAGGATTTTTTTCTCGCCATTCTGAAAAAAATAAGCGATGACGTTTTTTTATAGAAAGGAAAATTTTCCCATGATTTTTTATGCGCCACAAACCAGGACAGGAATTTTTGTTGTTCGTCAAAAAATTTGTCGTTCATCGTTCGTGAAGGACTAAAACTGAACGAAAAATCATCAAGTCTGATATATAGATTTATTGAAATGAGTTAGATCTATAACTGTCAATTCTGTTGGGCATCTCCCTGTTATTTTTCTATTGTCACACTTGTTTAAATGAATTTCCTAAATATCAAGTTTATTTTAAACTTAACACATTAAGTAGTCTCATAATATAAAAACCCATATGTGTAAATAAAATAATAAAGTGTTGTGGGCTACTGGATTATGTAGCAAAAAAAAATGGTACGCTGATTATGGGAAACAATAATAATTGCTTTCGAAATTCCTGATATACTGACAATGAACAACATGTTTTATAATTGCATGGAATATATATTATTCTAGGGCAATCACCCCGGACTAGCACCCCCTGTGCCAATCACCCCCCGTAGGTTTGATTTGAATGATTGTATAACATAGAGATAAAAAGATAGAGAGCTTATTCCCTTCATCTGTATTTTTGTGTCCAATATAAACAAAGTAATTTGCACTACGTCATCGTAAGCTGATCATAGAGATATAATCTATCTCTATGATCAGCTTACGATGACATAATTCAAATTACTTTGTTATATTGGACAAACAGAATCAATTGAACGATGTTTCTCTGCTATTGAAGGGAATAAGCTCTCTATATCTTTATATCTCTATGGTTATAATATCATTAAGACAAATAATATTTTTATAGTCTTATTGTCAATTGTACCTACCCCCTTGGCAGTGATGAGGTTTCCCTTTTTTGATTTCTATGTTCACTTTCTGCTCTCTGACATCATGAATAAACATGTTGATGATACACGTCAAACTAAATAAACAATAGAATTTAAAGTGCTCTTTCCAAAAACTGTCTCCGGAGCTATTTTGGCAAGGAGACAAGCAATCTCTCTTCTATTTTGAGAGAGAGAGAGAGATAAGATAATTACCGGGGTCCATAGAAGTCATGTTAGCTTGTTATTTGTTGTAGCTTCTCTTTGTTGTTGATGTCTACTCTCTGCATGAAGCGATGAGCAAGAAGGGAGGAAATGCTCGGCTTCGAGCCCAGCGAAGCCAAAACAACAAGCAACAACAACAATCTTACGACTCCACCTTCTACCGGAGCCTCCACTCTCGGATGACAATAAGATCACAGTGGTCTCTAAGAAGCTCCTGAAGCCCTCAGGATCCGATGTCTACAATGGCCTCAAGGACAGTTTGATAAGATTGCAGAGGAACAGGCCCGGATACAGGAGTTGGTCAAGGAGAATCGCTCACGGATACTCGCCATTACATATTGTAATATATTTATCTATGCTCTCGGATTCTTCCTACAAATTGGAACTCTTCCCGTAAGATCCATATCGTCTTTGCCTTTATAATGATGTCTTGCTCATTCACCATCATACTATGGGCTTAGGATCCTCAAGGAACCATTTTGAGTTTAATTTGCCTGGTTGCTTGATATTTTCAATTGAAATTTGAAGGCTTATTTGGTTTTTATGTACAACAGAGCTTTAAAATATATACACTATGATAGTAGGATCCTTTTTGACCCATAAGATAAAAAAAAAATACGAAACAGTCATACTGATCTTGATGTAAGTGTATAAAAGTATTAGCCATTTCATAAGTTTTTTATTCTGCATCAGGATAAAATAATATCAAATGTTGTTTTGGCATATTTTTTTCTTTCACTTTGAAAAAAATATCATCTCAAATAAAAATATTGTGGCGAAGAAAGTTTATGGAGAAAATGGTATGATTTGGATGAAAATAAGCTTCATGCCGAAATAGGCTTCGTCTTACTAGAATGTGCAAGTACAATTACGAATAAACTGTGTTTCGAGCATAACATCCGAAAGAAGCATATTTCATTCTACTATGTCACTTCAATTATTTCAAGAGATTTGATGAAAGACAAAAATGTGACGAACAAGCCCTTATTCGAACTTTTAGAGAAAAATGGTTAGAAAAACCTCAATTCATTTAATCCCTGTATGGATGTATGCCTTGGATGAGTGATTAGTGCCTTACCAAGGAAATTTCCTAAAAAAGAGAAAAAGTTTGGGTAATTTGTGATTCCTTTACAGATAATGATGTGGAATACTGAAGAAAAATTAAGAAATTGAATGATTTAGCTCTTACATGACATAAAATAGCTTATAACATGTCTTTTTACAAGCTTTGAATGAGCAGAGGAACATCTAAAAAATGGAACGCTCTTGAAAATAACCCGAAGAGCTATTTGTTTTCTGAAATATTTATCATTGGTTTTGCCTTCATGGATTGTTTCACTCTAGTTTCCTACACTCCAAAGCAGCATACAAATGTTCTTTTGCTTTCCACTTTACATCATCAACACACTTTGTGTTTAAGAGAGGATAAAAACCCACGAATTATATCTACTATATTATTAAAATAAGGAAAATAGTGATTTCTGTATTTATAAACTTACTGCATCGTATTTACGTAATTGAATGGCAAGAAATTGACATCTATTTTTTCGGCAAAAGGACATTCAATGCATTTGATTTTTGGATTCAAATAGATAAAACATGGAAAATAAAAATGACATTAAGATTTTTCATATTTTTAAAAATTTGGAAAGAACTGAAAAAAATCACAACTTAATGATGTTTCATCATTCCCTAAAAAAATAAAAACGGCAAATCTTCGTGCTGAATATAATTTTTAGGAGTAAAGAACATAAAACCATATGTTACTTTTTTAATTATTTAAAAAATAATATTCTTTTAGTCAATAAGAAAATCATAAATCTAATTAGCTATTATAAACAGAAATAACGCATGTACTTATAAATAAAACTAAATATGGACAAGATTTATTTTTTGGTTAAAAATGATTAATACATAAAGATTTTATTTTCAAAATATTTTTCTATTCAAAAATGTTCAAATTAATTATTCATCTTGAATTTCATCTTTTAATAATTCGCATATTTTCGTCGGTTAACATATATTAGTTGTTTTGTTGGCATGAAGCGGAAATACTAAGATTCTCACTGGATATATAATTCTGCAGCTTGGAATTTAAAATCTTTCATAAAAGTTATATGACATTATAATCTCTCATTTTGACAGGGGGTTTTATCAAGGAAAAATTAGCTCTTACCTAACTCCTCTTTTAGCATGCCATGTTATCTTTACCTTTTATAGTATTTGACCAAGCGTCTGGGAGCGGACAGTACCACTTTTGGACATCTTCAAACCGTCTTTGCCATAGCTCAATTGATAGGAGGCCCCGTCTATGGACGGATCGGGGACATTTTGGGGAGAAGTACGCACTTATCATATCTCTCTTCTCGGGAGGCCTATCCTATTCCTCATGGGAATGTCCAATAGCATTGCTCTTCTATTCCTCTCGAGAATACCTTCCATTTTATGCACACTATGCAAGGTAAGAAATAGAGCCGAAGCTACGTCGATAGCGCTGAATATCGGGGTTAGCTCTTCATTGTTTGTGATCTTAATATTACATGTTTCATGATAAAAATCTCACTATCTTTTGTGTTCTTTCTGTCACTGTATTTCCCCAACAATGTATAGTACACAAATACCCGGATATTCAGTGCTATCATACATGACATCGGCACTTTATATTATATTCATGGATCCGGAACATTATATGATTTCCCAACAATTGAATTTGTTGTAAGCTTCTGATTATACAAGTATTTGTCAGTCGATCTTGATTCACTATTGAGTGATTAAAACTTAGATAAGTATTCGTTTTATGTATTAAAAAAATTAAACTAAACACTCAATTTTATTTTTCTCCCATATAAGAAATACAAAAAGAACAAAAATGATCAAATTTGAATTTTTGGTAGTTTCATTAGTTTTATCTCTTTTATTATATTTAAGAATTTTATATATTTTCTGATATTCTTATTCTACTTCAGATAGATTTTAAAAATATTTTAGTTTTATTAAAGATAGTTATTTATAATATATATATATATATATAATATATATATTATAGTATATATATATATATATTATATATATATATATATATATATATATATATATATATATATATATATATATATATATATATATACTAGGGTTGTTCTTATTTTTCAAATGTTTGAAATGTTAGCAACTTTGTGGATTTTCTGTTTCTTGGTGATAAAAGAAGACGACATACAAAGTTTGAACAAAATCGGTCAACATTACGAGGTCGCGCAACGAGGTCAAAGTTTTAAAAATTTAGTAAAAATATAGTTTTCCGCAAATTTCTTCAAAATGGTGGACGTTACAGACTTCAATAATAATTATTAATTTAAAGGAAATCTAATTTACTACCAGACGTATGTTTGATGTTTTTTAATAAAACAAAGTTTTCAGTAAAAACAAAGCAAGAAAGGGAGTGTGTATTGTTAGCTTATTTCATAGCTTTTTTGTATCAATTAACTTCACTCGCCTGTAGAAGATGACTTGTTCGCTTCAGAGTAAAATAGTACTTTTAAGTTTAGTAAAACTTTAGATGATAAATCCAAAAATGACCTTGGTTGCATTCTATCAATTCAGAATTCAGTACAATCTGAGTTTACATCATATGATTCAGAGCCTGTATTGACCTATAAGAAATCGATTATGAAAAAAATAAATCATAATGTGTTTCTTAGATTTGCGTCAAGGTATCCTCTCAAAATTTTACTTTGTCTCTGACGCATTTATAATCCATTATATGCGTCATTTTGTACGCGAGATAGGCTTTTTTAATGTACATATAACTCTCTACTTATTAAATTGACATGATTTAGTATACCAAAATATTAAAGCTGGTTAACCAAGCTTTCATTTGATATGTTTGGTGTTCTAAAAATCGCTATACTTTAAGAGATATAAGCAAATACGTACTCTCCCCAAAAAATGATCTTTTGATATGAGAATATACGATTACCATTGGTAACGGCAGTTAGTTACCTGGATAGGAAGAAAAAAAGAAGGGAGAGAAGTGAGGCAAAATACTCCCTCCCTTCTCTTTCTCTTTCTATCCAGGTAACACTAACATTTACCAATGGTAATCGTATATTCTCATATCAAAAGATCAATTTTTGGGGGAGTGTACGTATTTGCTTATATCTCTTAAAGTATAGCGATTTTTAGAACACCAAACATATCAAATGAAAGCTTGGTTAACCAGCTTTAATATTTTGGTATACTAAATCATGTCAATTTAATAAGTAGAGAGTTATATGTACATTAAAAAAGCCTATCTCGCGTACAAAATGACGCATATAATGGATTATAAATGCGTCAGAGACAAAGTAAAATTTTGAGAGGATACCTTGACGCAAATCTAAGAAACACATTATTATTTATTTTTTTCATAATCGATTTCTTATAGGTCAATACAGGCTCTGAATCATATGATGTAAACTCAGATTGTACTGAATTCTGAATTGATAGAATGCAACCAAGGTCATTTTTGGATTTATCATCTAAAGTTTTACTAAACTTAAAAGTACTATTTTACTCTGAAGCGAACAAGTCATCTTCTACAGGCGAGTGAAGTTAATTGATACAAAAAAGCTATGAAATAAGCTAACAATACACACTCCTTTTCTTGCTTTGTTTTTACTGAAAACTTTGTTTTATTAAAAAACATCAAACATACGTCTGGTAGTAAATTAGATTTCCTTTAAATTAATAATTATTATTGAAGTCTGTAACGTCCACCATTTTGAAGAAATTTGCGGAAAACTATATTTTTACTAAATTTTTAAAACTTTGACCTCGTTGCGCGACCTCGTAATGTTGACCGATTTTGTTCAAACTTTGTATGTCGTCTTCTTTTATCACCAAGAAACAGAAAATCCACAAAGTGCTAACATTTCAAACATTTGAAAAATAAGAACAACCCTAATATATACAGAGTGGTACAGCAAAAATTAGAAAATGACAAAGGCCAATTTGAAGGCTGGAATAGTTTATTTTAGAGCCATTTTAATGGTAAATTCCTGAAACAAATATGTTAAGGATACAGTAAGTTACAATTTTTATTCAATGTGTCCTCCATTATTCCTGATGATGGCTTCAATACGTGGACGAACGGAGGCACAGCTGGTCTTGATGAAGTCCTCCGACATGTTGTCCCACTCCTTGGTGATGGTGGCCTTCAGGGCCTCGACACTGGTGTGTGAGGTTTTGTTGGTCTTGCCCTCCAGGAAGCCCCAGACAGCAAAGTCTAGAGGGTTCACATCCGGCGATGAGGAGGGCCAGAAGTCCGCCGGCCAGAAGGAGGCCATGTTCCCCTTGCAGAACTCCTGAACCTTCTTGAACGTGTGAGCCGGGGCTCCGTCCTGGGTGAACACATAATTGTTCATTGGGAATGTGCTCTTTAGCTATGGCAAGACCTTGTACCTAAGGACCTTGTAGTAGACATCAGAGTTGACCTTCTCATTGGGCCTGAAGAAGTGTGGGGGCATCTTGTTGCCGTCGGAGGCCACGATACCCAGGACCATGACTTGGGCTGGATGTTTGGTCCTGTAATACCCCTCACCTGACCTCTTGTTCTGCCAAGAATCGATCATTTCTTCTGTTCAGCACTGCGTCCACTGTGAAGATCTTCTTGTCGGAGTAGATCTTGACCGTGTCGCCGTTGTGCTTGAAGAAGTTGAGGACTTTTTGGCTCTCTCTAACCTTCTGGCCTTCATAGTGGCCGCCAACAGATGCCTTGGTGTCCTGACGAAGCTCTTGAGGCCCAAGACCTCGTGGACGGCCCTGGTGACGGTGATGAGAGCAACGTTTCTCTCGGCGGCCATCTTCCTCATGGACTTGGTGGGGTCCTTCTTGATGTTCTCCTGCAGGAGGTTCAGGAACTCACCACTTCGTTTTTTGTTGTGTCCCCAGTCCCAGGCTTCCTGGAGATCGGATCCATGCCCTCCATGGCCTTCCTGATGTTGTAGACCGTGGCCAAGGGTACCTTGATCTGGGTCGTGATCACCTTCGGGTCGACTTGGGCGCAGAGGAGATCAATCGCCCTTTGCCTTTTCATCTCTTGCTCAGACATTTTTGGTTATACAAAAACACAACAGATACCAGTTTGTAGGATTTTGTTTATTCTTTCGAATGGCACCAAGCTCAAGATCATACAACAAATAACAATGGAGCTAGGGCCTTTAAAAGTCCATTCCAATTTTTGCTGTACCACTCTGTAATTATTTGAGTTCATAAAATCTTAGAAAATAAATTATTTTTAAACTAAAATGATTACTCATTGTTATTTAAAAGATACATTTTTATTTTTTTAATTATATTTATTTAAATTATATTATATTCCATTTTTATTCAATAAAGACCGTGTTGATGATTTTTGGTTCTTTATACACTTTTAAAACGGATTTTTAAAATATTTTAAAAAGCTTAAGGAATAGAAATATATATATATATAATTTGGGCTCCTTGGGCCACATGAATTATTTTGAAATGCGCCAATGAAAATGGTTTATTTATGTTATTTTAAAAACACATTTCTATATTTTATTATAATTATTTAATCATTTTTGGTTTTTTCCAGGCTTGTGAGCGTTCAGCTTTTTTTTGCGTTCAGCGTTCAAAAAAAATTATTAGCGTTCCGTTCAGCGTTCCGTTCAATGTTTTGCGTTCAGCGTTCCGTTAGCGTTCAGCGTTCAAATATTTAAAAACGAATTTCCAAAAAAGTACTGCGTAGTGATGACGTTTTTTTTTTCTAGAAAATAATTTCCAAAAAAGTACTGCGTAGTGATGACGTTTTTTTTTTTTTTACTGCGTAGTGATGACTTTTTTTTGAATTTCCCAAAAAAAGTACTGCGTAGTGATGACGTTTTTTTTTTTAGAAAAGAATTTCCGACGTTTTTTTTTAGAAAAGAATTCCAAAAAAAGTTAAAGAAAAGTTAGGAAAAATTGAACGCTGAACGCAAAACTCTTTTTTTTTGCGTTCAACGTTCAGCGTTCAAAAAAAAGTTGCGTTCCGTTCAGCGTTCCGTTCATTGAACGTGCGTTCAGCTGAACGCCGTTCAATTTTGCGTTCCGTTCACAAGCCTGGTTTTTCATACACTTTCAAAACGGATTTTTAAAAAAGCTTAAGGAATAGAAATATATATATATAATTTGGGTTCCTTGAATGTCTTAAATTATTTTGGAATCCGCTAATGAAAATGGTGGTTCATTAAGATATAATTATTCAAATGAGATTTTTTGTGAAAATTATTAAGCAAACCTGTATAACCAAAGAATTATACTAATTTTTTAAATATCGTCTATTCAAAATGTCAAATTTATTTCAGGATACACTAAATTATCGACTATTTATATTTAAAACAGTACAAAATAAATTTTATTAAAAAACTATTTATTTTGTTATTCCCGATTTCATACATAATGTTTTTACAAATCTAATTTGGACTCTGTATGTTTATAAACTCTATTGTCATTTGTGCCGTCGGAAACGGCCTCAAGTAAAGAAAATTATATTACTTCTGTTCTAGTTTTAAGCCTGATATCTAGAAAATCATCTATTTGAATATATTTAAAGAAAATAATACAATTTAAAGAAATCTAATATACTCATATATGGTTAAAAGATTAATGAAGTTTCACTATTTATGTATTTAAAATCTGGTATATGGATGATTGGCGGCATCATTTTGCTCAAATGTCGTTCTGGTTCTTATAAGGATAAAAGATTTGGAGAATGTTTCTATTAATAACCTCTGTTTTTTCTTTTGATTTTAAGGATCTCAAATGATTATTACCTTCCTTTCAACCGAAAATGACCGAGCTACGCTTCTATCGAGATCTGGATTCAGCTTTGGGATTGGTATGGCCCTTGGACCTCCCCTTGGAGGATACGCCGTTAAATACTTGGGGTAAGAGGAGCTTTCTAAAAAGAAACATAATTCCATTTCAATTCTTGAGAAGATACGGAGTATATGTATATAAAATGATTAAGCTAATGACTACCGGTTCAATATTCTTTATTAATACCCTAATTTACCATGTATCATGTATGATTCCTTAGTGCATAAATACATTTTTACTTCAATACAGAAAATGTCTCTAACAGATAACTCTGTTTTGATAGGTATTATAATTTTGAGTTAGTGTATGGCGATAGTATTTTATATTATAATGACTCTTGTCATATGTCATTATTTCTCAATAGAGCCCAATTTTTAAAATGTTTTCCTAATAATGATAATAATTATAGTACGGTGTTCAGGTCTGTGATACCCGTTCTTATTTTCATATATAAGAAAATTGATACTAATTCATTTGTCTGAAGTTCAGATATATCACCTGTGCTAAATTTTCTATGATGAATTTATATATAACCATTTGTAGCAATATGAGGGACAAAAGACAAATATCGGTTAGGTCATTTTTTTATCGTTATCGTTTATGACGTTTATGCCCACATATGAGGAATGATAAACTATAAATTGGTACAATTGATTGTCCCCACCCTGGAGACAAAAAGTCAATTTTGATATTATCGTTTATGATGTGGTAAGTCAATAGTTTCTATCGTTATCATTTTGACGTTTATTGCAACTTATTAAAAAAATATCGTGTACCGTTATCACAAGCCCAAAAAAGTCGTTGCAGACACCACTGTATATAACATCACGTTTTCAATTCACCATTGATCACAAAGTCCCCTACTACGTCTTTTGTCCTAAATCCAGAGGGTCCACCAGGCTCCCTGAAGGGGATGATTAACAAAAATACCCACTGCACACAAGGGTTGAGTGACTAAATTTGAATAGAAAATGCAATATTGTATTGGATTATTTTAAGCAATGCTTATTTTCAGATTCTGAATATTTATTTCACTTGAATAGGAGGAAAATCAATGGATATTTTACTTGAGGATAAAAAATAATAAACGTATTTTCCTCATTGAATACACAGTCTTGTTGTTTTGATATGCATAAATCGATTACAACATGTTTTTGTGTATTTAGTCAAGGGCAGGGAGTGCAACAATTATATTAATGTCTTATTTTATATAACTATAATAACAAGAATAAATGTTCGTCATTTTTGAGATGCGTTATACATGCATCGGACCATTTATTATTTATGTATGTCCAGTTCAATTCAGTAAAGTTTTTAAATAAATCGTTTATGTTTCTTGAATTCCATTTCAATCAATTATGTACATGGACACATTTAACGTCAAAATATAGGCAATTGAAACTGGCGATTGCACATAGTGTATTGATTTTTCTGCGGTCCAATACCTATTCCAATGTTATTTACTCTGATAAAGTTTTAAAAATAATTCCAATTTGGAGGGCATTTACTTCAGATCGTCTTGGATTATATTTCAACTAATTATGTACACTAATACGTATGACGTCAAAATACAGGAAATTGAAAATGGCGAGAATATATATAGATTTCTCTGTAGTCAAATATCCTTGCCCACGCATTGGTCCAATGGCTTGTACAAGTTTCACTCATATTGCTTTGATAGATATGACGTTTAAAATACTTCCGATTAAAAATTTGCGACATGGAACCACCGATCTATATATGGTCGGTGCATAAAACTGTTTTTTCTGCTACTTTATAAATCCAGGCCTTTCAAATCTTATGAAAATAACTTACGTTTAATTAATATAAAGTGAAGATTCATTTTTTATTCAAAATACCTTCTTATAAGCTCTAAATATGAATAATAATAATGATAATACATGTATGGTAGTGTGCTAATATAAATATTTGTTCTCTTTACAGTGATCAGAATTGTGCTTTAATATCCTGCTTGGGATCCTTCCTCAGTCTTTGCTTAGTCTATTTCTTCATACCCAATATTCCCAAGGTTAAGAAGAAGACAGAAAGCATTCTTAGCTTTAAGAAATAATCCGTCCTCTCCTCATGCCTCGAAGTTGTCTTCTTCTCATCATTAAGCTCCTTTGTGGACTTCCATTGGGAATATTCCAATCCATGTTTTCGGGTAAGACGAAACCATTCCTTCACTTACGTGTATGTACGCAATAATCTTTTTTATATCATTTCTCATTAAAGTAATTGCCATCGATAAATTTGGACTTGAGGCAGATAAAACCGGGCTTCTGATGTCCTATATCGGGATCATAACTCTTTTCATGCAAGGCTTTGGCATTCAAGGGATAAGCAATGTCTTGTCGGATCGGTTTCTTATGAAGTTTGCATCCGTCACACTGATCTTTTGCTTTTATATCTTTGTAAGATTTCTCCGCCCATTGTTTTTATGATTTCTTGTAACTAATTTTTTTTGTGTTTCAGACGGGTATAACGGAGATCATGGACTTTATTCTCTTCTTACTTCCCCTTACGATCTCCCTCTGCCTTCTCAATTCTATTTTAACGACAGCCATCACGCAAACGGCCACTAAGAGTGAGACGGGGACGGCCCTTGGCATGAATATGGCCATTCACTCCATCATCCGAACCATAGACCTACTCTCGGAGGATACCTCCTGAAGTACTACGGAATGGCGTCCTTGGGCTACGTCGGTGTGGGAACATATTTGTTTTCCTTGCTCTTAATTCCAAGTGCTGGATTTAAGGATGAGGTTCAAGTCCTGCGCTCCTAAGCTCCCTTGGTACTCCTCTTTTTAAAAAATTCATTCTGTTTTCCTCATGGTTTTGATTGTTTGTTTTTTATATTACAATATAGGGTTGACTACTTATACCTCTCTCACTCCCTGCCAGACCTACCTCAACCCAAAGTATCGTGTATTGTTATTGTTTTTAGAATGAAATAATTCAGTTAATATAAGATTGGAAATATGCGTATATTCATTGTTCCATATAAATATTTGTAGTCTTTCCTTGCTTTGTATAGTTCACAGCAATATAAAATAAAATAATATTTTTGGGGTTTAAAAAATACGAAAAATAGTTATTTAGAATTGTCAAAACATTTTTTTTTTGGACTGAAGAATAAATTAAAGCTCAAGGGGTTTCCCCGCATCTATGGCATAGAGAGAAGCTACATTAAATATAATGCTATTTTAATAATGTCGTTGGAGGGCCCTTGGAGGTTTTCCGGAGCAAGGTCTGAGCGACCCACAGTGGGGTGATTGGAAGTATGATACTGGGACACTAAGCTCCCTTCAATGATGACTGTCGTTAATGGACATTTACGGCTCCCGCCAAAGGGTTTTTTACTCGTTTTTGAGCTTATGCCGGGACGGAGAGAAGAGATAGTATTTTGTCTAGAGCTGCAGCGGCAAAGAGTCTTTTTATCCTTCGTATCCATCGTCGCATCACTTTTTTGAGCTCCAGGTTGTGATAGGCGTAGATCCAAGGGTTGAAGGCTGAGCATATGTAGATGGGTATGTCCAGAACGCGTAGGAGTAGACCCGTGTAATGCTCCAGGAATAGGCTTCCAAGTGGCCCAGGAAGGCGGGATCCAAGGAGAAGCCCCATAGTCAATGAGAGGTTTAGCCCAAAGCGAGAGCTTGGAGGAATCCGGGATTTGAAATAAATGCTCCTTCTTTTTACACTCTTAGCAAAGAGGGGGTAACTTTTAGGCTCAATACTGGCAGACATGTCTTTAGAACTCCTTTGAAGGAGTCGATCCCTTCTTTCCTTAGAACGAACGGAGACCTCTATTGGCGTATGGACTGTATATGTCTGCTTGCGACGGTGTAGATATAAAAATAGGCTAAAGATGATAGAATGACACACGGGATTAGGAGTATTCCTAGGAGTAGGATTTGAAAGTCTTTCCTATCACTCGGAATGAGATAAGTGAGTGAGACGGAGAGTCCGGGAGAGAGGAGTCCTATCCCCAGGGAATATATTGGACATTCATCTTGCTGACGACGCTAGAGTATCGAAGAGGCTTGGCAAGGCTGAAGGCCTTGTCCAAAGCGATGCTCACCATGAATGAAAAGGATGCAATAGAGATGCAGAGTTGAGTACATTCAAAGGTCTTTATAAGCCGAGTGTCCAGGGGAAGGAAATGGGGAATCGGCATGAGTGCGCCTAAAGAAAAGTCTATGAATGCGAGGTAAAGTATCAAGTAGTTGCTAGGTGTTCGTACGTGATGGATCTGTAAAAAGGGAATGATCACAAGTAGGTTTCCAAGGAGAATGAATGGGCACAGAAGCGTCGTGGAAACTGATAGAATCACATTGAATACGAAATTATCTTCCTCTATGATAGTTAAGTTAAATTCAACCATCATCGCGGATCCTCCTTATCGAGTTTCATCTTAAAGCTCATTGGGGAGTAAAACGATTTAATCCTTCTCATGGGTGATAATCCTTATTCTTCCTAGACATGGCTCGATATCGACTCCTATTAACATGTTCACGTCACTTTATAAACTATGATCAACTAACACCATAGAAGAAGGAAAAAATATTGATGAATTACTCTTATGAATCTATCTCAATGGGTCCAATACAATCTTGAAACTGAAGTTTTGTTTATCATAACTTCTTGACTGGGATTGTACATATTATATATATGTATATGTAGTGTCGTTCCCACAAACAGAAAAAAATATGTGTGATTTTTTGTCGCTTTATTTAAGTACTTGATAAATGATGATATATAAATAAATTCAATTCTTCGTTGATTGTGAATATGAAACAAATGAAGAAGAAAACACTGAATAAGTCTCGATGAAACTGGAATGAGGAACTCAAAAAGGAATACATTCATTCCTTCAACGAAAACAATCACACAAATCACCACCCTTGAGGGATAAATTGCTTTCAAACCTTGCTCGAACCAAGGGTTTGGAGTCACTGATTGAATATGAACTTCTTCTAGACTTGATTGCTTCGAAGGTCAATGAGTTTGCGTCGTTGAGTTTTGAAGCTCATGTTTCATTCCTTCCTTTCGAAATGAGGACCTTGAATTCGTTCAGAGTTATGAATTTTTTTCTTAAGAGGAAGTGAAATAGTGATTACTATATTTTTCATTCACTATTACAACATTTCATGTGTTCGATGATTGGATTGACTCAGTGAAAGAAGACGTTATGGAACAAAGAATATATCCTCCTCCTTTTAATGAAAATACACTCCTCATATTGACGAGGGACATCATATCATGTTATTTGATATGGATTCATTTTCTTCGAATAGGAAGTATACTTCATTAAAGATGACTTATTTCTATCATTGATGACATGATATTTAATATGGTTTGCTGTAATTTCATCGCGCATAAATTCGTCGTCGACCTTTTTATACCCGTTTTTTGTCGTGGGTGTTTACCTCGCTTGTTCTTTTATAGTCGGTCAATTTCCTCATTCTCCTTTTTTTCGCAGGTATTTTTGTCATGAAGCTTTTTTGTAGTGAAGTATTTTCCTCGTTCGAGATTAGGTCTACAAAGTAAAAAAATAAATCTCGCAGGAAAACTCTTCATTACATAAAAGCTACGTGACAAAAATACCTACGATAAAAAGACGAACGAGGAAAATACTTCACTACAAAAAAGCTTCGTGACAAAAGTACCCGTGAAAAAAGGAGAACGAGGAAATTGACTGACTATAAAGGAGCAAGCGAGGTAAATACCCACGACAAAAAACGGTTATAAAAAGGTCCGTGACGAATTGTCGTGAGATGAAATTACTAGACACCATTTAATATGTTCCAGGATGACCAGTTAAACAAGGATCGAGATTGCTCAATCTACTTTCATTGCATCTAAAGATGCCACTGTGTCAATTTTATCTCGAACGTGATATCTTTTTATAAAAGAAGCAAAAAGACAACAGTTGATATTATGAGATAAAGCAGCACTTCTCTATTGGCTGTTGAGATATGAACATCAATCCAGGGATAATAAGCTCATCCATTATAACATTGAGTATCTTTGGTTATAAATAACCCTTTCAATAGTATATTTTATTATAACTTACATAAAAATTCCTCCTCATACTCATAAATATAATATAGCACATGGGCTGAAAAGTCCCGGGCCTAACACATATATGACGGTATTTTATTGCAATAACCTTTTTATCAGTTAATACTAACCTTCAAAAGACAGCTGTTAAAATTTCATAATATTCTATTCATTAGTTTTTGAGTTATTGTGCTGAGAGTGACGCTACTGTTGTTATTTTTAAAACAAGGGATCAAAAATAATTTCGTGTTTTAATTTAACACTGCTTCTTGAGGAGAAAAAATACTGTTCAAGCGAAGCAATGGCTTGAAAAGTGTTATGGGGATTCCGCTCTATCAGAAACAACAATAAAACGTTGGTTTGCTGACTTCAAATGTGGTCGTAGAGACACCAATGACGCAGAACGCAGTGGACGTCCAAATGAGGCGGTAACACCAGAAAACATAAAAAAATCCACAAAATCGTTTTTAATGATCGAAAAGTGAAGTTGTGTGAGTTAGCTGACATTGTAAAGATATCAAAAAAACGTGTTGGCTTTATATTGCATGAGCATTTGACTATGAGAAAGCTCTGTTCAAAGTGGGTGCCGCATTTGCTTACTGTTGACTAAAAACAGGAAGGTGCTGATGATTCTGAGAAGTGTTTGGCCATGTTTAAACGTAACAAACTGGAATTTTTGCGTCGATATGTGACAATGGATGAAACATGGATCCATCACTTCACTCCGGAATCAAAACGATCGTCATTTGAGTGGACAGCAACTGGTGAAACTCGTTCAAAGCGCCCGAAAGCACAACAATCGGCTGGAAAGGTTATGGCCTCGGTATTTTGGGATATGCGTGGTTTAATATTCATCGACTATTTTGAGAAAGGAAATACAGTGAATATTAAATAGCGTTAGTGGAGCGTTTGAAGGCCGAAATTGCAAAGAAACGACCGCATATGGCAAATATTTTTTTATTTATCTAGACAACGCACCCTGTCACAAGTCAATCAAAACAATGGCGTGAATTGAACTTCGAGTTGTTCCCACATATACAGTATTCGCCAGATTTGACTCCCAGCGACTACTGGTTGTTCTCTGACCTGAAAAAAATGCTCGCCGGTAAGTAATTTCGCACGAATGTAGGGTAGGGTTGTTCTTATTTTTCAAATGTTTGAAATGTTAGCCATTTTGTGGATTTTGTTTCTTGGTGATAAAAGAAGACGACATACAAAGTTTGAACAAAATCGGTCAACATTACGAGGTCGCACAAAGAGGTCAAAGTTATAAAAATTTAGTAAAAATATAGTTTTCCGCAAATTTCTTCAAAATGGTGGACGTTACAGATCTCAATAATAATTATTAATTTAAAGGAAATCTAATTTACTACCAGACGTATGTTTGATGTTTTTTAATAAAACAAAGTTTTCAGTAAAAACAAAGCAAGAAAGGGAGTGAGTATTGTTAGCTTATTTCATAGCTTTTTTGTATCAATTAACTTCACTCGCCTGTAGAAGATGACTTGTTCGCTTCAGAGTAAAATAGTACTTTTAAGTTTGGTAAAACTTTAGATGATAAATCCAAAAATGACCTTGGTTACATTCTATCAGTTCAGAATTCAGTACAATCTGAGTTTACATCATATGATTCAGAGCCTGTATTGACCTATAAGAAATCGATTATGAAAAAAATAAATAATAATTTGTTTCTTAGATTTGCGTCAAGGTATCCTCTCAAAATTTTACTTTGTCTCTGACGCATACATAATCCATTATATGCGTCATTTTGTACGCAAAATAGGCTTTTTTAATGTACATATAACTCTCTACCAAAATATTAAAACTGGTTAACCAAGCTTTTATTTGATATGTTTGGTGTTCTAAAAATCGCTATACTTTAAGAGATATAAGCAAATACGTACTGTCCTAGGGCTGGGCGATATGAGAAAAAGTTAGATTTCGATTTTTTCCCCCAAAAATTTTCGATTTCGATTTTATATCACGATATGAACAAAAAACTATTTTATTATTATTATTTTTTATTTTCTGGTCAAAAAACAGCATTACATAACAAAAATAGCTCAACAGACTATTCAGGTTTCACAGAACAAAAACAAAATGGTTGTACAATCTTTTGTCAAACTAGAGCCTAGCAGGTCATTAAAAACAAACAAAAAATACCAGTAACCTATATATACCTTTAGTGAAAATTGTTGCAGCTTTCAAAAACAGAACAAAAAAGTGCATTTAACTTGTGCTGCTATGAAAAAAAAGTAGTGCAATAAGTAGTGGTGCTCACAACCCGGCAACAGAGTTCTCGCTCTTTTTATAGTCTTAAAATTAGTTTGACTGGTTTGGTTTGGTTTGACTGGCTGTAAACTTCACCACGGCTTTGCGTTTGCACTGCTGCTTCTACACGTGTGTTTATGTTGTGGTGTGCGCAACTCAAACTTGACGTGGCTCTCTTCCAACTGATTGGTTACGTGCGGCGCTGTTTAGATATAATGGTTATCCCCGTGTCTGTGAAAACTTTGATGATTTTTTTTGAAGGCATCAGCTTATTAGCCTGGTTCGCACGCAGATCCTCGTGCATGTCCGCCCAACTTCGTGAGCTTTTTTTCTTTTTTTTCTTTTTTTTTCACATCGAACGTGTCATTTCAATCGTAGAAAAAAATTACACCGCGATAAAATCGAAATCGAAAAATCGCCCAGCCCTATACTGTCCCCCAAAATTGTCTTTTGATATGAGAATACGATTACCATCTGGTAATGCTGTTAGTGTTACCTGGATAGAAAGAGAAAGAGAAGGGAGGGGGTATTTTTCCTCCCTTCTCTCCCTTCTTTTTTTCTTGCTATCCAGGTAATGCTCAAAGTCGCTAACATTTCAAACATTTGAAAAATAAGAAAACCCTAATGTAGGTGTTGTCGCTCAAACTGAGGCCTATTTTTGGGGAAAAAGATGGATCGTTCTACAAAAGTGGTATTGAAATGTTAGAGCGGCGCTGGAATGATTGCTTTGCTCTTGATGGAGATTACGTTGATGAGTAAAGCTAATTTCGAACAAAAAAAATGTGTTTTCTTTGTTAGGCCCGGGACTTTTCAGCCCCTGTGTTATGCTTATTTTGTTTTATACTATATGAAGATAAATAAGCCCTCACTCTGACAATAATGAGTAAGAATAAGACTTCCAAACTGAAAATTTATGTTTATTGGTGAGTTTGTGTGAACTATCATAAAAAAACCTTGTGTTATGCACTTCTTCAATAATTACTTTTATATCCTAAGAGAGTGAAATTTTTGTTAAAATATACTAATTCATTTTGAGATGATGTAAATCTCCTATATATATATGTACGTATATATATATATCAGAGGTGGGATTCGTAGAAAAATCTACCGCTGGTTCGGTATTCGGTATATAACTTCTACCGTCCGGTATCGGTATTTGGTAGATTTTATTATATATCTGCAGTATCGATCGATATTCGGTATGGTAGATAAGAAAGATAGATAAATTTACTTATGTTTCTGCTCTGTGACTTCGTTATATGCATTTAATATCGAACATTTTATAGTAAAGGACAATTAAGTACTTAATTTGTTATAATTTATTAGAGATTATTTGAAATTTAATACATACTAATCTTATATAAATTATATATGTACTTGGATTTTGTAGGAAATGGAAGGCTATAGATTTTATTATTATTTGCTGTCTCTTATTGTCCGATATTGAATGCACTTACAGGTACTCTAGTATTCAATGCATAGCATTTGCTAATATTGAATATATATTTATGTATCTGCTCTATAGTACTTTAAGTTGTCCATTGGAGCTACGTAGTAGTTGATTTATTTTGCAAAGTTAAGTTCTTCACAATGGAGCGCTTCCACTTTTACCTTAGTGCTTAGTACGAATACCGTACCGATTGGCAATCGGTACGATATTTGGTAGTTTCTACCGAATATCGTATAATCGGTATGGATATTTGAAATCTACCGTCGGCTAGTATCGAATACCGATTTACATGTGGTAGTCGCAGCTCTTATATATATAAATATATATATATATATAGACAGGGCCTTCAGGCCCTCCAGCAGCGCCCGCAAGGCCAGGACCCCCGACTTCATCAGGAGGGTGTCAGACATCTTCGAGCACGACCCCAGCAGGTCCATCAGAGATGTCGCCAAGGAGCTGGACGTTTCTCACGTAACTTTGTTGGCTTGTGTGAATGAGGATTTGCGTTGTCACAATTACAGACTCAAGATTGGCCAGCTCTTGACGCAGAAGAAAAAGACCCACTGGCCCCCTAGCTCCCCCGATTTGAATCCTATGGATTATTTTCTCTGGGGCTACCTTGATAGACAACCAACCGATTGGCTCACAACACCAAGGCCGCCCTGATCAACTCCATAATGAAGCAGGCCAGGAATTTGGACAAGGCCCAGGTGGCCAAGGGCTGCTCCTCCTTCCGCACCAGGATCCATCGCGTCATCAACGCAGAAGGCGGATGGATTAAATAAGCAGAATCTACACATCTGTACGAGTATTTTAATGTCTAATTAAATAATATTGAACAGAAATTAACGTGTTAATAATAACATGTATTAATTTGTTATTTAATAACAAACTAGCGAATATTACCCGGCCCTGCCCGGGATTTTCCAACTTGACAATAGTATGGATGGAAAAAAATCACACCAATAATTTTAGTGATGTCATCTCGTGTGATTTTTCATATTAAACTAAGTTCCTTAAAAAGTCATTGAGTCTTCATTGCCATTTTTTTTCCGTTTTGTATTCCTTAAGGATGGTATTTTAAGCATCGTAAAAATTAAATCACACAAATAATTTCAGTGATGTCATCGCATGTGACTTTTCATATTAAAATCAGTTCCTTCAACAGTTGTCATTGTGTATCATTGTCATTTTTTCTAATTATATTTCTTACGGCAGGGTAAATAAACATAGCACAAAGAAAAATTACACTAATAATTTCAGTGAAATCATTGTATGTGACTTTTCATATTAAACCAGTTCCTTCTAAAGTTTTCATAGCTCTTCATTGCCATTTTTTTCCGTTTTGTACCCTTTACAACTGAGTATTTAAACATCGTAAAAAGAAGAAATCACACGAATAATTTCAGTGATGTCATTGCATGTGACTTTTCATTTTAAAATCAGTTTCTTAAAAATTTATCATTGGGTTTTCATTGCCATTTTTTTCCGTTTTGTATTCCTTAAGGCTGGGTATTTAAATATCACACAAAGAGGAATCACACGAATAATTTCAGTGAAACCATCGCATGTGACTTTTCATATTCAAACCAGTTCCTTAAAAAGTTGCCATAGCTCTTCATTGCCATTTTTTTCCGTTTTTTTTTGTTCCTCAAGGCTGGGAATTTACACATCATAAAAAGAAGTTATTTTTAAGGCCATTTCAAAGAGTGCTAATGTTATTTCCTAATGAAAATTAGTTCCTTAAAAAGTCGTCATTGCCATTTTTTTCCGTTTGTATTCCTTAAGGCTGGGTATTGACATCCCTCTCCATCTCTAGGCATGATTGAAATTTGATTAGCACGATGTTGCAATATAAAAAAGTGTTGTTATTTTCCACAAAACTTAAATTTGGGGGGACATACAGGGACGGAAAGAAATATTTTTAAGTAATCATGTAGAAAACGATTTTCCGGGAAACACTCAATAAAACAAAACACGTCTTAGTACCTCAGTCTTATCCACAGAAAATTTGGGCAAAATCTAACTTGTAAATTTTAAAAAATCGGCAAAAAACGTTTTGGCGAATAAAATAAGCATGTCGATGACGAATTTTCCGGGAGTTGACAACCCCACTAAAACACTCCCTGAGCTCACAAAACTATTCACTGAAAATTTCGTCAAGATCTAATGACCCGTTCGGGAGATACAGGGAAACGAACGAACGAACGGAATTCTTTTTTTATAAGTATAGATTATGGACTTAATTGTTTTTTGTTATAAAAATTGTCCGATACTAAATACATGTATTTAATAAATAAATATATGTATATCTTTTATTTTGTTATTTTTTAATTAATATTTATTATTGTATAATTATTTGTTTTGTATATTAAGAGATACGTTTTTTTTAGTAGTCATGAAGGCTAGAGTTTTTATATAGCTCCGTAATAAATCATACAACAACAACAACATATGAAGAAGTCACAGAGCAGATACATAAATACATTTTTCTCTTCTTTCTTATCTACCGCACCGATCTACATATATTCGTTATTCGATAGATATATAATATAATCTACCGAATACCGAATCCCAGCTCGGATATATATATATATATATATATATATATATATATATATATATATTATATATATATAATAATATATATATATATAAGTATTGTTTACGTTATAAATAAAGATCTTGCTTTTGTGAAGAACACATAATCCCGGGGGCGAATTTTGTTGCCTAAGTATTTTTCTAAAAATAAAATTACAATGAGAGAGTTGAAATCAACTTCAAGAGTCCTTGTTTTATTCCAGAGTTCAACTTTGAAGCGTGTTATGTCGATACATGTATATAAATAAAAGTGAGTGCGTAATATAGTTGAAAAACAATTATATTGATAAACAAATATGCTAGGGACCTCTCAAATTTGTGTTCTAAATTTGTTTTTCAACAATTTTCCTAAGTGAAAAACATACATTTAATGAAATATAATATATGTTTTTATAACTGTTTGCGAGTGCCTAAATACCGATTAATACTCGTTATTCCCGTAGATTTATATTACTCTAACTTTGATGAAAGTACGGGAATTTATTACAGATTGCATGACTTGTAATCCATTAGGACTTCAAATACTTGTATAAAATATTGTTTTACGAATTTGTTATTATTCAATAAAACAATTAATAGCAAAAAAAAAAGCTGCCTTGCCTAGATTAAGGGAGGACAATTATTTTTTAGCCACATAAGAAATATATTATATTAGAGGACTTTATCATCATATCCAGTGGGCAAAGTTATGAGATTAGGAAACAGCTTGCAATCAATGGTTCTAGGAATATTTGTATAAAACACTTACGCATTTTTGTAAGGAATTATTGATAATAAATGTTTTTGATAAAGACACATTTGTATAAAATGCATTTTAAAAGCAAACTACCGACTTTTGGGCCCAGCTTCCTAAATGCATTTTATACAAATGTGTCTTTATCGAAAATTCCTATTATCAATAATTCCTTATACAAAAATGCGTAATCAGAAATTCTTTATGCATTAGTGTTTCATACAAATATTCCTAGAGCCGCAATCAATTACCGATAAAGGTGGCATATTTTTTCTACCGAATCCTAGCTGGGTTGAATGTTGCATAATGAAATTGGGGTATATTATTTTACACAACCTCAAAAAACCTGAAGTCGACAATTTCTTTTGGGCGCAGACCAATTATTATATAAGAAAATGACAATACGGGCCATAGCTTTTTTTTTAGGAGAAATCTACTATTGGATTTTCTTATTTAAACTAAAACTATCAGATGCATAGAAAGTTAATCAATGTTTAACTAAATGCTTAGGAAATATATGTAGAGACTGAACAAAAAAATATTCGGATCGATTTTTTATTAGTATTTTTTTTACCAAGAACACACAAAAATATTTTTAGCACCCCAAAATCCTTCAAATGATTTTTTTCCAAATCTAACATGCCATTACCAAGAAATCGTAGAAAACGTTTTTTTCTCCATAAGATAAATATGGCAAAGGAATTTTCCGAGAACACACCTTAACAGCTTAATGTCATACAAAAATTTAAGGTCATATATATTAAATAGATGTCTCTAAATTATCTACTTTTTAATTATTGATATTTATTACAAGCGTAAAAATATATAATTTTATTGATGTGTGAGAAAACTTGCGCCACAAAAAAAAGTTACGTGACTGAAGAGTTATGTTACTGATTATTTTCATATATAACGTGTTATAGTTTAGTCAGTTGTTAAAAAATGAAAATTACTTATGGATCTTGCATTTCTTAAGATCCTGGCTCATTTGGTGAATTGTATTATAAAATATATTGTTTTAATTAATGTATTAGTTTTTCAATTAATATATCATATTCAACCAAACATTATAAAGCTATTCACTGACTAAGTTCCCATATTATTATATAAATAATATCATTTGAACGTTATATGTCGTTTGCGTAAAGCTATTCGTCAGAAGAGGCCGGAATTTTGACGAAACAACACTTGTTCTTTGCAATACGATAATGCACCGTCACACATTATGCGCTGATTATTCGTGATTTTTTTAAACCACCATACTTGACTAATATCGTTCCACATCCACTGTATTCCCCTGATTTGGCTCCATGTGACTCTTGGCTATTCAGCAAACTCAAGCAGTTGCTCCGAGGACACCGTTTCGAGATGATAAGGAGATTCAAGCCGCCGCGAAGAAAAAGGAGCTAAAGGTCATTCTTGAAACTGATTATTACAACTGTTTCAAAGATTGGAAAACCTGTTGGAATAAGTGTATTATATCAGAGGGGGTATTTTGAAGGGGACGAAATTGATTTGTACGAATAAATAAATATTTTCTTAAATAAATGCAATCAATTACATTACCTCATTGATATCCTAGGTTCGATAGACTAATTTTAATGCTATAATCCTTATTTATATCCTATCGGATGCAATTCTATCGAACCATATAGGCAAAAAAAAATGTGGTTAAAATAATTTGATTTAAGATTCTACTGTGGTGTATATAGAAACAAAAAGAATAAGCGCTATAAATTGCAATATTTAAAAGAAAATATAATTTTACATATGAAGAAGGAGAGTTCGCATCTCAATATTATAATACAAGTTCTTATAACGCAAACCAACATGTTTTGATGGTCTAAAATACAATAATTATTTTTGGCTTTTTAGATTTAATTACATTCAATCATATAAGCATAATAAACCGCCTGGATTCATGTTCAGCACATCACAACATAAAAAGTAATTGAGCGTAAATTTAGAACAAGTAGTTGACAATGCCAACTGCTTCTTTTTGACATTATGCAATAAGGTATCTCTTATATCAAGGGTCGGCAATTACGTTTGGACGCGGGCCAATTTTTTTTTTAGATAATGACATCGCGGGCCATAGTTGTTGTCACAGAGGTCTGGTGGCCCGATTGAAGAGAAAGCACCACAAATGCATGCACTACATTGCCTAATTCACCAAAATTTCCTGTGCGCCAGACTCAGTGGCGTGCTGACAAGTATCATGGATAAAGTGATAAGAGTCATAGTCCGGGTGCATCAAGCACACATCACTTCTTTTCGCAAACTTGTTGTTGAGTCAGAGGCCTGCTACGAAGATCAGCTACTTCACAATGACGTGCACCGGTTAAGTAAAGGCACTGGAGTGCGTCTGTGCGCTACTAGGTCAAGGTAAAATCTTCCTGCGAATGAGCAAGATGCATGCTTCAAACGATCACTTGGCCTTCCTAGAAGATGAAATGCCCATTTTCAATTATCGAGTTTTTTAACCGATGTTTTTGGCCATCTTAATCAGCTGAACCTGCAACTACAAGGGAGGGAAACCATTGTGGACATAATCAAGAAGATGGATTCGTTTACAAGGAGTTGTTCCAGTCTAATCTAGGAAGTGGAAGGCTTTTGCACTTTGCAACATTAAAATCACAGGGAGGGAGCCAAGTGACAGGAATTATGACTGTATTCCTCAATAAATGTTTCGAATTGATAGGATAGCTCAATGCCTTTTTTTTCTTTTTAAAAATATGGGGCATAAGAAAAAAAATATTTTTTAACATTAAATGGGGATATTTTCTCAAATCACCTATGTTTACAAATTTAGGTTGTGTGATGACGTCTCACACAGGCTGCCAACTGCATTCCTGGAAGAGTATTAACATAGCCAACCTATTAAAGAAAAGGAAAAGAAAGAGAGAAAGAAGAGAAAGAGTGATTGACGTCACAAATCAACTATCGAACGTTATCCCTATTGTTGTTCATTTCTCCGAGCCCTTTTAACTTTGAGCATTGTTCTTATTTTCATTAACTTATACATCAATAAAGGATTGAGTTATGTATATTTAAATAAATCTCATAATAGGAATTTTTAATATAGGAATAATCAGTTTATTCATAGGTAACAATAGGGATAACGTTCGATAGTTGATTTGTGACGTCAATCACTCTTTCCTCTTCTTTTCTCTCTTTCTTTTCCTTTTCTTTAATAGGTTGGCTATATTAATACTCTTCCAGGAATGCAGTTGGCAGCCTGTGTGCGACGTCATCACAACAACCTAAATTTGTAAACATAGTTGATTTGAGAAAATATCCCCATTAAATTAATGTCGTTTCGTGGGCCAGACAAAATAATGGCGGGCCCAAATTGGCCCGCGGGCCACTATTTGCCGACCTCTGCCTTACATCATGGCTGCTGAGATGTAAGGAATAACTAAAGGCTAAGAATATCAACCTGAAGAACATATAGTGCACTTTTTTTTCCTCATGAGTCTCAATCAACTACATTTAAAAAATAAGAAAGTATTTTGTTAAATCTTTACCTTCACCTAAGAAAATTAATTAATGTTTATTTTGAATTATTTGACCATAAATGGAGCATCACTCTATTAATTAGATGTAAAAAAGAAAGAAAATTGAGGTACCAACAGAAAAAATAAAGTTAATTGTTGGGTGATTATTCATTTTGTTCAAAACATGTATTTTTTTCAAATATAACAACCAAAGTCTCTCACGGGTTGAGATCTGGGAGCCCACATTTTAGTAGTTTCAATACTCTTCAACCTGAACAACTGTATAATATATATATATATTCCTTACATATTTACGGTATTAACACAATATTATTAGTTTATTAAAAACAGCTTATTAACATATCTATTATACTTATTTTATTCACCAAAACATTTATTTGCATAATTTAAAATATACCATATAACTATATAAGGTTTATTAAATATTTAGACATGAAAGTATATTTTATATAAAATACATTTTTAATCATTCGATGGCAGCTATGACATTTAAAAATGTCATTTGGCTGTACGATAAAAATAAGTACATTTATTCGAATAAAATAGCTCCACTGATCCATATATTACCAAGATGCTTATACAAGATCAAGATTTGTCCTTCATTCTTATTCATTGCCCAGCAGGCATACTTAAAAAATCAACTGCCCTGAATAGTTTTACTCTGATTTCTGTATTTATTTTAGTTATCTTATTTTTACACTGATAAAAGTTATCACAGTTAACCGAATAAATGTTTTTGACCAAAAAAAAATATATCATCATTAGCCATAAAATCTAAAAAGAAAAAAATATTCTTAATTGTCCAAGACGAAAGTAATGTTGTATTTTCATCGTTTGTATAACTAGTAATTGTATTCAGATAAATACTTTGTCAATAAGAAGAAGATGCTTATATATTTTGTATCATATGTATTACTACCATAGAGATATAAACATATAAAGAGCTTATTCGCTCCAATTGGCAGAAAACATCGTTCAGCTGTAGTCTGGTCACAATGGCGCATTTCTCTTCCCTCCAATAGTAGAGAAACATCGTTCAGCTGTATTCTTGACACAATGACCTATTTCTCTGATGAATCCAATAACCTCTCTATATCTTTATATATATATGATTGCTATTCATTTAATAAAATATGCATACAAAGAGTTTCTTTTTAGCTTCTTCTATATCCTCAAAGACCAATTAATTTTGAAAATAATCAACTTTATTCACGGAACCCATAACATGCCCTACTAATGTTAAGCCATTACACGACATTTACATGGACGTCTCTCCTCACCCAATCAATATTGAAACACATCAATATGAAACGTGACTTCATTTCAATTTACGTCTTAGATCTACATATATGTTCTTGCTATGGTTGAAAATGACCCTAGGTTAAATGGGAAAAATGGTGTGTTTGTAGTTTTTTATAACTTTAAGAGATAAAAAAGTATTTTAAGCGTCAGTTTGACATTATGGATAATTAAATAATCGTTTCTATATACAAATGTTTTATTTAAAAAAAATATTCACATGGTTTCCGTTGTCTTAAACAACAGCATACTATTGGCTATCCGGATATTGCTGTCCTTAAAAAGATGGTTCTGAATATGAAGGAAATGAAGGCCAGCAACAAATAATGAACAACGAGGATACATTTCTTTCTTCAAAGGGTTAATAATTGAGACAGCCTTTTTAAGTTATAAAGCTTATATTTATAATCATTTAAAAAAAATAAGCTGAAGGCCTCCGATCAATAATAATTCGGTCCGTTTTCGCTCTCAATATACCAACATTTTTCTTACTTTGATATCGAGGATCCATGTACAATATGTTGTCCATCAGGCGGGCATGCCCGTCCGCCCGCCCGCCCGCCCGCTCGACGGGCCGGGCTCGGGTGCAAAAATTATAAAGTCGGGCGGGCTTTTTTTCATTTTTTACATATTTAATTAAATGTCTTTCAAAACAAAAAAGTCTTCACTTTTTTTTCCCTCGGACCTCTTTCTAAAAAAAAACTGTCATCACTTTTTTTTTCCCCAGAGCTCATTCTAAAAAAAACGTCCTCACTTTTTTCTCGGATCTTTTGATTTGAATTTCTTTCTTCTATTAATATATTTTCCCAATGGTCGGGCGGGTGCAAGTCGGGCGCATATCAAACTAATCGGGCTCGGGCCGCCCGATTATGAAGTTTCAAAAACTGATGAATAGAATTCAGCTTATATTTCCTTAAAATAGTACAGCTGTCTGTACTTAAAATAAGTAAAACATTTAGAGAGTCGTAAAATAAAATTTATAGTTATTTTATCTGTAATAAGTACTAAGTATGATCAACTGAGTATATGTACATATATTTGGAATTATATCATAATAAAGTTATTTATTATTCTCTCTATGTAAAAGATATCATAAACACTAATTTATTATTAAGATTATTGTACAATTGTCATAATACATGAATGTTAAACAATTCTGTATAATAAATATGTTGTTCAAATGTTTTTCTTCTATTTAACACCTCATTAATTCGACACATGGAGCAAACAATATTGTTTTATTTATTATTCATGATCATGAGCTTTGATTTAAGACAACTATGCTTCAATTTCTCATTTATATTTACATGAATCGTGCTTTTATAGATAATTATTTATATATAAGCTAAGGTTGGAGCTGCAAAGATCAATTTAAACAATAATCTAGATTAATTTTCATGGGGGTGACTATTTGTCAAAATCTTCTTTTTATACTATATACATATAAACAAATTATTTCCTTAACTGTCTTTTGTTATACGTTAAATACCCTTTCAGCTCCGGAGTCGTTTATTTACTTTGCAAAGTTCAACTTCTTCACACCAGGTAACGCTTCCAGTTCTAAATATAAATTTGCATTCGGTAATCGCAACTCTGATATATACATATATATATATATATATATATATATATATATATATATATATATATATATATATATATATATATATATATATATATATATATATCAGGAAACGACCGGGCACTTTTTTTGGCCGGAACCAAACCGGGTCGGGACTTTAATATATTCTTTCCTTCGTCATTCTGAAATTGATGACGTTTTTTATAAAATATTTTTCTTATTAATTTTTTAAATTTTAAAATTATTTTCCAAAAGAAATGATGACGTTTTTCTAAGAAAATATTTTTTCAAACGTGTCAATTCAGAATGATGAACGAACAAAACTATTAAAGTCCTGGCACGGTGATTTTTTTACACCGGGCCGGGTCGTTAAAAACAGCCGGGAACCGAGCCGGCCCGGGTACTCGGTCGTTTCCTGATATATATATATATATATATATTTATAAGATTATGCATAATTATATTAATAACTTTGACAGTATTTTATGAATTAAAATCATGAATAATCTTCCTTCCTTATAAGATTCAATTTGCCTTACCAGGATCCGTGCATTGTGTAGTTAAATAATTGATTAGACAATCAAGTTTTGTTTGAAATAAGGGAAAGGAATTGTATTGTCCTTTTAATAATTTATACCAATTTAGCCTCTATAATTAGTACATAGTAAGTTGACGAGTGCAGTCTATTATATATACATGAGGGATTTCTTTTTAGTGCATGTATGTTCATAATAATATATGCAGTAAGGCTTCTACCATTGTATAATAAACATGAACGTACATGCTTTACCAAAAAATAATGACATTGCATATTTTTGACAAAATTTCAAAGTTGTTAGCAAAATTGGGACTCAATACACCTCAGATCTAAAATGACTAACGAATTCAAATAAATCCAAGCATCCGAAGAAGTGTCAGATAAAGAAAAATACAAAATTGGCATTACAATATTTACAAAATATGATCTCTATCATCATTTCGACTGCCTTTCATCGGCTTGAGAACTTTGGGCACTTGTCAGTTCATTTTTATGCTTAACGTAACTATCCTGGACAGCTGGATACTGGATAATTACTTAATTTATTCATAATTAATGTTCAGATGTTTTGCCTTCAATCTTTTGGGGCGCATAAACACAAACTTAGCAATGCCTTTTTCTGTTTGTGTATAATTTTAACTATGACAGAACGGTGATTTTACATAAACTTAAATATTCCAATCAAAACTATTATTATTTAACTCCTCCGTCAAAAACCAACAACTAAGATCAAAGGACTCCTTTGAATAAAATTGAAACTCTTAAATTCGTAAATCCTGACCCTTTTGAATAAAAATATCCGTCTAGTTTTTTACTTTTATATTTTCAAGACATTTTATCTTTATTATTGCAAGCTGTTTGAAAGTATTTATCTTTTAATATAAAATCTATAGCATCAAGAGGGGAGAAACTGTGATTTGATTTTGATGTCATTTGATATAGGGATTTTGGACTCAAATCATCTTGGGATTCAAGAGGAGAGCTCGTTTCATCAAAGGATTTCTGTAGAGAGGTGAGAAATAACTGATATTTTTTAATTAAAAAGTATAAATTTGATGTGACTGAGTTTCTTTATTTGTTAAAATTTATACCTTATTTCCTCCAGCAGAACATAAACTTGTTTGCAGTAATTAAAAACTATTCACAAAGTATTTTCCATGCTTTTTCCATCAGATACATATACTTTCAAATAATAATTGATAAAAATATAGTGTAGCTTCATATAAATCCTTTGTTAGTATGATGTTAAATTAATCCCAGTATAATATATTGATTACACTATGCAACAAAAATTTGCCAACGGCCAAAACTTTAAAAAATTGATTCTATGGAGTCCATGCAATGATAAATTGCTATTTCGAACAATGGGCTTTTGTTTTTCTGGCCACAATTAAAATTTTAAAATTTTCATGTTTTAGGCCAATGGTACATACGGATCTATGATTTTCAGGGACAAGGCAGCAATTAACATTAATGCATTGCCAATACAATTTCAAAGAAAGATCCAATAAATCTATTGGTAAAGTAATATTTCCAAAACTCTGATTATGTAATGAGATAATTGCATTATAGTCGTAAAAAATGGGACAAAACGGACACTTTCACGTTATGATAGATATATCACTCATGAACAAATTTTTCAGCTGCAAAGTTATATTTACATACTTCCAGGCTTTAGAATAGCCATCGAGACCATTAGAACTATTAAAACCTGCAGATTCCATTGCTTGATTTAGCTTCCTCTACCAAAGAAGTTTTCTCACTGGATACTTTGCTCTTCTTTCTCCTTTTAGGAGACGCGTCACTACGAGTTCTTGGACTCAGAGACATTCTAGGAGTGTTTCCTCGATAAATTTCTTGCTCTTAAAGGAACGAGGTAAAGCTCAGACTATGGAGAAGACGGATATTTGACTATCATCTCCTCTAAACATAGATTAAAGCCTAAAAAATAATAGAATCTATGTGTAGAAGGCTTGGGATCAAAGTGGGGTCGATCTTTTTCATATGAACTCGACAACAAATTGTCTTCTCCATACAAAAAATAACCAACCTCTAACTATCATTATATTTTAAATCTCTTACGTTATATTAAATACGTTGAAAATGTTGCTTTTAACCTTTATTTTAGAGCTAAATCATAGATTAAATACTCTCAGAAGACATTTTTTAATAAAATGATTAGAGAGGATTCGGTCATTCTTTTTTCAAATCCTGGCTTTTATAGAAACTAAAAGTCTCATTGCATGTAAACTGGAAGTTTTTATTATTTTAAAAGATTTTATACTTATTGATAAGGTTTAATGTCAAACTGTTTTGCAGAATAGAATAAAAGTAAAAACAAAAGCCAATCAATTTTTCATAATCCGGATTTTCTAGTGGTAAGTCATTTCATAAAGCAAATTCTGTCGAACCATATAGGCAAAAAAAATAATGTCTTGATTAATAATGAAAAAGCCAAAAACGTAGTATAATTTCAATGTCTTCATATGAGATTTAACAAGAAAATGTAATGTTAGATTTGAATACAAACAAATCTAATTATTTTATCAAGACCTTATTTAAAGATTACAATTGAATCATTCAATGGATAGAAGACTTAATGTTTTTGCTCGTCCTTATTTGAAACATGGCAGGAAGAAGCGTTCATATTTCTTAATGACGCACACAAATGCATAAACCATAAAAGTAGACAACCTTTATTGATACGCATAATTTGACTTCATTTTCCTTGTTCAAGGTAAAATTACTTACACAGTATTATATAAGCTTGCAAAAAAAGGATAATCAAAAAGGCCTTGTGCTGGGTATATTTTGTATGTCTAAATGGCGTTACCACTACTAACTATGTTTCTTAGGGGGCTTGCGGGACAGATATACCTCTTCCGGTGACTGATTTAACGATAAATCAAATATATGGTTCATACAATTGAAGTGATATTTTTAAAAATCAAACTTATAAATATACCAATAAAATAAAAAATGGTGAATATTTTTTGTTCCATAACACATTTGATGACGATGCAAACGATGTAATTTATTTATTTAAGGTCTAATTTTAACCTTCTTTATGTATTTTGTTAATTATATTAATTTTTTTTTTTATATATATATATTGTTATATCCTGAACAAAAATTAAAGTGATTATAAACTAAAAATGTTATTTTTGTGATGAAGCTGTAGGCTTATTTGTATTTTTTTATTCTCATAAGCTGTTGTTAGTCCAATAAAACATTCAATACTATATTTTTAATCATATATTCATCTATCTATATTTTTAAAGCCAGAATATTATATTTATTGCGAACGTATTGCTGGTATCTTTGTATTCCGTACTGAAGCGTGTCAAAATTACAACGTTTGAGTGATTGGGATTGCGTAAGAGACCAAATCACTTCTTGCAAGCAAAATACCAGCTGAACTCCTTTATTCCCTCATAAGCTCTTCCATGTCGAGGGATGATACCTAGAATAAAGATGTATTAAACATAAGACCCACAAATCAAGGCATCAACCCCTTACCTCCTCGATTTGAATTCCATTGTATCCAGCCAAATAGAGAACACCACGAAACTGAAACTCCCTCGCTGGAATGTACTCATCCTTCCCCACCATTTTCAAATCGTTCCCACTCAGGAGAGAAAGTGCTGAGCAATCTCAGCCCCCGGTAATTGACCCGCGCAATTCCAACTCGGAAAAATAGACCTCTGAAGTCTCAAAGTTCACATGAATGTTCTCTGGCCTCAAGTTCCCGTGGCAAAACAACTCCCGACTCGTTCCACTCAGTCGTCTCTCCATTTCAAGAGTTCACTCACAAGAGATGACTTTGAGGGCAGGGCTCGCTTCCGTCTAGAGTCTTCATCAGGATCAGAAAGAACTTCCGGCACTCGGCTCAGAGCAGACTTTAGAGACACGAAGACGTCTTCAGTCTTATTTTTTCTTGAGAGGGAGAGATATTCCATCATTCGGTGCATTTCTCCGACTTTGCTAGCACCAAGGGATATACATCGATGTCCACTCCCTTTTATAATTGAGACAACGCCCTGGAAGGCGTTTCATGCAGAAACCGTTGCCGAAGGAGGCAAGAACCCTTGGAGAGAGGCCATGATAAAAGAAAGCTCAGCATTACGTAGTTCGTTTGTCTGTAAGGAGATAAAGGATGAACATCAATAATCATATAAATATGCCAACAATTTTTAGATCATTGATCAGGGACCCCCCGAGTACTAAAAGCCTTATAATCTGTTAAATGACAAAATCTACATTTCACTTAATGTGCCATAAATCCACATAAATTTGCAAATTATTAAATCGAATTAAACAATAAGCATGGCTTACCTTGATGAAACAATAAGTGAGTTCTATAAATCATATAATATATTCAGAGTAAAGTTTTTTTAAACGTTGTGAATGAAAAATGATTCCTATTTGCAGCTCAGGGATTGGACATATATGGTTTCTCGTAGGTCGGAGTTTGAATTGCACTTAAGATTAAGCTTGTATTATCAATATTTAATAATGATATAGAAGACTTACCTTCATCCAGAGTGTCTTATAGACTTTAATCAAAATGGCGTCATTGGAGTCGAAGGCATATCCCTGGAAGTGGGCAATTTCTCCATAGCGGCCCGTTCGTATGAGTATGATGTCTCTCTTGTGCCAATCCGGCCGGAGTCGCTGAAGGAGGTTCAGAACAACCCTCTCAGCCAACAAGTAGTCGTTGGAGTCCACAAAATATCCTCAAAACAAATCATGAGGTCTCAAGTAGAGCAAACATAGAACAAGGGGCTTTGATTAATACTAAGAATGGGCGGAGTAGTGTGATAAGGCTTATCACCCTGCATTTTGATTCCTTATCAAGGAAGGCTTGAAGTCTCGGATATGTAAATACTACCATGGAGGATACACCAAACAAATAATCACTTATTATTTTTTAAACTATCTTTGCGGACGACTACAGAAGATAATACCATGTAATTCCACACATATTTGAAGGAGATTGTGCTTTATTGTCAAAGTAATTATGTTATTACCGCTTTTTTGAAGAGTGGTTGAGCTGGAAAAGTGACTACATTAGAAAAAAGCACATAAAGCTCGTTTACATTTATGAGGAAGCATTCATCACTCGAGTTTCTCTCTCACGGTGATTTTAAAACATAAAAAATGTGTATCCATAGTTTCAAGTTGCACTTTTTTTTCTTTTTGATTATGCACTCTTTTTATTGTAAGAACTCTATGAGAAAACATCATCCTTCGACTACAGAGCCAATCCAGCAATTAAGTTCATTAAAATAAAAGGACTCCTAAATTTACATAAAGAATGATGTAATTTGCCATTTTAACCATTTCGTTTAATGCTAAGACAACAGATATGTCCATATAAATATTTGTTTTAATACACAAAAGGTCCAAATTCATTTGGAAATACTGTCTTTGTTTTTCGCGCCATACATCAAATTATTCAGTAGTGTTATTCATTACTGCTCCCCTACGTTTATCGAATATCAATCGGTAGTTTCCATCTCTGATTGTTGTAATATATATATAATAATGCTTTAATACATAATAACTACGTTAGTCCATTTACTTTTCTATATGAACTGAAAAGATTAACCAGCTGTAATACAGTTTGTATGTTTTGTTTAGCTCCTAGAATAGACCCACCTCATCGGAACCTAATCTTGTATCAGCCGGTAGTGACCTATCTATAGTTTAAAAAATTGACATTTTTTAAATTTTGTTATTTGAAATTAATTAAATTTCGAATCATAAAAATACACAAAAAATAATACTTGAATTCTCAAGTTTCTCATGACCAATTAAATATTTTGATAGAGAAAACTACTTCCACCTTTCAAGAAAGTGAAATCTTGTTGGAAAGAAATCATCCAAGAGGAAAATTTCCTGTCAAAATACTAGTTGAAGGAAATATGCTTAATAGTTTATTGAACGTTAAACAGCCATAAGAAAATACAGAAAATTCTACATATATCAAATATAATATAATGTCACAATTTCATCAGAACTTCACCTTTTCAACCGAATCGGTCCAGTAATGTGACCCTTTGTAGATGCAAAAATCGTTTTGAGGTCACCTGGGCTCACATATTTAGGGCTGTTCAACCATTTTAATTCTATTAAAGAGTTGATAGGAAGTCTCTTTCAAGGCTAAACGGGGCGTGTCAATAAAAATAATACGGATGTCAATTTGTTTCTTAAACAAATTTAGTTTCTTTTTAGTACATATTGCACAAAAATTTGATTAAAATCGTTATTAAGTCGTCAATGAAAATCATACGGATGTCATTTTTTTCATAAACAAGTTTAGTTTCTTTTAGTACATATACATATTTTTGTATGAATGAATTTTTGGGGGTTATCTGTTAAAGCAACAGTAAGAAATTACAAGTCCACAATTACAGAGCCTAAAAAATTATATATTATATATATCTATACTTATAAAAAAGAATTCCGTTCGTTCGTTCGTTTGTGCGTTCGTTCGTTCGTTCGTTTCCCTGTATCTCCCGAACGGTCATTAGATCTTGACGAAATTTTCAGTGAATAGTTTTGAGAGCTCAGGGAGTGTTTTAGTGGGGTTGTAAATTCCCGTAAAATTCGTCATCGACATGCTTATTTTATTCGCCAAAAAGTTTTTTGTTTATTTTTTAAAATTTGCAAGTTAGATTTTGCTCAAATTTTCTGTGGATAAGACTGAGGTACTAAGACATGCTTTTGTTTTATTGAGTGTTTCCCGGAAAATTCGTTTTCTACATGTTTTCTTAAAAATATTTTTTTTTCTGTCCCTGTATGTCCCCCAAATTTAAGTTTTGTGGAAAATAGCAACACTTTTTTATATTGCAACATCGTGCTAATCAAATTTCAATAATGCCTAGAGATGGAGAGGGATGTCAATACCCAGCCTTAAGGAATACAAAACGGAAAAATGGCATTGACGATGCAATGACGACTTTTTAAGGAACTACTTTCATAAGAAAATAACATAGGCACTCTATGAAACGACTTAAAAATAACTTCTTTTTACGATGTTTAAATTCCCAGCCTTAAGGCACAAAAAACGGAAAAAATGGCAATGAGACCCCAGGACAACTTTTTAAGGAACTGATTTGAATATAAAATCATATGTGATGACATCACTAAATATTCATCTTCTTTTTACGATGGTTTAAATACCCGCCTTAAGGAATACGAAACGGAAAAAATGGCAATGAAGAGCTATGACAACTTTTTAAGGAACTGGTTTGAATATGAAAAGTCACATCGATGATTTCACTGAAATTATTCATGTGATTCCTAAATTGTGTGATATTTAAATACCCAACCGTAAGGAATACAAAACGAAAAAATGGCAAGGAAGACCCAATGACAACTGTTGAAGGAACTGATTTTAATATGAAAAGAAAAGCGATGACATCACTGAAATTATTCGTGTGATTACTTCTTTTACGATGTTTAAATTCCCAGCCTTAAAGAATAAAACGGAAAAAATGGCAAGGAAGACCCAATGTCCACTGTTGAAGGAACTTATTTTAATATGAAAAGTCACATGCATTGACATATCACTGAAATTATTCGTGTCATTTTTTTATTTTTTACGATGTTGAAATACCCAGCCTTAAGAATACAAAAACAGAAAAAATGGAATGAAAACCAATGATAACTTTTTAAAAAGAAACTTATTTAAATGAAAAGTCACATGCGATAACATCATCCTGAAATTATATGGGTCCTTTGTTTATTTTTACGATAATCAAATACTAGCCGTAAGGTTATAAACAAACGTGAAAATGACAATGATTACCTATCAACTTTTTTAGGAAGTGATTTTTAATATGAAAAGTCACATGCGATGGCATCACTAAAATATTGGTGTGATTTTTTTTTTCATCCAGACTA
>CP045891.1:8459160-8473642 GCA_013387185.1 Caligus rogercresseyi | reverse complement strand
ATATATAACATAGGCGTAGGAGACGGGGGGGGGGGGGGGCAACTGCCCCCCCAAAATTCGGCTGAATGCTTAAATTCGGGCAAATTGGTTGAGGTATTCGGGCATTTAAGTTGAAGAATTTTTTTTGAAATTATGTAAGCAAACGGATTGTGAATTATAAACAAGAGCTCTTCACCTTTTTGTGAACTCAATTCAATTTAAAATTCCAGCTTTTTCCCCTTTAAAAAAAAATAACACTCAACTTTTAGCTTATGAGAAATATGAAATTCAATTTTATCACACATTTAAGTTAATAATTTTGGTGCCACTGAAAAATGCACCTCGCACGTAGAAGATAAGAAGAGTGTACTTTGATACTACTTTGTACTCATTAAAAGAGATGTAAAATAACAACGGATCTACAAGTTATAGTACTACGATAGTAATAAAGTTCTTCTCAGAAATAATTGTTAAGTGAACATACCTTATGGAGTTTCGGCAACTTTATTCATCGAACTACTAAACAACACTTTTCTCTATTGAGGTAAGTTTCTGCTCGCTGTATTGACCAGAATGTACTTATATTTGAAAATTATAATTAAATTAATGTTCACTTCACTAAGTTAAATACAATAAATTTTAGTTTTTGGTCATGAATAAGTCAAGAAAGAGGCTATACAGAAGCTGAGTAAGATGTTCAAACTGCTAAAGAAGTTGATGGCGACTACAAGAGGAAACACGTGTCAAGAGTGCATGAAAATGATGAACATGTAAAGTTTATTCCTTTGGTTGATCAAAAGCAGAAAAAACTTTCCTTCGGAATTATGAACAGGGGAAAAAATGAGATAATGATGCCAACGGAGGCCACTTCCTATACAGAAGAATCAAGCAGAATAAAGGACATACCAACTGAAAATAATGAACATACTGAAGAGGTATTGGTGAAGATTCTTAATTTGCTAGCTGTAGAGGCAGTGGTAGAGGATATACAGCCTACAATGGACAAAACAGAAAATAATGATAAAGAGCATGGGCCCATAGGCTACCATCACACTGACATGCGAGATCATCCACATCAACCTCTGTTGGATGAATACAACAGGAAACAGCTAGATCAGGGAAGTGGGGCAAGAGACTTTAATCCTGACCTGTTCAAGAAGTACCAATGGACGAGCTTTGATATTCCCACGAAATCTATAGGCTGTTTCCCGTGTCAGAAGTTTTTATTTGATTCCACTTTCACATACAGCAATCGGTAGAAACTGGAACGACTAGTGAAGCATGCCAAGAGCGGTAATCATCGACTTGCAATGTCTTAATGGATAATTTCAAAAGTCAATAAAAATCATCAGTCATCAGTCTTGGACCAACTTGATACAACCCACAAAGACTTGGTCCAAAAGAACAGAAATTACCTTAAAATTATTGTAGAGTCCATCTTGTACACCGCACTGCAAAACATCCATCAGAGAGGCCATGAAGAAGACAGATCAATGATTGGACAGCAGTCATACATAAACCGTTGAAACCTTATGGAGCTTTTGAATTTGCGATGCAGAGACATTCCTTGGCTTGTCACTAGACTAAACTCTAATTTTGGGGCCCATCGTCAGTGGCTTTCACCAAAAATCCAAAATGAAATACTGATGATTGCATCTAATTTAGTACTAAAGGAAATAGCTAATAATGTTAGGGAAGCAGACGAGTTCAGTCTTATTGTGTATGAAACATCAGACGTTGGCAACCGGGAACAAGTGGCAGTGTGTTTGCGCTATGTAAACAATGAGCAGCCTACAGAAGCATTCGTGGGGTTTTATTAAGCTAAGTCCACAACCGGTGATACACTGTTCAAAATTGTGCTTGAAGTTATCAACTGGCTAGAGTTACGCGTTGTAGATCAATGCTATGGCGGGGCATCCAACAAGTCTGGGAAGGAAAAGGGAGTTGCCAAAAGAATTCAAGAGGTCTCAGCAAACGAAATAGTGAAATACCTCTGATCAAACTCCATCTCTGAAACTTTGCCGCACTTCACTGAGATTTCAAAGACCTTAGCTAAAATACCAGTAACATAATGTTCAGCAGAGAGATTTTTTTCTTGTTTGAGAAGACTCAAGACCTACCTCAGGTTCACCATGAGCCAGGAAAGGCTCCATGCTCTAGGACTTCTTAGCATCGAAAGGCGTTTTGTAAATAGAGTGGACATCAATACAATAATAGATTAATTTGGCAGACAAAAATGAAGAAACAACATGTTTTTCTAGTGTCTTCTGAAATAAAAATAATGTAATGAATAATGTGTAATCACAATAAAAAGATAAAACTAAATATTTTTATGCATTCGATTATTTTTTCATAGATTTAACAGTTCTTGTTAAAATTCGGGCAAATTGAATGCTGCCCCCCCAAACCAAACTCCTCCCCTACGCCTATGCATACATATATACATACATATATATATATTATATATAATATATATATATATATATATATATATCTATATATATATATATATATATATATATGTATTCAATGGTGTAGAGGTCACAGTGATATCACTGATTACCTTGCCAAAAGTGGAACAGTTTGTCATAACCGTAAGCGTGTTGGTACGCCTCCTAGCTATATAAAGAAAACACAAAAAGTGGTGTAATCGTTTTAAAGATACTCATAATATGAAACATACACATTTGATGATAAAGAGCGCAACTCAAGGCCTGTTAAACTTCCTAGTGAGTGCTTAAGTCTACTTGTTCAAGCCTACACAGGACCATCTCAGTAAATGAAATAACATAAGTGCAAAATGCAACATCAGTAAAGAAGAGGATCAAAGGAGATATCTCATCAACAGGTGCTTTGCTCTTTCGTATGAGGGATACGAAGTCATTGCAAATGGAGGAAGGAGAAAATACGCCAAAATCTCACATTTATGAAATCCAATAAAATGAAGAAAATATTTATAAATAACTTTGATATCTAAAAAGAATCTCCTCTTCTTTTTTTGTACTGTAGTGACACCCCATTGTGTGGTTATGTTCTTTACTTTAGTAATTGTATATTTCTATATAGTATCTCTATTGTGAACCGTGAATAAATTTCAAACTAACTATGGTTCTCGGATGCTATCTCAGCTATAATACAATAAATCGCGGCTCAAAGTCTATAAGAATATTATGATCTAAAATGAAGTATCTTTAAAATGCTCTATTTATATCTACAATATTGAGGGACCGCCACACGAGGAAGCTAATAAATGCTGATTGAACAATATATGTAGATGATAAAAAATCATATATATATATATATATATATATATATATATATATATATATATATATATATAGAGTTGTGAGCCCCTTTTGCCATATATCATTTTAGCCATCATCAATAATAACATTCGTATTTGTTTCTGCTTCCTCTACAATGTATGCTTCATAAATATGAGGGAGAGCCGACTTGATTGTGTGTGTCATATTTTTGGTAAGGGAAGGAAAAGTAGTGAACAAAATAAATATAAAAAACCCTATTATTTTTATGGCTCTCGTCCTTTATATTGTACACAATTGTACACTTTCAGTGTCCCATAATTGGAATAAAAAAGTGACCCCTCCTTCCTGACCAACAACCTACAAACACAACTCTACTCCTTAAGCAAAAGAGCTTTCTTCGTCTTCAAAGATAGGGACTTGACCATTTTTATAAATAGCTCTCCTTAATTGTGTTTGGAAAACAATACCATAAATAGACTCTTTTCACTGCTAATAATGCTTTTAAGTGTAAGCCTCGATTTGAGATGACCTGATTTTGATGCAACTATTATATATATATACATATATTAAGAAACCAAAATATCAAATTTATCGACTAAAAGAGCATTTTATCGTGGCACGACAAAACATGCATGCTCTCAGTGCAGATAATGCCATAAAAAGATGAAGGCAAAAAAAGATATATTTCTAAGTTGAACGAAATATGTATATATTTAATTGTAATTCAGTTCTTATGGTGGAAAATAAACGAAAATAATTTTATTTTATATTTTCCCCCGTGTCAATACATTTTAATAAATATATGCTATGAGTATTATGAAATATTGGGTTTTTCAAAGAATTTTAAATAGTAATCGTTCATCGTTCACCATCCCTTCAAGATTTGTATTTACCAGATTTCTTGACGTTCGCGAAAAATTGTCTTGCGTCGTTCGTTTGTCGTTTATCTTTTGTTTTACGACGTTTTTTTTAAAGGAAATTTTTCCCTCGTCATTCTGAAAAAAAAAACTATGGCGTTTTTGAATTTTTTCCCATCAAAAAGGATTTAAAAAGTTACTGTATTATTTTTTAAAGGAACGACGAACGATAGGAATTTTTGTTGTCGTTCGTCAAGAAATTTGTCGTTTGTCGTTCACGAACGACAAACGATTACAAATGAATGACAAATCAACAAGTCTGGTGTTTATAAAATTTAAAATCCTAACATGTATCCTAATTTCCTAAATTATTGAACAAGATATTTCTGAGATGAAATGTGATATTCTAACGTTTCTTATTCTTGATTTGGATAAAGTAATATTTAATTATTCAATGAATAGATCGAGTCACTCCTTGTCTACGCGCTGAAATACTTGATTATCTTCAGAAGGGATTGAACGACTCCAAAGGATAGCAAACTATTTGTCGAGCGTGAGGTGTAGAAAAAAAGGAAGCGTGAATAATACAAAACAGTTAGTATTATTAAGCAAGGCGCCACTTCACTCAGAGCTATTGAAGTGCAAACATAAGCTCCTCACGCAAAGAAGAAATATGTTTTTTATTTCGTCATATATGACGATCAATGGACCATCACTCCGACGATAAGACGGTGAAAAATAAGAAAAGTGAGTTGTCATATGATAAATTATGTGGCAAGAGGTATCGTAATAGTATCATTGAAGCCAAGGAATACTAAAAGCCAACTGGAAGGATGTCGTCATAAACGCACATGCCCTTTATGGACACATAGTGTCCTTCATTATTTGTTCAGTTGTAATATTTTTTTTTTTTTACGGTTATAATTTTTTTTACTTGGCTATCAAATATTATAAGACAGTGTAAAAAATAACTACACTAAAATACAGACAACTATAAATAAATAAAAAATACTCTTGACAGTTGCGTTAAAATAAATAACATGAATGAACATTGTAGAACATATTAAATTGTAATATTTATTTAAAAAACGTGATTGTGTAGTGATATTTAAGTTATTTATATTCTGTGTTTCAAAGTGGTGTTTAAGTGTTCTACTCCTGGTCGTAAAAAGGGATATAATAATGCTAAAGAGGGACTACCCTTTCTCGAGCGATCTCTTTGGGAAACTCAAGAGTCATTTGGTATCCAGAGCTTTCGCCCCAATCAGCTGCCTGCCATTAATTCGGCCCTTTTGAACAATGATACGTTTGTCCTTATGCCCAAGGGGGCGGAAAGAGTCTCTGCTATCAGTTACCCGCCATGGTCCAGGTCGGAGTCATTTTAGTTCTATCCCCGCTGGTATCCCTCATATACAGGGGTGTGCAGGCGAATCTAGACTCTTTTAGCACGGAAACAAGATACTCATATCCAAGAACAAGACCTTTTAATTGACTTTTTTCATATCACACAAATTTAAATGACTTTTCTCTTAATGTTCATTCAATCCAACTTCCTCCTTTCACAATAATAGCCTCCACACGGTGCCTGAACCTCCCAACGGCATGAGCCACCTGTTCCCTGGACAAGTTGGCCACTGCCTGGATGATGGCATCTTTCAAGGAGTCCACAGTGTTGTAAGCACGCTTGTTAGTGTTCCTCTCAAGGACGCCCCACAAGTAGTAGTTGCAAGGGTTGAGGTCAGGGCTGCTGGGGGGCCAGAACTCCTTTGACCAGAACATGTCGAGAACATGGCGCTCCTCTTCCTGACTTGGGATCGGTCTGGAGTCTTTCTTTCCGGTGTTAGGAATCCTTCCTCGATGTCCTCCGACTCCTTGAAGGACATGGCAATGCTGTAAACAGTAGCTTTGGGGAATTTGAAGAAGTCGATGATCCCCTTGGGCGCAAGGCCGCAACGGAGCGCCCCAATAATGGCCGTCCTGCGCTCAAGTTCCGAGGACATTTTCAATCTTTTTGTTATTAAACAAAGCTCATAAGATATACTAACCAGTTCATACATTTTTAAGCTTCTACCCTAACTGGTTTCTGAGATACAAGTACTCAAAGTTAGTCTAGATTCGCCTGCACACCCCTGTATGTTAAAGTCACGAAGCCCAACGGTCTGAGAATCCCTGCTGATCATCTCAGCGGAAGATATACGAAAAGCTCCGTCTCCTCACGCCGCAAATCACAATCATACCGAATGAGTTAAGTCGATATAAAAATATAACGACTTTTCTGCTCCTCAACAATTCCTTGAACAAAGCAAATCTTATTAATATTTAGGAAAAAAAAAAAATAATGGATCAAAGAGTTCCATATGATTTAATTATATATACAGTACCTTAGGTTGAATGAACTTAATTTAATATCATTATACTTATTTACATCCATCGAACTATTTAATGTTCAAAGCATCATATTTGCAGTCCATTACACACTAATGCTCTACCTATTACTACATATTTAATAAGGTGGGAATCCCTTTTCAAGACTTTCCAAGTTTCTATATTATTGAAGCATTTCATTTCACGAATTAATTATGTATATATTTTATCTCCATATTTTTCGACTAAAAAAACCCTCTACCATGGAATTAAATAAATATACCCCTTCAAGTCCAATTACGAGATCAAGTGGTTGTGAGGGAATAAAATACTATATATTCGGAGAAGAAAAACATGTGATGAATCATAATACGCAGGAAAAAACCCTCACGTTTGTTATGGTTATTAAAGTGATCACGTTGAGAAAATTGAAGTAGAATAATCTATGGATTTTTTTTTACGTCTTACTCCTCTAAAACCATTCACACTAAATGGTTGTGTAATACAAATAACATGGCTTTTCTGATTATGGCTGAAGTAATGCAGTATTTTTTGAATATTAACATTAACAATAAGTAATAATTAAACAATATTTATACTCTGTGTATCAGTTTTATAATTTTCTCAGTAATATTACTAAGATTCTTGATGTCAGATTATTAATGTCATTGTACGTTTCAAAATCTATGTACAAGTCATTCGTCATTTTCATTTCAAAAGTTGGGGGGGGGGGGGGGGGCAAGAAGTGCTTGGCATTTGACATTTCTTTGGTAAATCGGGAGTCAATTTACCTATCAATCACGTAATTGCTACGGCAACATTGAATTGGAGAGTTGCTGGAGGTTATCATTCTCTCCATGGACTTTTCCCGCTTTTTACCTAACCTATGAATGTTGGCGAGAAGCAAAAACTTGTTTTTATCATAAGTTATGTAATACATAGACCTTGAATGTGGCTTTAAAATAATATGGTTAATGGGTAAAAGTGGGGGGGGGGGGGGGCAATGGTCACCTGGCCCCTTCTGTTCCGACGAACAGCCGATAACATAAATCCTCGAATAAAAGCAAAACTCTTTTTTAGGAACCACGAATTTCAAAACCAACGTTTATGACATATTTTATGGCCTTTGAGCCGTTTTAAGATGTTCTGTTGTTGTATGATTGATTGATTTCGTAGTTCATATAACTCTATCCCTCATGGCTACTCAATGAATATATGTCTATATATACAAACAAATAATGTATCACGGTCCTTATTTTAGGCCTGGTTCAATTCCTTTGGGCAAAATCTTATTCTAGGGTCCTACAAAAATATATTGGGCAAACATTATGAACATCTGAGAGCCTCCAAGTCAAGGATATTTTCATTGTTCGGAATTAAAGCTGATAAAATCATATAATTTGAAAGCCAAATTGTTTGACACTAAAAAGAGATTTGATTTTTTGAATTTTAGTTCTATAACATAAAAAGAATCTGAATACTTTGAAAAATCTTAGAAGAATCCATTGGGATATATAAGAGCTTACAAAATTCAGGCTTCCGTCCATATTTGAAGGAATTTGTTTAATTGTCATAATAGTTTTAAAAACTATTTCTAGGATTTTTTGACATATCTAAAATTTAATCTAGAATTCCTTTACCGTGTTTTTTGGTCAAATCATTTTCGAAAAAAATGAAATTCCGTTACAGAGAATGATTTAAACCTAATATCCAAGGGTTCTGAACCTTTTTGTTACAGACCAAGCGCCATTGAGAAGTTCAAGTTGGTCATGCATCTTGACATATTCATATAAAGCTTTCATACACCCGAAAAAACTATGAGCTCATTTGGGGCATTGTTAAAGCTTCATATGAGTTCGTCATTGCTATGGCACTAAGGGCAATATTCTCCAAATCTAAGGGGTACACCAGAAATAAAGAGATGGTATTCTAAGGTAGTGGTTCTCAACCTTGGGGTGCTGAGATGATGTCTAAGGGTCGTCAAATCATTTAGGAAAAATATAAATGCACAAAATGAATGGGGTGTCCAACCAGACGTTATAGGACAGCAGGACATTCCCTGATCGATTCCTCCTCTGACCGTACATTGCGTAATCCTTTCTCAACATTGTAACTGAAAGAGTTCTGGCTGTCAATCGCAGCACTTTCTAACGTTGCTAACAATGTGCTATTGTCATTTGCATCCACATATCTATATGAAAAAAGACCTTTTCTGCGCTGGCATACATAAAAAACAAGCACAGAACACGACTCCTAAGTTGGTTGGCAGTATCGGCCATTTAGAAAATAAAATTTAGAATAAAGTGTTTTTTTCTTCTTTCTATTATTTGAAATTATACACTTAACGCTTAACCTAAAGATATATATATTTATATATGTATATATATCTTTTATATAACTTTAAACAAGAAACTCAAAGACAACTTATTTAAGAGTTATATAATTTTAAATTACTGAAAGAAGAAAAACACTTTATTCAAAATGTTATTTTCTAAATATCTGTTAAAGATGTACGAGTAAATATACGCAAAATATTAAATTACACGCTTCCAAGAATCTTCCCATTCACTATTTAAAAAAATACTTTGCAAGTTTATATGTCACACATAAGACACTTCACATCAATTCTTCTTTTTTTATCGGCATGTCTAGCAACTACAAAGTATAAAATGAGATCCTTGTGAACTACATTATCTCGTTATTTTGAATGAGATGTTGTGTACTGTTCAAAGTTTGGAATTAATTTAGCCGGTGAATCATACACCAATTCGAATTGAGGAAACTGTTGCTATCAGGGCGATAGAAACAAGTTTATCCTGTTTATCAGAAAAGTATATGAATCCTATTTTTTTTTTCGAGACAAAGCTGATAAAAAATATATTTAAATAGGTCACTATGAAAAGCAGAGGCGCGGGACAAAGATCTTTGAGCTGTTACAGCCTTATATACTGTATTAGAACTGAAGGAAGAGATAATAATTTTAATATATCAATCTAAAAAAAATATAACTATTTTATTTTAATAAGCCTTGTTATCTCATATTTGAACCCTTTTGCTACTAAAGCAACTTTTTCCAACAGTTTAATTTTATGATATATACAACAGAATACATAAAAACCCAAGATAGTGTATGAAAAATCACATAAGTTAATATTTTAAGCTACAATTTTATCTTAGGAGTTGAACTTAAAGCACTAATTTTCAATCAATAAAATATAATTTAAAAATATCTTTTGGCATATGTACTAGAAGATAGATAAAATAAATTTCGAACTTTAAAAAGCATCACTTGCAATCCTTAAAAACTTCATTATTACCTCCGCCGAAGGAGGTATTGTTTTCACTGGCGTTGGTTTGTTTGTTGGTTTGTTTGTCAGCAGGATAACTCAAAAAGTACGGAACGGATTCGGATGAATTTTTGTAAAGTTGTTGGAAATGCCAAAAGGAACAAGTAATTAAATTTTTGCATCTCTGAGTGCAGAATTAAGATTCAAAATCAGCTAAATACTAATAAATATTTCAAGTTAGCCTACTCTGCCAATAGATGTCGCTGTGCTGTGAAATCGGTGCCGGGAGCGTCTTGCTCTCGCAATTTCCGTCGAGGGGAACCCTCCCCCGTCCCTCTACGCCGCCCCAGTCGTGAAAATCCGCATCGGAAGGCTCATAAGGACCCCGTGACGGCGGAGGTTTGCACTCTCTGAGTGTATATTTTTAGATAATATCTTCCGGTGGATGGAGGCAAGAGAAGGGAAGTATTTGATTTCTTTCGAAACCACAGTCCATGAGTCTATCGAAAGGAGAGGATCACCCTAATCCTCTAATTTAAAGTTTATACGGCCCGTAAGATATCAAAAAGATTGGAACCTAAAAATATGTGATATATATTTTATTAGTACTTATACATAAAAGATCTGAAATTATTAACTAGTATATCAAAAAATGGAAATTTACTTTCAATATAATGTTTTTATCCTCAAAATATATTACAATTCTTACTATATGAGTTTCAATGTAAATGTAGAGTCTCAATTTTCTCTAATGTGGCCCTGTATTTCAAACTCATTTCGTAAATAGCAGGAATGTTTTATTTTCCCTGTATGATCATATTTTCCCTCATATTTTCATATTTAAATATTACATTGGTTTAGTTCCTAGAATAGACCCACATCACCGGAACCTAATCCGGTATCAGCCAGTTGTGATTTATCTAAGAGCTTTGCGTTTAATAATAAAATATAAGTTAAAGGGAATGAATTTGAAATATTTTAAAATAAATCTGCTAAGGGCATACATTACATTATACGAGTTGATGTCTCTAGATCGCAATCCTCGAGCATAAAAAAGATCTGACAAAGTTTGTTGGAAAGGATTTATTAATAATTGAGGGGCTCAATGTTTAAATAATAAATTTATAAAACCATCAGTGGCGTCCATTACAATAAATGAGAGATTGACTATATTTAGTTATCTTTAAAGTCCAACTTACTTTGTTCATTGGTTAGTTTTAATTGATGTATTTTCTTCACTGTTCCCTCAAGGAGGAGATTCAAAGACTTTTTGTGAAATATACCCCTCGCTTCTCAAATCGAAACTTAATTTTTCGAAGTTTGATTGCGTTCCCTCCCATCGCAGGTAAATGGTTTCTAATGAAAGAATGTTGATTTATAAAAGATGATGGTAAATAGCATATCAATGTCAATAGTAAAACAAAAAGAGTCGTTTCAACCAAGGAGAATAAAATAAGGTGAGTTAAACAGGAGATCTTTGACGTATGCTCTTGTACAAAAGAGAAATTATTGTGACGTCACGAATGCTACAATAAAAAAACATTATTTATTATGCTATGATATATAAATCATTTCTCAACTTTATATCTCCATTGAAAATATTTCATTAAAATATTGTTCTAATGCATGAAACAATGTTATGTAACGGAAATTTAAATACCCTCTCATGAAAGCGTGCGGTTATCATCGTCCTCCATGTCCTTGGCACGTTAAAGTTAATGTATTGTCTTTGTATGATAAGGAGGTAGTAAGATTTGCCAAAAAAACGATTAAGACCTTAAAGTCTCTGATGATCGTGTCATAAAAATAAGGAGTCTCTGCTTGGAGTGATGGAGTTCACTTCGCAATTCAAAATCTCGACCGGTGTTCTTTTTTTTAAATGGTCCTTGTAAAGATTGTGGGATTTTTTTAACACTACAATCCATGCATTAGTTGACTGTCCATATGCCTCAATTTTAACTGAGTTTTGATTTTAAACATGTCGTCTTCCAAAGATTTTAAGGCAGTAGTACTATATGGGTTTTCTAAGAAAGAAAGGAAAACATCGCGAAAAAATTGAAACCATTCACTTTGCGCTCTTAAGTGCCAAAGCTCTAATTAGTTCTAGTTTGACGTTCTGGGGAGTTTCTACTTCGAAAAGATCTGAGGGGCATTTTAATCTCGGCTTCGGCTAGATACACCATTTTTGACCTCAAAATCCCCGAGCAAAGCGGGTCTTCATGGAACTACGCCATCGACTTGGTGAATTTCAGTTGGCTGAACTCCTACAGATGTTTTAGCCATCTAAAGAAAATTGTTAAACAGTATTTTTACTATTACAACCGAAAAGTTTTAAATTATTGTGGTTTTTTGTTTACATGTATTTTATATTATGTCTTGTAACGTGTCAACAAAATTTAGTATATATATTGTGAAACTTTTTTAACGCTTTGTTATGTCCTTATTGTAGCTAGGTCTTCTGGTAGTAGTCTAATTTTAAACTATAATGTTTATTTATGTATTATTTTTATACACAATTCTACTGCCTTTTTTTACTTTGTATCTTCTGTTCAAATGAAATAAGACCTATAAAAATAAATAAAAAATGTTATGTCAAATGAGTTATCATTAGTATTCATTATTTAAGTAATTATCAAATCATAATTTCAAACAATAAAATAATTTTTACAATCAAGATTTTAATTTATTTGAAGAAATTTATAAATCACAATAATAGAATTATACATATGCACATACAAAAAGGGGAACATAAGAATATAAATATAATTACGCTATTAGTAGTCTGGCCTATGTGTTTAAGTTTTCACTAGCATTTTTAATAGTAGCTTATTAAGAAATTGACTCAAATTCGTGTTCCTTTTTTACAAAAGCAATAACAATTTTTTTACTAATTTGGATATAATAATAAGTGGTTTAAAAAGTCTTTGAAAAATGGGGTCTTTATCGATGCGTCTTGATGGCTATTATGAAAAAGTTGTATATGATTTTCTAAATAGTGGCAGAACTTAAAAAATCGGATGAATGGCGGTAATAATTCAATCCAAGGACTTAAGTCTCTCAAATCCTTCAATATTACTCTGTGTTTCCCCCCATTTGTGTAGAGGTCTTTCAACTTCTGGATAAGTATCCAGCGATATAGGAGAGACCCTCGTGGAACAGTCATTGGAATTTTTCCTGTGTTTGCCGACTAGGCAGAGGAAGAGTTTCCATGAGCGCAAGTACTCAAAGGCCCGGGTACTATACTCCGTAGGATGAGGCGGTAGCTACATCTTCTTTAAGTGGCCATGATTAAACTTTGTCGAAGGATTCATGAACTTCTTGTTGGAATCGCTGTGTAATTATTTCCAATGATTTCTATTAAAGTTTCCTTAAAGTTTTATGAGCTAAGTTTGAGGCACTTAACTTTGTAGCAGGACAGCTTCATTTTCGTGAGTGAGAGGTCTTCATTCCTCCTCATAGTCAACTCATTTTTTTTTTTTTTTGTTTCACGGGCTTCTTGATGGACCTGTCTGAAGACTTGGACACACTTGAGGAGGGTTCCAGGGATGAAGAGTGAAGGAACAGCTTGAGACTTAGCTTCTTCGAAGCAAGATGCCAAGAAGCTCAGCCTGAATATTCCTTTGGAAGTCATCTGGAGTAAAATGACGATCGTGGATCTTCGGATTCTTTAGGCCAATCCTGTCGGATCTTCTGCATCATGCAATCTACAGACGTTGGATATCAAGATCTTTCGTCAGAAGTGCAAAATTTGTACATCTCGATGTAGAGCAAGAGGGGTTGGCTCAAACACGATCACTTCCTCGAGAATATGGCATTTTCGCTTACACTACACCACTGAAATATAATTCAAAGCTAGCACTTGTGACATCACAACAAAATAGTCAGCTGTCACCCTGCAATTTGCCTACGGTCGATTCCCATTGCCTCACCTATTTATATTCTTCTTTCATTTTTCACCCATCAACGATATTCCTTCAAATTATTTTCATCATTATCGCTTTATTATTCATCAGCAGTGTTGTCCCTAACGCGCGTGCGAGTAATATATTACTTGTGATATTACTGCGCAATAACTAGAAAGAACAAACCTATTAGATATACTTTCAAGTAATAACTAAGGTAATATCTAGTTACATATTACTTTCGTGAAAAAAATATTCGACAGGCATTTTGATGAAAATTTATGATCTGTGAATGTATGTGACGTCACCCAATGGACATAATACTGCTTATTTATAAAATTAAAAAATGCACGTCAATATTGATATTAAGACAGGGAGTTCCATTAGACCCAAACACACAGAACCCTTTTCGTTATTTATGGAGGATTTTATCGTAAAGAAAATAAGTTCCTCAAAGCCTTCGTGCCCGCATGTCGATTGGGGCTTTAGGATTGAAACCCACCGCCAATCCCAATTAGGAATGAGAGGAACCCTAATTTATAATCTAAACCCCAAGCCCCCGGGTCCCGCCTGCTGATATAGGCTTGATTTAGGGTTGAAACCCACCGCCAACTCTGGGAAGGTATAAGAGGAGTCCTTACTTTCAAATCTCATACATCCCCAGCCCCGGTCCCGCCTGTTGATAGGCTTTTATTTAGGGTTGAAACCCACCGCCAACTCTGGCTAGGGTAATAAAAGGAGCCCTACTTTCAATCGCATACACCCCAATCCGTCGGGTCCCTCTTGCCGTTGTGGCTTTTATTTAGGGTTGAAACCCACCGCCGACT
>CP045891.1:8441291-8459060 GCA_013387185.1 Caligus rogercresseyi | reverse complement strand
TTTCCAGCTGTATTCATCGAGATTAAGTTACATTACAATGTGGATGCTAATATAAATATGTTAATTCTTTATCTAAATATAGGAGACCACCATCTAGTTGTCCATCATGCCTATACAACAATACAATTGAGCTTATTCCTTCTATTGAAATAAATTATTTTTCTCCATACCTCGTCGTTAACAATGAAAAATGTTAAATAGCATTATTGTATCATTTGATTTAATAATAATACCACAACTAGAGGACTCAGAGAGTGCAAACCTCCGCTGATCCCCACCAAATGAATCACTTGGTCTTTTTGTCATGTGTCAATAGATGTCGCTGTGCTGTGCTCTCCTCTTTGAGAGCACAGCACAGCGACATCTATTGTCAGAGTAGGCTAACTTGAAATATTTATTAGTATTTAGCTCATTTTGCATCTTAAAGAAGCACTCAGAGATGCCAAAATCTAATCACTTGTTCCTTTTGGCATTTTCACAACTCCACAAAGTTTCATCATCCGAATCCGTTCCGCACTTTTTGAGTTATCTGCTGACAAGCAAACAAACCACCACAAACCAACGCCAGTGAAAAAATGCCTCCTTCGGCGGAGTTAACTTTACAAAAGACTTAGCATGATATTGTCATTCCCAATGAATTATCAGAGTTAAAATATTTTTGATGTAGAATTACTGAGTTATCTTTCAGGATGACAAACGAGGACCTTTTTCTCGAACGTGGAACGTTAGCACTATGAAATGAAGCATCAGAACCCTCAATGCTGTAGAGATGAGAACATTATTCAGAGTTATGCATAAAAAATTTTCTTCTTCAGAGGCTTTTATTCATTTTCATTTATAAATTCTTTAAATGAGCTCATCGACTGTCACCAATGAATATTTATTAAATAAAGAAACTACGCTTTTTCCCAGAAATAATAAATGTAATATTTTGTTTCACCATATATTCAATAATGGTGCCTCAATCTGATTACTATAGGTATTAAAAATAATATGTTTAATAGTGAATTTGAAAGGGCTATAATATTGTTATCCATAGTATCTTATTTGTCTCTGATCATTCTTATGAGTGTAAGATTAAAGCCTTAAAATGATACTAAGCCCAGGTACTTAATAACAAAGAAATCTTTCAATGAAAATGATGTAACAAAATGTACTTTAAAAATTATTCATTATCTTAATCAAGCGAGTCAAATCAGTCACGTGCAGCTCTGTCGTCATGCCACTTATAATTAATAGCTATTTTATCTTTATATTAGTTTTGTTATTGATAAGATAGAGGTGATAACGGACGAATTACAGTATATGCTTAAAAAACCATGATAAAATAATCAACATTTAACATGAGTATAGGTGCTTATACGGACTGGAAAGCCAGAGCAGCCGTAGCCATCACACTTCCAAGACCGTCATGAAGGCCTGGATGAGCAAAGATTTCGTCAAGTGTGTCTGCTCAAGGGTCATGTCATGGTCAGGAAACTCAATCGAGGCTAAGAGTTCGAGATGAAATGAGGTTGGCACGAGTCTATTGAGTGGCTCCGCAAAATGTAACTAATTAACATTTTGTTCCTGATTCATTATATGACATTCATACTGCTATAGGATATAATAACCTTTAATATTTATAATATGTCTAACGTTATTACCGGCTGATACCGGATTAAGTTCTAGTGGTCCAATCTGGGAGCTAAACAACATGTCGGACATAAAAAACTATTCACTAAAATATTTTCTTTAAAGCCTTGTGCTTAACAAAGTAAGAAAATAATTACATTTTTTATTCTTTTGATTTAAAAGCTATTTATTTTTTGAAAAAAATCATGATGCTTTATTAGATATAAAGTATTTTGTTTTCTAAAGGGAAAAAAAAATAAAGAATGTATAATTATAATCCTTCACACATTTAATTACGTTCTATTTTCCAAGATAATGATGCACCATCAAAACCCTAATATATACTTAACCATTGATCATATCATTGGATCTTTTTTTCTAAATAAGGTTTAACCATTTTTGACACTGCTAAATCCTACAAACGTCCTATTGCGTGAGTAAATGAACTAAAACAAAATTTTGACCGTTGTTATATTCTTTGAAAATCTACAAAATCATATAAACACTTATTTTTAGATTGGCTGAACCTATATTTCCCTGTAATAAAAACTTCAAATTTCTACAAAAATATATATTTGTTACAACTCCAATTATGATTGTCAGGGATCTACTGATGTTACTGGATCTCTTTTGATCATTTGTATTTGACATTATTAGCATATAGATAAAATTTGAGGTCACATTTGATACTTCCTGCAATACATGATTTTTAAGATATATTTTAAAGGATCCTATATAGAGTTATTTATAAACGCTGCACGTAAAGAAACATTTTTGTTTAAATCCAAGCATACTAAATTAACACTGACCTCTTGAAAAGCTTATGGGTGTAAGGTTTTTATAATTCTATGCTTAAGAAGAGAAATATGTAATTCCCAGTTAGCCTCCTTTGAATCAGATGGTCCTTGATGTCCGAAAAATGTTTCATGGTTCAATTATATCTATCACAATAACCAATCGTCGAACAAAATGGAATATAGTAAAAATAAAAGAAAACAAATAAGTATTTGGATTTCAAATGTTATATTAGAAATCCTACATAATACTGAATGCACAATCAATTTAATAGAAAAAGGAAGACAAATATTGGGTGCAGACGTCTTATGTTGCTTATAATAAATAAATATATATATATATATATATATATTTCTTAAAGTGTGATGGAACAACAAAGAGAAGGCAGGCATTATTTTATCCCTAATGCCAGTGGTCTCAACCTTTTAAAGCTGCAACCCCCTTATTAAATATTCATAAGGCCCGCACATCCCTCGTACTTGATTTTGTGTTGCCCAATAAAATGCCTCTTTGAGACGATCACACTTTTTCCCTATGACGTCCCGTCGGACACAAGTCCATTTTTTGCATATATATCATTCTTATTGCTTTTGGCAAACCTCCGAGACAACTTCACGAATCTAATGGGATTCAGACCCCAAGATTACAAATGCTGCCTTAAGAAAGTCTGAACATCAAGTTTTTAAGAATAGAAAAAGAGAGAAATGACAAAAGTAATACCCACTGACGTCATCACGTATTTATTGCAGATTTTTTTTTCATTCTATTCAAAATTGTTTCCTCATCAAATGGGGCAGACATTTTAAATCGTCATACGTATTCAACCTAGATATATTTTTTATTTTCTAGTTCAGTAGCCAGTTCTAATATAGGTAGTTCATAGTATTTATTTATTTTCCTTGTCTCAACATAATACTAATCTCAAGTACAGGATACTTTTTTGCATGATTTTAAAATATCTTCATTCTTTTATCACGCTTCATCATATGGATCTTGAGCATCCTGAATGCGAGTACCCCATACCTTGTGTGTCTGACTATAGCGAGACAAACGTCTATTTTGTGTTCATAATTCATAACATCTTCAGATGAATGATGAAAATAAAACAAGTTTGATTGTAAATTACATTTCTTATATATAATATATATATAAACATGGGCCCTTATAGGTCACAATTACCTTTGGTCTACATTCTTAGAATTGAGCCAATGGTGCCTGGACCATTGATTCCCACAGCAAATTGAAGTAAGTAATGAAGAAAAAAAAACACGACCGACAATGGGCTCACATCATTTATCATGTGAGACCTATTAAATAACCCTTTTGTCATCTTGGAACAGCAATTTCCTCTTGATGTTTAATAACGTTCAAATTAACTCATTCTTGGAGAGAAAAAATCTCTAATGACCGTCTCATACAGAACAGTGCCAACCTTTTTGGAATGATGAACTACTTTTCCAATAGCCTCGACCTCAAAATCTACCCGTATAAACATTTTGTCAAATTGAACCTAGACCTGGCCATTTAATATAAGAATAATAGTCAAATAATCAAGGCTTCAAGGAGGTCTAGAGTTCCTTAGAGGTTGAGCGTAACTGGGCTGACCAATACAGCCGGAAACCGAATCAAAATGTGACTTAGACTCACTTGTAACAATTTATAATATACTGTTTACCTAAAATCTCTTGTAATCAACTTAGAACAAGCGTGCAATCGATGTGTAAATTTGGAGCGACTTGTTTGGAACCCTGATCGATGTGAATGTCGAGAAATATAGCATTTCATATTATATAGATATAATATTCGAAGATAGATTAGAAATCATAAAAATCATTGGTAGTAATGAATTTATTATCCAACTATTCTATTCTAATTTACGTAATAAAAATATCTTTGTTTTAAGAGAGATTTCATATTTTTCTCTTTTTTTGTTCAGAATTTTTTGGTTTTGGTATTTATTAAATTCACAATCAATAATGAGACCGCGAGGGTGGCATTTAATAATTTGCACAGCTCACAGCCCTGAGGGCATATTGCTATGTCTTCTGAGTTTAAGTCTTCATCAAGATATAATATACCAATAAAATATGTCAGTTAAATTAGATAAAACGATTTTGTATAAACAAACCAAGCCACTTTTTCAAACAATACATAGCTTTAAATAATAATGTCAAAGATTGGTTAAAACTTTATATAAACTCAACCAAACATATGACTGCCTTAAAGTCAACGATACAAATAAATCGATCATTTTGATCTGTTGAAAATGGAACTTTGTATTTGATTATTTTTCGTAATCCCCTTTAATCTATGATCCTCTCATTTGTATTGGTGATAATTTAATACTAATACATTAGGACTCCATTTTTATTAACACACTTTTTACAGTGTTGTAGATTGCTTGTGCTAATAATCTAGGTTTGCCGTTTCATAGATGAGTTAATTAATTTAGAAGTGCTAGTAAGAAGTGTTATCTTACCACCTCTATGTATATATTTGACGTTGGATCGTATATGGCTAATTAGAAATGATTAGTAGATATTGGTATCTAAAAAACATTTAAGCACCATCACCAACCATATTGGGGTTTATTAGGATATTGTCTTCTATAAAGCCCAAATACTGTATTTGCATTTGAGTGGGTCAGTTTTTTTTTTTCCAAGAATCTAATTACTTTTTTTCAAGATCTTTTTTAAAGACATGTGATAAAATTTTACAAATATTAGAAAGGAAATATACTTATATAAAATATAAATTTTCGTTACGTGAAAAAATAGATGAGAATAATACATACCTGTACAAATAATTGGAACCGTTTAAACATAAGACACAATTTTTTTTTGTGGGTAATGCAATCTCTAATACTATTGGAACATATAGACTATGAATGAACATGAATATAATCATAGCCGTATTTATAGATATCCCTGTATCAAATCTTTGAAGAACAACGTTAATATACATTTATTTATTTTTACTTTTTATAATTTTATTTTTTGTAAAATACTCTAAATACAATTATGAAAAGTATAGATAGACTTGGTAAAAGTATATTTCATTCCATAGCTATGTATTAGTCTATATAAACAATAGTGAATATTTATGAATATAGATTTTAATTTTTAATGCATGAATCAATAAACATTACGTACTAAAATTTAATAAACAAAAAAAAAACGGTTTTATATTGTTGTTCCAGCCGTCATACAATATGGTGGTTCTTTTATATTCAGTTATGGGAATATAATATAATTTGATTCGGTGCTCAAATTATATAAGGTTTTGATTTTCAAAAAATAGGATATTGTTAAGAAGAAACTCCAAATATAATAGTATTTCATATTTCCATGTGTTATACCTTGACTTAGGCAGTATTCTATGTTTTGCAAGGATGATTTTGGGATGGTGCCATAGAGATATAAATATATAGATAACTTATTCCCTGCAATTGAAGAAAAACATCATTCAGCTATCGTCATTGCCCCATATAAACAATTTAATTTGTACAACGTCATTGTATGTTGATCATAGAGATAAAAATATTTATTTATATTGGCCACAATGACGTACTTTTTGAAGAATCCAATAATTCTTTATGTTTTTGTTATATAGGTATCTATGTTTTATACATGGACACCAACTGATATCATTATGTGTTTGTTGATGGTGGCATATTCAAATACGGTTCATCGCTAAAAATCATGATGTGAGATATTAATATACACTAATCTTTAATTTTCAATGATATTTGGATAATTAATCAATATATAAAAATTCTGAACCGAAAACATATTTGTTCATCGAATATAAGATTAAATTAACTGAGGCGAAAATCCTAAATAATCCAACTTCTCGGGGGATTCGACCATAGAGATATAAAGAAATAGAGAGCTTATTCCCTTCAATAGCAGAGAAACATAGTTCAGCTGTATTCTGTGTCCAATATAAACAAAGTAAAATGTATTACGTCATAGTAAGCTAGTCATAGAGATAGAAAGATTTGTTTATATTGGACACAAAAACGTATTCCTCTGAGGATCCCATAAGCCCTCAATGTCTTTATAACTCTATGGGCTTAACACTTCATACACAAGTTATTGATTCATAAAATTTAATGCAACGCTTTATTCTCTATTTATAAGTTTTTGATTGTTAAAGCCTACAACTCCCCCAAGCTAAGAGAACTAATAATGGGTATGATGTCGCATCATATCTGACGATAAATTAATCCTCACTCTGGCGATAAGACGAAAATGAATTAAAATATTGTTGCCAACTAAGAAGTATTGCCAATTACATTCAGAGGAGGGGGGAAGTTGAAGTTGATGTATATCATGCGGAGAAGATCAAAATATGCAAATTCTTATGGCATTTATCACTTAAATGTTTATAATAGTTATACTTGGCTCCGTTTGCAGTAGAAATCGAAAATAAAGCCTTATATTATAAACTCTGACTTAAATTTGATTTTTAAGAGCCTCTCATTTTCTTTAAGAACATGTCAAGCCACTGGCTTTTCTTTCCCATCCTTAAGCACTCTACATAAGTATATCTCTATGGAACTAGGTCCAAAATGTCTCTCTCATACATTGATGAGCAGGCATCTAACGCAGGTAACTTATTCGAAACAAAATGATAATATTACTTTTATTATTATTATAATCATAGCTACTACCTTCGTCCCTTCACCATACTGAAGGAGAGGTCATGCAAAAAAAAACATACACAACTCACATCGTTTAAGACCCCCCTATAAATTGTGATAAAGTTATATATATGAGATATCATGAATCTGATTTTCTAAAAGATATATTCCCAACAAACTCTCTCAGAGAGTCATGCAGAATAAAGACAAAGAAATAATGACTAATAACATATGTTACCATCTATTTTAATAATAATAATGATAACTATGGTTTTTTTTGCAGAAGAAGAATGATCAAATGTCAGGTTGATGATAGAAGCATAAGGCAATACATACATACTTAAAGCCCTATTATTAGAAGTAGTCAACATACATAAAGATTTGCCCAATTGGAGAACCCCTTTCTACATAAGTAGGCAATTTTATATACCTACTTAAGTAGCCTTACCTACCAAGGTACATAGAAACAGTCAAATTCGTAATATCATCCTAAATTGTATTTTTTATTTTTTCGTTTTTATTGTGCTGCCTAACAATAGGAGCATGACCTTGTGGCTCTCTCGTGCGCGAGATGAGGGGGGCTTCCAAGGAGGTAGGTGAAGGTAAAGCATATAATAATAACAAATATATCTATATGGTAGTCGAGGGAAAAGAATACTTAGGTAGGTCAAATCCACCATTGTTGTTGTTGTTGTTATTATTAGATTTTTCGCGCTCATTTTTCTTGCTTGAATAAAAAAGAAAGGAAGAAGGATGATGATACAGTGAGGTAACAATGGGCCACCACCCTTTCTCTGTCTGGGTAATTATAAAATTGCATCTCCTACCATATGATTGGCTCCCCCTTGCCATCCTTAAGATCCCCTCTCCCCCCCCCCCCTTAACCTCCCCTCTCACTCCCTGGGAAAGCAGCAGCCGACCTTCCTTTAATGGGAATTTAAGGCTAAAAAAATCCTAATTTTAAAAGTACATAACATAGCTACACACACACACCATAATTACTTCTTTTTTTTTTCCTCAAAAATCTTTGATCACGAGTTGATGCAAATATATATAGTATTATTATTATTATTATTATTCTATAAATATTTTGACTCTTGCAATATTAAAATATTTAAAAAAACCATACAAATCATAAGGCTTGTAGAGGCTTATGTTCAGCCATGATAAGATCCTATTGAATCACATGCTTTTCGTGAGAAGCGAACTTTTGTTTCTACGAAGAGTTCTAGTTTTTGAGGAAGTTCCACAATTATTTAATATTCGGACATACACTATTAGTCTGTTTTAAAGCAGTAGTTTTGACAAAATATGTTCATATAAAAGCTGTGAATAATATTTGTTCTTTAATATATTGTTTCAATATGTTTTGAGGTCGGAGGCTTTTGCGGTCAAGTTTCAACGAAGAGTTCTAGTTCTTTGAGGAAGTTCCGCAATTATTAATATTCGGACATACACTATTAATCTGTTATAAAGCAGCAGTATGACGAAATATATATTCATATAAAAGAAGTGAATAATTGTTTTGTTCTTTAATAGATTATTTCACTGTGCTATTGAGTTCGATGGCTTTTGCATTCAATTGTGTAATATTTTTTATAACTTATGAAGGAGTAGTTTTTGGTAAATGGCTTTTAATCAATCTATTATTTCTTATCAATTTATGCCATAGTAATTGGCATATATGTACTCATACGACTAACTTGCAAGATACGAATAAATATTTCATTGAGCAAAAAAGAAATACCATACAGATTGTAATTTTTTAAGAATAATACGATTAGACCTTGAGTTTGAACCTTTAACAATCATTTAAACGAATTATGTCAGTTGTATGACCTCATAACAATATCCAAATCGAATCTGACTAATGATCCCAACCTCTGATACATCTAATAAATTCTAATTTCATAAGTGTGATCCTCTGAACATAAATGACCGCTTTCATCAAAGGTAATATCATATCTCCCCAATTTTTATTATTTAAGGTATACCGAACATCATGAATGAGTATAAAACCAGAGAAGTTGTTTAAAAATAAATAATTATACGTTTTAGTTTTAAATTGATACCATGGGAAATAATTTACACTTAACTTTTTTTACAGCGATTGACAACTTACTGTATATGTAATTAAATCACAAAAAATGTCAATACATGTTCAATCAAGTTAATTATTTATTTAAACTGTATTATATTAAAATATATATTGTATACAAACCCATAATGAGATTATCATTTTAACAAGATCCATTAAAGTTACAATATTCAGCGCCTACTCATGAGTTTCACAAAATAAACAACAATTTAAAAAAAATCAAATCCCGAGTTGGTCTACCTTATCGAAAAGATTGTAGGCTTGCAGAAATAATTTAATGCATTTTCATATCCTCAGGGATGCAATAATATTGAAGGAATAAGCAACAAAATATTTATATACTTTTTGAACCTAAATTCACAGTTTTTTTTAGCATATTATAGGTATTTAAAATACATTTACCGATTGTAATGATTGCAGCTATAAGGCATGAATTGAGCCATAAATCCTCATTCAAACTTCCATCATTACTCAGTAACGGCAACAATATCTACACCTATATCAGAACGCTGACTGCGTGACCTTTAGCTCAGGGCTTTATTATAAGAAAAAGAGAAGAAGAAAAAAAAACAAGCTTTTGTCACTTATGATTCTAGTTATTTGCTTGAAGCTTATTTTATTTGAATATCATATTCATCATCAATATGAGTGTTTGCTCTTTCCCCACGCCAAGTCCCAAGTTCTCATTCCTTGCGCCTTCTTAATCCTCTTGAGTTTGGAAGATGTCCAACTGAGGGACATTCGGAACAAAGTATTTTTTTTTTGTTTACTGATGAGGGTTGTATTTTACTTCTATTGTTCCTTTAATCACTCTCTACCCTTCCACCGTTTCTTTAATTATTCAAGAAGGGGAAGAATATAAACACCCTTATAAAATCGAAAGGCTTTTATTGGATTTTAATGTCTAAGTATGTGATACATTTTGACAATATTTAAAACATTTTAACAAATATAAGCTGATATTGAATTAACTATACATAATATCTTGATGACTAAAGTAGTCAAATAAAAAGAGTTTAAAAAGTAATACAAGTTAAAGGGTTTTAAAATCAAGTATTGATCCAAGGGCCACCACCATCATTCTCTATTTCCTCTAGTAGGACAAGCTTCTGTACAAAGAATGCCACCGAAGACTGCAGAAGGTTTTTATGTAAATAATTCCCTTAATGCAACATATTAGTTACTCTATTTTCCAGGATTGGAGTGTTTGGGAGTTTAAAAATTAGCCAATCAGATCTTGAAAGCGTAACATGATGGAATGCTTTGTTTATTCCTTTATTTAAAAAACTCTACCGACAAGTTTCTGCCTAAAAAGGATGCTCTGGAAAAGAATATACATATTCTTACAAGCATTAAAATAGAATAAACAAAAATTAATCTTATGGAAAAAATCGTATCATATATAAATATATAGGTATTTACAATTAGGAATGATGTCCCTTTTGTTACTGACAATTCTCATAAAGTAAAATTGTGATGTCCAATATTGCATAATCAACAAATACTCTCATTGTTGAGGGCGCAAGTTCGCCCCCCCGAGAGGAGAAGGGCAATTTTAGTGAGCCTCATATAAAAGACCCTGGGTTCAATGGTCAAATTTACACGCACACACACTTATTCATACAACAACAACCATTATTAATAAAGGATTACATTTTCCAAATAAAAGAGCAAAAAAGGAAACAAAATGTTGGAGTGGATAATTAAATATCTATTTCCAAAGAATTGAAACATCATTCAATAATTAAAATTCATGTCATCTATACATATATGGGAATACCCTATTAATAAATATTTAGAGAGACAAATAAAGTAATAAGCTTTTGACATTGAGTAGGGTTTTCACGTAAATGCAGAGTAAGAATACATGAACGACTTAGGATACCTATTACCGTCTATTGTTATTAATTTCGTCTGAAAAGTTCTATGGATTTGACGTCATACACTTAACTATCGACACTCTAGAGTTTCTGGATTTTTACACAGACATACTATTTATAATAGGGGAAATACTTTGAGATTTTAAAAATAAAACAAATTGGATGACTTAACAACATGAAAACATCTATGAAATATAAAATCAAACTAACTACAACCACAGTTGATGCAAATTTTTGTCAGTAACCTGTCTTTTGAGATGTTATATGATGTACAAACATATAAATTTCTCAGACAACTTGACCCATTGATTTATTGCCGCTTGTCCTCTACACCAACTAAATTATTACAGTAAAAGAAGATTACACATAAGGGTCTAAACATGCCATAATATTTTTATCCTTTATAGAAGGATTACGTTCAACTTCCAATGCTGATCCACAGACAAACCTTCCAATCCAGAAGAAACCGATGTATTTAAAGGTTTCGGCATATAGTATGTTTATATTTAGCTATATTTTCTTTGTTCAATAAGACATAATATATATATATATTATATATATATATATATATATATATATATATATATATATATATATCTATATATATATATATATATATATATACAATTATATACATAGCTCCTAACTTATGCATGCCCATATTTTTTCACGTCAGAATTGAAAAATATCTAATTTTGGTAATAATTAAAATACATTTTCATGCTACAATTAAAGCATCGTAGATCTACATACATCTCATTCTTAATTTATCTATTTCACGGAACATTAAGTCAAGAGTTGCTAATCCAAAAGAAATACCCCTAAATGCCCAGAAAGTATATTATCAATTTTAAAAATCTATCATACATTCAGTTTTTATTTAAATCACTAAATAAAGGGTAACAATATAATATCTTTCGTCAAGTCCCTCTCAACCAATCGCTAATTAAAAAAGAACAAGCCACCCAATGTAGTCCCTTATTGGCCATAGGCTAAAAAAGGAATCATATGACGTCATATATAAATTAAGTCATTCCAATCAGCAACATATATGAGAAAAAATAGGCGTAGTAAGCGTTTGCGTAAAAGACAATAAAAAAAGAAAAAATAATAAGTTGAAGCCTCAAATATGAAAGAAAATTCAAGGATAGGAAACCCAAAAGGCTTCCAGTGTGATCCTAATTAATGGGCAACATATACCTGGTAGTACTTTTTATAGTTTTCGTCCTCATTATTACCATCGAGCGAGGATCCTCTCCTTACAAAAAAAAATAATAATGGCCATTGTGATTTAGAAATATGTAGGACGTAAAAAAAAGGAAGAAGAAGTCCACGCTTTCCTCACGAATACTTCAAATTACAAAAAAAAACTCTACTCTTTCTCCCCCCCCCAAAAAAATAAAGAATATTAAAGAGGATTTTTTTTGGCGATATAATGATCCTCTCCGAGTTCTCAGTTCAGCCACCTACTTCAAAGAAGAATAGATAATGATGATATCTCTTGAAAACATTAAAAAGTTACTTCATCTCTATATATACCAAATTACCATATTTTTTAAAGCTATATTTCTATATTTAAACCTACACAGAGTGACTTGGGCAGGTAGCCTCATAGAGGCTTGGATTCTCGCAAAGAAGCGATTCCTTAAAAGGGAGTTATGTGTGGTGGAATTCAGGGAATGTGGTGGATCTTATTCTTTAAAAATTGACGCTTTTTGTGAGTGACTTACCCACTTCAAGCATAAGGAATAGGAATAATAATGCTACTCAAACCTGATGGGCAGAAGAATATACAGGGTGTGATGAATTAACTCTAATATCATTGGAATCATCATGTCTGAGGAAGAAGGCCTATACGCTATAAAAAATCGCATTAAATGCATATCCCAGACGAGAATAAATAATAGAAATAAGGAGGGGGGGGGAGGATTTGAATTCTTTATTTAGATGATAAAATATGCAGATTTATATGAGCTTTTCATGTCTACTAGAAGTAATTTTGTAAATAATAATAAGAAGAAGATGAGTAGTCGTCTTTACGACATGGGAAAAAAGGAAGAGAAGAAGAAAATGGGAGCGCAGGAGGAGAGAGAGGTTGAGTGAGTGATGCTTAAATATGAATGTATTGTCTCTTACCACAGTACATTCTAACAGCACCCTTTATATATTTTTATTCAACAGTTCATGATAAAATATGTATACAATACGATATACAAAACAGATGCTAGTAGTAAAAAAAATCAACATATAAACATTATAGTTCATTATTTTAGCATCGTGCATGAATATACTCATTAACTTCTCCAAAAGTAATATTTAAACTATTAAATCATAAAGACTAAAAAGGGGTCTAAATGAATATTTAAATTTCTTTAGAAGTGATTTAAGGCATCTTTTAAGAAGAGGGCCGGAGGGGACATATTTGACCAAATCGCCAGCTAGCGTCCATGAGTTGTCCGTGACCGAAGGGATTCGGAGGTCCGTTGCAGCATATCCTGCGGAGGCGGATATACCCTTTATATTTAATATGCATTACGAACAAAAGTCTAAGACGCAATGTTATTGAAAAAAACCTCCGTTAATGAATAGGTAAATAATGAAATGCAGAGAAAACGATCAAAATACTGATAGACTGATGGATATTGATGTATTTGAATGGAATAACACACCTAAATATTACCAAATCATGTTGTTATCCTCCATTTTGAGCTACGTAAAAGTAAAGCGTTAAAGTAAAGTAGCGCATGCAAGGAAAAAGTAATCAAAAACAAATTGGCCAAAATTTGGTTATTTTCTTTAAATTTAGATGTCGCTAGTCCATGAAATTATGTCACAATGCTATTTAAAACCGGTTTAAAGGGATTAAGTTTGACTTTGTTATTATTTTCAAAGAGCTCTAGCATCAAAGCACCCCTTACGGACTAAAAACGAACTAATATTTTGCCAATTCGTTTTGGGAAAAAATGGAAGAATTTTGTGGTATGCATTTACTTTAACGTAAAATATCAATTATTTGCATTTCAAAAACATTTTGACCCCTTTCCCCCTATGACACTATTTTCTCTTTCTTGATCATTTTGTTTGAGTACATTTTTTTCATAGGACGTCTTTTTCTAGACATTTCTTCCGACATTTGTTATATAAAAATATGAATTAGGCCTCCCCAAAAAGGAATAAAATCTGGCATGAACAGAATAAATATTATTTCACATATGTTGCTTTCTTTTTAAGCAAAGATAATTTTATTTGTGGTGATGGCTATGGATAAATAAAAGCTTTTAATTCAGGTTGTGGTCTGTTGTCATTAAAATGGTGAAGTTTTAGGGGATGAAGGGAAATTATTTTTTTCTTTTTTATTCAACAGTTCATGATAAATATGTATACAAAATGATATACAAAACAAGTACTAGTAAGTAAAAATATACAACATATAACATTATAGTCAATAATTTTGGCATAAATTATTATAATTATATCTAGAGGAGTATAATTGTGCTCATTAAATAATTTAGAATAAAAAATTCAGTTATTGTATCTGGATCTCTTAGGGGTTAGCCCCAAATTCAATATACTGTTTTGTTCTTTTTTTTGTAGAATAATTGTATGAAGAATAAGGTAAAAACATTGTCATTGAGTATTCCTATCAACAAAAAATATATATATATATTACCATTCATTCTTACAATTGATGTATCTAATAATTTTTGAGGCTCTCTATTCTAATGTTCTCTTATGTTCATATTTTCATTGATGACGCCACGGAAGAAATCTAGAGAAATGGTTGTTAGGAGGTCGTCAAATTACATAATATTATATATTTCATGACGCAATATCTTCTTCCAGTTCATAAATTTAATTTTGTCTTGAATGGATTCATGAAGGATTTTTTTTACTCTCAACATATAAGACAATATTTAAGTAACTGTATCTATAACAAATAGTATAATGGGAAGGATTCTAAATGACCCAATAATTAAATTAACTTTATTTTCTAATTTTTATTCAAATTAGTATATATATATATATATATGTACTGCAAAATGTAGGTATGATTGCAAGGATTCCAAATAGTTTATATTTTTATTGTACATCCAAATTCAACAAGATATTTAAGTTTTGAAATAGTCATTTTTATGAAAAATACCCCAAAAATGAACATTTTGAAACTTTTTATCTCGTTTGATTTTGGATGTACATAAAAAATAAAAACTGATTTGAAATCCTTGCAAGCACTACCTACATACATTTTGTTTGAAAATAGCATTGAAATTAAGGACATTAGAGGCGATCGATTGGCGAAAAAAAATACTACATAAGTTTACTAAATAACTTTTGGGCCCGTATTGCGGACACTTCCATTATTCGATTTCATTCAAACTTTCACAAGATGATCTCCATGCACTAAAGTAAAATCATGGGGGACTCTCAAATCTGAAATATGTGAAATAAGAATCACCCTAATATATATATATATATGTATATACAGAGATAGCTATTCTAAACAACAAAAATCATAATATTTTTTTGCTTTGCAATGGCATAATAATTATATTTTTTTAATTTATCATTAAGCTCTTTAAGCATTATTTGACCCATTGAAGTATTTGATTACGTTCGGGTAAATGACAACAATTATGAATTAAAAGCTAACCTCTTGACCGACAAAAAAGTACATATATTGTGTTAGCATATGCTAAGTAACTAATTATTAACGGATCCATTTATTTAAAGGTTATTGTGTAGTTTCTTCAGGATTATTACTGTGCATCAAACCCCAGGGATATGTTTTAATATTGATCGATATTGCTTTTAGATCATATAACCACCCACATCACTAATTGCATGACAACGAACCTCAAATATTAAATATACAAATCAAGTACATGCTACTCGAAGATACTCGTCTAGTGTTTTGTTTTTTGTGTGTCAGTTAGGTAATATTTTATTCGGGCGTTTATTAAACAGTATCCTTAATGAATTACTTTTTTATGTTTAAATTTCATCCATAACCAGACTGAACCGATGTCGAACCAGATATTAAGCTCTACTCTACAGAAACCCCTTATAACCTTAACAAGAGAAAAGTATTTTTCTTCCTAATATTTAATTGAAGATATATATATATATATATATATATGATTTTTTCGGCAGCGGGGAATCTTTTTAAGTTTATTGCCGAAGAGGTTTTTACAAGTTCAATGGTAGGGCAATGATTAGGAGTTCCATAAAACTCTTTCTATCTCTTCCTTAAGTCTCTCCCTATGACGTCTCTGGACATCCTGATTACTTTGTGCGTAGATACTTCATTTCACTAAGTGGCCAAGATCCATAATACAATAAGGAAGGAAGACGAAGAAGTGAAGAAAAGAGTGAAACGAAATTATATGTTGCCATAAATATTTATTGTCGCTTTGTTTTTATAACTTCCAGGACTAAGAATTGGGATTTTTTAGAACCGTGATTGATTGAAGTATAAGGAGAGGGAATAGCAAAAAGAGCAGTGGTAGTATACTTTAAAGTATCACTACACTTGCGGCTTCAAATATCCATTCAGATAGAAGGATATCACACTTAAGAACAAAGATTTTCTCTTCTCAGGGGCTTCGGATCTATGTCATTTGTGAATCTTTAGTATTTTATCCTCGTCTGTTCCTATTATTTTATTAGAGACACCCTCATCTTAAGGAAATAATGGATACTTATTTGATGTCATCATACCTGTCAATAAATGGATCATCAGTCAATAACATGACGTATAAAAAAATAATATTGCGAGCGAGAAAATAAAAAAGATGAATAAGGGCTGTCAACTAATATATATGCTGTTAGAATCAAACGATTACATAGTTTTGTATTTCCTTTTCTATGTTTTTTACTAAATCAATTATAGTCGTTCATGATGTCAATACGTTTTTGTTGTTAAAAAAACTTAATTATCTAAAGTTTTAATGCTTTCAGCTTGTGAACATCAGCTGACAAACCCTCCTCAGTTTCTTATCGATTGTCCGTTGAGTGAAGAAGGGGAAGACGTCAACAGTTTCTTGTGTCCTATCAGGTTTCATTTCTTTAATAATACTAGATAATGATCAATGAATTATTTGTGATGTTTTTTCTACTTTTCTAGATTTGGTTTCATGGACATAATGAATGACGAGGTAAAAAACACGAAAACTAAGGATAAATAAAATAAATATCCACTCAATATTGGCTATAAACCACGGAGTTTACAAAAGATTAAAACCCATTCATTACAAAGGAATATATTTAATTGATATACACTTTTCACACAAACAAAACCTGTTATGACGATATGTTTTATTTTTATGGAGTCACTTAACTTTTGACCCTCCGGAACATGCATAGACACTATCAATATTACATTTTATTTCCCGTTCTATAAAAAATAAAACATAGTCCAAATAAATGAAGGACGGTATTTTAGACAATTTAATACTAACTTATTCGTATGACGTCAAATTTTTGTAACAACAATAGTTATTTCATTACAACTGTAAAAATACATATTATACATTTGTTTTATAATTAGGTGAATCCTATAATATTATTTTAAAACATGAATGTAGATATTCATAAATTCCAACTTTCGCGATAAAAATGTTTGGGCTACAATGTATATTATAATTCTTAGCATTTTTAAGGACTAATTCTACTTAGCTGGCTAATCACTAACGCACTATCGTGTTCAAAGGCCCTCATGGTAGTGTAACTCTCGAGGA
>CP045891.1:8396552-8441191 GCA_013387185.1 Caligus rogercresseyi | reverse complement strand
TTTTTAGTGAGCTGCTTGAGTCTTCTTCTATATTTAATATTTATATTTGAAATAGGGAATGTATTTTGTTTCAATTTAAATTATGATTGAGGGTAGAGAAATCACATAATTTAAAAGTTTTAGTATATATAAAATAAATATAATATATACATATATATAGTTTTTATGGGAGTTGAACGTTTGCTTGGTAAATGAGAAGCTAATAAAATTGAAGGATGTCTGTAAAAAAAATTAGTTATATAGGTACATCAATAATTTTTGAAAAAGAAGAAAGTTTTAGGGGTCATGCAGCTGCACTAAAGTGTATTATTAAATTCGATAAAATCAATAAAATATCAGAGGATGTTTAGAACATCTTAGAGAAAAATGAATCCAATATTCGAATTCAGTTAGGTGTCAGTGATGAGATACCAATACAGATTCATGGAGAGGAATAAGTTCACTCTATTCCTTACGGTTTCTGCTCATTTTGTTTCGTTTTGTTGAGGGAAAATAAGTGATAAAATCCATACTAAATCTATTATTATAGAACAAACAACTATTTTTGTAATTATTATTTGTTGTTTTTCCTTTGTTGAAGGTTAATTAAGATATCATATAATCAGTATTCATGAAAACATAAGTGCAAAAGTTCACATTCAATTATTTTATTAAGTGTCCTTTTGTTCTAACATTTTCAATATAGATTTGTAAGTTCTTAAGCCAAATAAGACTCTTTAATGTACGTTTTAATTCACAAAAACATTCATGACGTAGATGGGGAACATAATCACATGTCGAAACCTGATCATCTAAATTGTTTTAATGTATGTGACTATGTTCAATAGCCTTTACTTCTTTATGGAAGGAGACCGTGCTTAGATCAATTTCAGCTTTTTATAATTTCATATGTAAATAATTTATAAAGGGAAGCAAAATCCATTAAAATCAAAGTAGTTGTTTGATGCTCTTTGTTTCTTTTTATGAGAATCAAATCCATTCAATTTCCTTGTTAAGGCATAACATATTAAGTGATAGATACACTTTATACAAACTTTGATATTTAAGTAATAAATTATAAAACTTGTTCATATCGAATGATAATTTTCATATATTTTTACAATGAGAAAAAGATAAAAAATAACTTTGTTTTTATTACATTCAATGAAGTACAGAAATATATCGCTTTTACTCTGCGCTGGAGATCAAGATTCCAGGACGTGCTGATTCCCAGTGGAGGTTCGCGGGAGACTGGTTCGCGACTTTCCCTCATTCTCGGACAAAACAGTGAATGATCTTAAAAAACTCTTACGAACTTATAGAGGTTTTATCAGAAGACATTTATGTAATTAATTTACCATTTTTATTATTATTGTCACTGTGATTTTTTTACCGTTTTTACCGCATTGTTTTTTACCAAAAAAAATCCTTTTTAACGACTAGAATGTTTGTCTATTGAAATTGACTTTTATATTTGCGATTTAATTTTAAACTAGAATGTTTATTTATATATATGTAACTTCGCTAAATAAAATAAGGTCGAAAAAATACATATATATATATATCGCTTTTTTAATAAGTGTTTTTGGAAAAAAAATGTTCGAGAATTTTTTTTACAAATTAAAAGAATATAAAACGGAAACAGTACAATTACATATTTGGCGATCCTATTTTTATTTGTCGTCAGTGTAAAATTGTTGTAAATCTAAAGGATAAGTGTTATTTACCTTTTTTTGCCTCACAACTAAACCGATTATCACTGATTTACCTTTAGATCCTGTTTTTATTGATACTACATTCCAGCACTTTGATAAAAGCCAAGTAACATTTTCCCACTATAAGTACTATAAATGAATTATGGAATAATAGCTTCTTATATAAAGTTATACTGGAGTCTTTGAGCTATACCCCTGTTCTTTTTAGTGTTTATAAAAGACAAGATTACTAGAATAAGTAACATAAGTTATACATGATTTTGATTATGATGCTATAATGATGTGATGGGTCTTGCTTCAGAGGGTTAATTTTAAACCACAATGTTTATTTACGATTTTGTTGTCACAACCCCTCTTGCTCTTTTTATTTATATTGTATATATTATGTTATGTATGATTTTTAAATAAATGACCCATTAAAAAATTAAGTGACTAGACTCAAGAGAAATTAAATTATTATAACTATATATTTTTTTGGAGTAAAACACAAATGATTTAAAAAAATGTGAATTTTCGTTATAAAATGGAATGAATAACTACATCAAATCATATGTCATTTCCCTGTATAATCATTGTTAATATGAACTACTGTTTTTTTTTACAAACATTAAATAATGTATTCCGTTTTTGCGTAATGATAACGTGTCACTCAAGTAAATAACAATAATAATCATGAGCATTTAATTAATGTTTATAATATCTAATCAATTTTTATCAATTATGCTATTTTGGAGTATCAAAATGGACACAAAAGAACTTCTTCCAAATATTAAATTTTGGTCAGCTGAATGCGAGGGCTGTGCCTTTGTATAAAAGAAATATCCTAATCCAGTGGAGCCCGAGGGCACATTGGCCATGTATTTGTAATCCAAATCTGCCATATATGTAAACTGCAGACTCGATAGCACATTGAAGGTGGATTTGTATTCTACATTACCAATAGTTATGATTAAAATGTTTTTTTTTAATGGGTCTCTAAGAAATGTCCCCAACAAAAAAGTATAGGTATCTGTATAAAAAATGATTGTATCCAAATAATATCTATGTAAGAAGTGACTGGCTTAAAAATGACAAACGCTATATTCCCCCTTCAAGTCTCCAGTTCTAAGTAAACTTATTTAGTAATTTTTTTCGCGCATTCGATCGCCTCTAATGTCCTAAAGTTTGATGCTATTTTAAACCTACAAAATGTAGGTATTTTAACAAAGATTCCAAATCAGTTTTTATTTTTTATGTACATCCAAAATCAAACGAGATAATAAAGTTTCAAAATGTTCATTTTTCGGGTATTTTCCATAAAATGACTATTTCAATACCTAAATTTCTCGTTGAATTTTGGATGTACATAAAAATTAAAACTAATTTGAAATTCTTGCAAGCATATCTACAGTTTGCTGCAAATTGTTTGAAAATAGCATTGAAATTAAGGACTTTAGAGGCAATTGAATGGCGAAAAAAAAATACTACATAAGTTTACTAAATAACTTTTGGGCCCGTTGAGCGGATACTTCCCATTATTCGATATCGTTCAAACTTTCACAAGATGATCTATATGCACTAAAGTAAAATCCATACGCTCAAATCCGAAAAACGTGAAATAAGAATCACCCTAATATATAATACATATATATATATATATATATTAGATATATATATATATATATATATATATATATATATATATATATATATATATATATATATAACCGAACTGTTAAAACAATAGGTGTCAAAATGCATATAGGGGTATTTTTTTGCCTACTTGGTTCGATAGAATTGCATTCGTCTTGATATAAATAAGCATTATAGCATTATAATTAGTCGATCGAACCTAAGATCGTATAAATGAGGTTGACCTAAATTGACCTTCCCTCTCGACAGTCGAACCTGCCCCTTAAAGGAGTATTTTATACTAATTTACGACTAGACAACAAGTATTAAGGTACTTGAAAAGTATAAAAACTTAATCACTGCAATGATATTTCACTACAACGATCCTTATCAAATTAAACAAACAATACACATTTATATTCGATATTAAGTATATGTTAGGTATATGTATTATGGCCTCACCATTTATTTAATTCTAAAATTTGAAAGTTCATTGAACATGCAACATGTAGAGTTACGTAAATGAAATAGCCTACATTTTTTATGTGAGTCTCAATTGCACTTGTATATAACAATATTTAAGTGGAAGTTAAATGGCCATGTAACATATTGTAGTGTTATTCATGACTCTACTCAATGTTGAAAAAACTGATGTATTCTTAGATTTTGTTAATATATTTTACTCTATTTATTTTCTGGATAATATGCTTATAACCATTTAGTATTTGGTGCTGTCAATATGATAAATTTTATGCATTGTTTAATTAAAAAGTATATTTTTGGTTAATAGAACAGTAAATAATGGATTTTTAATAAATAGTCACCTAATCGGCTAGCTAATATTTTGAAAATTTATGATTTTCCTCATCTAAAGTGCGGCAAAGCGTTTTCCGTAACAGCCTATTAATTGTTAAGCCAAAATATATTCCTTTAAATAGAAACAACTGAATTTGGAGGTTGCTTACACTAAAAGAAACTCTAAATTTATGATTGGTTACAAATATTGGTCAGGAGTCCGAACTGCAAGGACCTTTTTTATGTTTATATTTTTCTCTCGTCCTATAATGTTTTTAAAAGTATGTCGTTATTTCGTCCAAAATATATTGTATCTTTGCATTAAATAAATTGTACTCCATGGTCGACAAAAAGGTGTTCCCGCGATTCGCAGGTTTGTTGTACGAATCAAAACGATTTGAAGAAATCAGAGAGTAGGATTGAAAAGACAGGGTTCTCACAGATTGCATTCTTATATTATTATTTGAGTTGATGGTCAGAAAACACATGAATAAAATGATGTTCCATCTCATGGTACCAACTATTTTTATTATTATTCAATCATACTTTCTTTGCATTAATCGCATTCTATAAAGTGTCCCAGTCTGGTATCCTTACAGATGATAGGGGAAGAGAAACTTTTTGATTTTTTTTTGGCTATAAATACTGTATTATTATTATTCAACAAAAATATTGTATGTTTTTTTTTGCTATTTGGTTCGATAGAATTGCATCCAACAGGATATAAATAAGCATTATGGCATTAAAATTAGTCACTCGAACCTAGGATCTTATTAAGAGGTAGACCAAAAATGACCATCCCCTCTCGGGATTCGAATCTGCGCCCCAACATTGAGAGTTGGACACGCCTTAGCACGTACGGCTATCGAGCTCCCTTATGATATTAAAACATTATAAAATGAGGATTATTTACATATACTTTGTACGATGTGAGAAAAATATAAGTCTTAAAATAATGTAGATTAGTAAATCATACTTTTATAATAAAAAATATATATTTCATCCATAAGGATAATAAACAAGGACCTTTTCCTCGAACGTGATCGGTTTGAAAGAGTGTATTATAAAAAATAGTTGGTATTATGAACCATCATTCATTCCAAAATGTTATTATATCAATTCAGGCATAGGAATATCATCCTTACAATGGTCCTATATAATAGAGAACATGATGCCGAAGTCACGTATGGCACTGTGATATTTATTCGCTCTCCGTTGTTTGAAAGACAGCGACAGGAAGGCTTAAGAGAGAGTAAGTGATTTTTTAATCATTAATATGGAGCGTGTTCTCACATCACTTCTCAAATACTCCGATATCCAGCGCTACCATACGTGATATCGTCACTCTATATACTCAAGACGTTTAAAAATCCTTTAAAGTGAGTCCTTCAATAACATAGGTATATCCCATGATTAATTAAAGCATTTCCTGACGCTAAAGAATGCATGAATATTTATATGATAAAGGATCTAAATATAAGACGTTGAACAAAAAAAGAGCTACCAACTGAAAATAATATATATATATATATCAGAGCTGCGACTACCGAATGTAAATCGGTATTCGATACTACCGACGGTAAATTTCAAATACCGAACCGATTATAGGATATTCGGTAGAAACTACCAATATCGTACCGATTGACAATTGGTACGGTATATTGAAAGTACGACTTTTGTGACATTCACATAGAGACATAAAGATATAGAGAATTATTCCCTTCAATAGCAGAGGAACATCGTTCAACTGTCGCTTTGCCCAAGCACTCCCTTGTGTGAAGAACTTGAACTTCGAAAAATAAATAAACAACTACAACTTATAGTATTATAGAACAGATACATTCAATGTAAGCTTATGCTATGCATTGAATACTAGAGTACCTGAAAGTGTATTTAATATCGGACAATAAGAGACATTAAATGAAAAAAAAAATATAGCCTTCCATTTCCTACAAAATCCAAGTACTTATATAATTCATATAAGATTAGTATGTAGTACATTTCAAATAATCTCTAACAAATTATAACAAATGATGTATTTAACTGCTCTTTGTTATAAATTGTCCGATATTTAATGCATATGAAGTAGTAACAGCAATATATAAATAAATTTCTCTCTCTTTCTAATCTGCCGTACCGAATATCGATCGATACTGTAGATATATATGATAAAATCTACCGAATACCGATATCGATCAGTAGAAGGTATATACCGAATACCGAACCCGCGGTAGATTTTTCTACCAAATCTCAGCTCATATATATAAATAAATATATATATATATATTGATGAGTTTACGGGGACTGTCATAGAGTCATATCCCTAAGTGTATTATGATCGAAACCCATTCATGGCATTCATCATAACTTTATTCAATCGTCTTCTTCCTCAGAAATAACCAGTACAAAGCATCATACTGGTTATGTAGTATTTAAAAGAAATATTTTACTTTTTTGCAACGTGCTCATCTTCTTTCTTTTCCTTCTCCTCTTTAGTAAGGCCTGTTGACCTTCCATGAAAAGAGGGGGGGAGGGCAAAAATGAATCTCATAGGCACAAGAATAACATATATATATATATTATTTATATAACGTAATCGTCAGGGTAGGATGATCAATAAATATAGTTGATAGTCGGAGAGACATCATGGAATTTAAGGAGGAAATGATGAAAAAAGATCTTCATTATTATTATTACTGTCTTGTCGTCTTCGTTTATTGGGATTAATCAATTCAATTAAATCTATATATAAATCATAAGAAGAAGAGATTACGATTTTGCATTACTCTAAATAATAGTTTTAATAATAATAATAACTCAGATATTAAGACAAATGCTCTTAGATTGTATGTAAGAAGGATAATACGAAACCTGCAAATAAGAGGCTTGAAACTGAGCCTTAAACAATGCTAAGAATACAAATTATTTTATCATACATAATACCCTCTTTTTTGTACATATGAATAATAATGGAAGTAGGCAGAGGCAACAGCTAATCATCTCTTTCTTTCTTTCTTTATCCTTCTTTCTTATTGTTGCTTTTCGATGGATGTGATAAGTTTTTCCATCTGTGTCATGTGTTGTTCGGGAGGATACTTAATACCCTATTGCATCTTTGCTTCTGAAGTAATTATGAACACTTGAGAGAAGGAAGTAGAAAAAATAGCCTATATCAAGAAGATCTCAGGATATGACTAAGGTGTATCAATTGTTGTTTTGTATGTATTTATCGATAAAACAGGAGAGAGAAAAAAGAACATAACTATTGATGCGCGGCTATTTCATTTTATATATTGGCTTTCAGCTTTTAGCAGATATTTATGGATTTCTAATCGAATGATCAATGGAAAGCGACTTAAAGCCCAATTGGGGCCGAGGTGTTACACAGCACATACGATGATAGAAAAGATATGGATGACTTTTTAAGGACATGGAAAAGCAGCATTTTTGGGCTATAAAATGTATTAACAGCAAATTTAAGACTTTTTTGCATAACAAACTACAACAGCTGAGAATTGCAAAAATGATAGGAAAAAAGTAACTAATAAAGAAACATGAAGATACTTCTGCGGATTTGAGACCGCCTGGAACCAATTCTTAAAGAATTTAGAAAAGCTCAATGGTAGAATTGTACATAGAGACTTTTATACTAGGTAATATTTGAGATGAAAGAAAATAAATTATCTGGACAAAGGCTTATCTCATTTTTTTTTGCGACCCAAACTACACTTTGTTTTGAATATTTCGATGCCAATATACAGGCATTGAAAATGCTTCTTGATCACAACTACACTGATATTTCCAGTAGCCCTTGTTTAACCAATGCTATTATTTCCTTGTTGGTGAATTAAAAGTTGAATATCCACTGAAACAAGAAAACTAAACTACATGGGCCATTTCCATATTTTAACCTAACCTTGGTTTGCTTCATTCTACACATACTTATCATTGCGTGTTTCAGCAATCCAAATATCAACTAAATTTCTTAGAAGCATATAAAATCCTCACAAAAGTGTAGGGAAAAATCAACTGGTAGAAATCATTATTCTATTGATTCTCACCTTAAGCTAAACCCAATGAGACCCTCACCAAAAAAAAGAACGTATATATTCACCTAGAATTTGGATAGCTTAGTCAATGAATATTGTTACTATCTTTCCCACATCTATATTTCAAATCGTGTATCAACAATCAAAATATAAGTTCTTTGAAAAACAATGTACATATAAAATGATCAAATTATTTTTTCTACATATAAATGAACTAATACAAGAGCCAAAACAATATAATTCAAAGTGGGTGATTCCTTTTTGTTTCTTTTTGTATGTGTGTATATGTGCTTGAGAAAAAACAAAGAGATAGAGAATCGTTGCTCAACAGACCCGAGACCTGCATGACCACGAATGAGATCTAAAAATACAATTACTTTTAAACAAAGTCCAAAAACAAAATCAAGTTGTTCTGAATTCATTAACAGTGAACAAATTATCAATAATAAAAAGAGCTTATAAATTGAACCTAGGTTTTAGTTGTCGTTGTTTGTCTCACTTTTTCACTTGTTGCGCAGCAACGAATAGCTGAGAGAAGACCAGAAAGAGTTCTGTGTTTGAAAAATGTGTCCTAAAAAACTATTTGCAATAAACAATGACTGATGGGTGGTGTGAAAAAGGATATTTTTTACAGGGTGCGTTTTTTTAAATAAGTATTTATAGAGGTGACAAAATTAATACTTGGGGGAGAATTTGGGGTTGAAGGGACGGAGAGGAGACTAAGATTGCAAATGATTATGATAATATAAACAACAGCGTACAGTTTATATGTAAAATGATATATGAACAGTAATAATAATATAATAATATATGATTAAAAATAACAACATTGCCATAATAAATATGTACAAAAATGATTCCTTTAGAAGGGTATGCTGGACGCAAACATTTTTTCGATGAGTGGAGGTGCTGGGACTAAGTCCTCCCATTTGAGAAAGAATATGCGTTGTAGCCCTTGCATTGAGAGAGATCGTAGGGCAGGGAGTCGATCCAGGATGCGCGTCATGTAGTGTTCCTTCTTTTGAGCGTCTGGATTGTAGGTGACGGGTCCTTGAGGGAATTTATGATTTTGTTCTCGATGGACTCCACTTTCTTGGGCTCAGAGAGACCGTGGCGCTCTGTTGGAAGGGGGAAATGGGATATGAATTAAGGTTCCAGGGGGTGTCAGTTAAGAGGGATAATAGTAAAATTCAACACTAGATAAAGATTGATGGAATTGCCATATTATTTTTCATAATGCGTTAAAATAAACTGCATCCGTGAGTGGGTTAATTCAGTAGAGACGTGTTTAACTCTTTGCAGGATCGACTTCCCCAAGAGCGGAAGTTTCATTTTGGATCTACCTCATTGGAAAAGTTTTTTGGGTTCGATGGATGGAACTTACATGCTTTAAATCTTGTTCAAATCCATCGAATCAAATCAAAAATAAAATATATTCCACGGGGGAAATAATATATAACACAGCGTTTTTACGGCTAAAAATGGGGTTCTCACAAAAATACTATTCTATATTACTTATAAGTATATTAGAAATTCAATGATAGGTGTGGACATGACAAAAAACAAAAATACTATGGTTTATGGTCTGGTCAATATTATAACCTGCAACCTGAAACCATCAACTTGTTTATCGCATATCCTGAGAAGGAAGCAAACGTAGGTCAAAGGAAGGTTTGTTGTACTTCAAGACAGCCAATATCTCTTTGTTACATGGAAATATCAAGTAAAGAACATTGATAACCCAAGAGTTCGACATGTGTTTTCTTCCTGAATTGCTTTTCTTAAATAAGATATGTGCTCAAAATGTAAAGCTGTCTTATGATTTTAACATTTAATTTAATAGATCAGTGTCATTAATTTATGACAGTAATTTAATAAGTACATATTGAATTAATAACTTCAATAATACTTCATCAAGCATTAATTCATATTTTTTGCCTATACGGTTCGACAAAACTGCAGCATCCTAATGGATATAAAAAAGTATTATAGAATTAAAATTAGTTTATCGAATCTAGGATCTTATCAATGAGGTGGACTAGAAATGACCATCCTCTCTTTTGGGATTCGAACCGTCGCCCTCAACACTGAGAGTTGAACACGCCTTAATGCAAAAGGCCATCGCACTCCTCCGTTCATGTTTGAAATAATTGTAACAATACAACCAAAAACTTGCTATTATAATTGTTTATCTACAAGTATACAATTTGGAATGGTATTACTTAGAAATAAAATCGACAATTTGTGTTGCGTCAAATGAACGTATCACCGATCCTTTTTCACATAATCATATTAAATTATTTTGGAAATTTGATAGACCAATGAGCATGAGAGTACCATAAATTAATTCAATATGGCTTTAACAACAATAACGTACAATATGCGTTAATAATATTACTTTTTTCTAAACAAGCGTATCGCTATAGATGTGCCCCTTGAAGAAGGTTACAAAATATATTATTTGAAAGATGAGCATTGAAATAAATATATAATTTTCAAAATGCCTTTGGGCAAAAAAGGAAAACAAGTTTTACCATATAGCTTCTTAGTTATTGGTCAAGTCACAATGAGTATTTTGTTTCCATAGGGTAAAGTTTTTTCTCCAAGTAACAAATAAATACGGCGGCCCTGTCAATCGCCTGGATATTCAGTACTACCCCTTTCCATCTACTAGACCTTAATGCTAAGTCCTTGAGAGTCAAAAGCAGACTATAAAATGGATCGCAAAATAACCATTAACCTACGAAGCACAGCCTAAGAATGATGCGAAGGCAGCTAAGGTGTGTCTAGCTTAAAATAAAATATTAAATAGATACATACTAGTGTATATATATATATATGTATATATCATCAAGGCTGTGAGATGAAGAACAGAAGAAGAAGAAGGATTTTTTGTTCTTTATTCAAAGGATGCTTTAAAACAATTGCTTTTATAAACATAACAATAATAATAAAGTTTTTTGCAAAGTCCAAAAAAAGAATGCAGAGATGATGAGCACATAAGAAGTTTGTGGGGTAAAAGGGGATCTTACCGTCCTTACCATTGACTAGTATGAGACCACAGAGGCAGGAAAAGGCGGATATGTCTAGTTCCATGGAGTGAAGGCCCCGGGAAAACTCATTAATCCCATTCAACCAGTCTCCAAAGGTTTGCTGGCACTGACTTACGTGCAGGACGACGCCATTGCAAAAGGTGTAGCGATCAGAGTCGGGATTGGATCTGAAAGAAATATCAAGGGTGTTTATCAGACACTTGGTGTGTATTGCTTTGGCGGGGAACTCTTACCTATAGGCCAGTCGGAGAACAAAGAGCTCCAGACATGAGGTTTGAAAGAGGAGGTCCCTATCACTTGGAGACAGCTCAGAAATCCCGGGGATCCTCTCACAGAAGCCTCGAATTACCTCTATGGAACTGGTAAGCACGTGATAAAACTGTCCGATTTTAATGGCTTCGTTTGCCAACATGTTTCCTTGGAGTCACGCTCGTCCTCTAGCGGAGTCTCTACAAACTAAACCATACAATGAAAACATTTAGTACCCAATACTAATAAGTACATACACATATTTATAGAATCAAATATAACTTTTTTTCCTCTCCCCCCTTGCTTAAAATTCCACAATAAGATATTTCATGTTATTTGTAGAGCCATGATTTTGATGAGGTCTTTTTTGTTTTGTGGTTGGTACTTATAAATATTTGAAATACATAAATCTACGATACTATCTTCATCTAGTTGGGCACTTCTCTTTAGCATTACGGGTTTGAATTTGCTAATGTAGTATTAAAATACATACAACAACAAGTAGAAGAGGAGGATTGCTCTAAGTCAGGCTTAGGCCATGGTAGTAATTTCGATTCTGACATTTAAAGCTAATGGAGGGTACATTATTGTTATTATTATAAATATCTATTCTCTCAAGGTCAATGATGTATTGTGCACTTACTTGCGAGTAGTCCAGGTTGTTCATGTCGGGTGAGGTGTCAATGTGAGCTCGAACCAGTGAGGTGATGAGGCTCACTGGGGGTGAGGAAGGGGATTCTGCGGGGCTTTTGGGCTTGGAGGGAAGTCGACCTCGGCGGCCCTTGAGACTGTCCGTCCGCACAACCTCCTTGACCATGCCAACGGCAAGACATTTTTGGAAGCGACAAAACTGACAGCGGTTTCGGCGCCGCTTGTCCACGGGACAGTTCTTGTCCGCTAGGCAGACGTACTTGGCGTTTTTTTGGACGGTTCGCTTGAAAAAGCCTTTACAGCCCTCGCAGGTACGGACGCCGTAGTGCTGACAGGCTGCGTTGTCCCCGCATACGGCACAGAGGAGGGAGGCCTTACTTGGGGAACCGGCCTCCAGGGAAGATGGAGGAGGCACTCGAAGACCCACCTTTGAAGACTCACCGCTGGAACTCCTGAAAAGGAATATTTATTCAGACATTGCTTCAGGGAATGTAAGCAAGATTGTTTTACAACCTAGCTACAAGATCCTTTTGACAGCTACATTCTTAACATTTCGTTGATATATATAAAGGGTCAACCTCATTGGCATTAACTAACTACATGTTGTTTTCTGATTTAACTGACATCCTTCTTTTAAGATAGTCTTTCAGCGTACAATACTATACCCAAAATACGATTTGATTGGTAATCTATTTTGTTCCATGAATATACAGAAAAAGACTTACAATAGTCGGCTTTATTACTCATAATGAATAAACTTACAATAATGTATCTTAAATAGTCTATTTAGAAAATTGTACTTAAAAAATGAAAGTGTCAAAATATATCGTTGATCATATTTGCAACATTGATTACACTGGGATATAGAAAATGGATAGAAATTAACCAGTCATAATATTGCGCTAAATTTATCTGATTTAACTAACAATTGCTGTAGCTCAATATTCGTAGCATAAGTTAACTCTAATAAAATATTGCCTTTGTTTAAACTAAAATGTATGATTATTTTTTTCATTAAATATATCAAATTAATATGCAAGTTGGTACTGGCGATAAGTTTTGGGATTACTTACTAAATATTTCAAATAGAGGAATCACTTTTGATATGAAAATAATGATATAAACGGTTGTTTATATGGGCAATAATAAATAAAAATACATAATGAATAAAATTAATATGTGATGAGTATTGTTTAATAAGTAAGGGGATTTTTTCTGTTCTAACGAATTCCATGGCTGGAACATAAATATCAGGTATATATTTTCATAAGAAATTATTGACTCAAGGGTATAAAACATGCATTCCTATGTTTGAAAAACTTGTATTTAAGTTTTAATTTAACAAATGTAATTTTAATTAACTATCTTAAAAGAAGGATTAAACTAATAAAGCTGAAACTAGATATGTAAAGCTGGCCGCATAAACTTCCCTGAGCTGAAGGAACAGCATTCTTTTTGTACATAAAAAGTCCTGTTTGCATCTGAAATAATTTGCCAAACTTTGTTTTTTATATTATTTTCAGTATCAAGAACTTTTCTGTATTTTGATTAGCTAAGCAGAAGCGCCAAAAAAGACAACTACGCCATATACTGTTTCTTGCCAATGGAAACTAAATAATGAGTCCTCGTTGTTTCTACTCAAGGTAGAATGATTTGTGATTTTGATTAACAAATTCATCGAGATAATTACTCGAGGTTCTTTCACCAACAAGTTGAAATGTTAAAATACAAAACAAGCTTTAGTTATCTGATAAGCCAATAAGTATATGTTTTAATTGTAAAGGCAGAATAATTGGTTACTTAAATGACTGACACCATTCAGTTGTTTATTTTATTAGTTTCCTACATAGAGTCTTAACAATATAATTATAGGCAACATCATGGGAATACAAAGTTTTTAGCATGCGTAGCCAGTGACAGTCCTAGGAAGTTAGAGGCTCGGTACAAAGAACCATTTTTAAACTCAAACTCATGTTCATAATATTGTAGTGAAATAATGATCACGGAGCCCCTGATTGGATAGCCCGATCTTGTTTAGTACTTAAGAACGCCACTGAGCCTAGCGTTGAGTTGGCTTAAAAATTTTACTTGAAGGCCTTGTATTTTTTTTTTTGCAGTTGTAGATATTTAATGTTTTTAAATCAGAGACATTACAACGTTGGTGAGTCAGTAGATCGAAATTGATATGAATAATGTAATAGTAATGAAAATACTCTTACCCTTGACTAGTTGAAGCCCGCGGCGCCTGTGTTTTCTAGCCAAGACGGGTCGTTCGAAGTTGCTTGTGGATGCGGATGTCGTCGTGGAGTTGCTGGTATTACTATTATTATTGTTGTTTAGATTGGAGGCGGGAAAATATGAGGGAGAATTGGGCGAGGGGTAGAAATTGGTGCTTTGGTAAGGGGGTGCAATGCTTGGCACAAAGGCCGTCGTACACGTATAGGTGGGCTCCTTCTTCAGAAAACTGGAGGATGCAGCTGTTTGGTATGAGGTGAATGCTGAGGAAGCTGAGGTGGTGCTGACCGGCGGGGGTGGTGGTGAGGAAGGCGGGAAACCACAGGGCTTGGAATCGGGCAGCTCCGTCTTGAAGGGGTATCGGGGCTCCAGAGTTGTTGGCTGTGGGACCCCAACAACAGATGCAGCAGCAGCAGCAGCTTGTTGTTGCTGTTGTAGATGCTGCTGTTGTTCGTATTGCTGTCGTGTATAAGTGTCTAAGAAGCTAGGGAGTAAGTGACTAGGGCTGGAGGGTAGTAGATGGATGAATGTCCTGGAGATGAAGAAGGAACTACGAGGGGTGAGGGGCCTGCTGAGGGTGGTGAGGATCCCCGATGCCCCTGATACTCGATGGGATGCGTGATGAATTCACCATGAAATGCACTCGGGATGGAATCGTCGTAGGATGATGACTCATAGGGGGACTCCCCTCCGCCATGGACATGATGAACCACGTTGCCTTGTGAATGTTGTGGGTGAATGCCCCCACCTCCGCTAGCGCTGCCGCCAGGATGATTGAGGTGACTTGGAGTTCCGTAGGAGCCCAGGGACTCCAAGAGCCCCTGATGGCATTGCCCGGCATGTATATCCTCTCCGTAGTCATAAGGCTTATCCCATAGCTTGAGGAGAGGACGTCTGCAAAGGTAGCCGAGGATGAACCAGACGAACCAAAGTTACTTGTCTGCTACATGAAATAAACATGAAATACCACCTTTAAGTAAAGTTAACAAAATGATTGTTGGGGTAAAAAATAAAATGCATTGAATACGTTTTTGCAGTCATGAAATCGAGCTCCAGTCTATGAGGTTGTTGAGGTAGAATTGGTGAGGGGTTAGTAGATCTTTTATCCACTTTGACGGAAAACCATTCAAGACTTCCAGCATGCAAGAGAGAGAGAGAGAGCTCTCAAACACACACACAAAAAGCTCTGGTGTGATATATATATTTCGGAAGTTTGTTGTTTTTGTTGTTTGTTTAGGTTATATCAGAGCACAAAACGGGTAAGAAGGTAATAAAGAGGACAAATTCTAAAGTACTAAAGGCAAACTCAAAACTAGGTGGGTTATCACATCTAGAAAAGAAGAAAAAAAAATGAAAGAAACAACAATTATGGAACATGCAAAAGGTTGAATAACGATAGAGAATGCAGAGCTCTTTCATAAGTTACACACATTTAGATCCTTGAACCTCAATTATCACCTTTTTAGATAAAATAAACACAATCAAATCCCCTTAAGACGCTCTGAGTTTTTTTTAGCTATGTGAAAGAGAGGTGAGATGCTAACCTGCTGAGATGATGAGGCCTGTGAGCTATGAATTCCATGGGGCAGTTGATCGTTGCTGTGGTGAATAATGGGTGAATGATGGAGGTGTGAGGGCGGCGTTTGATGCAAGAGCATAGTCGGCTCACCACCAGGGCTACGACTAGGTGGGGACGGCGGCTGGGCTGGTGATTGCAGGATGACTTTTGCCTCTGAGCAATCCCCTTGAATCGTAAAATCCTCCACAACTTTAAAGAAGAACAAATAATTTATATACAACAGATAAAATAGACGTCGAAAGAAACACAACAACAAACAATTGATTTTTTTTGTCTTTTTTTTTTGCTCCTATATCATCATATAAAGATGAATGTTATTGTATGTGTTTAGCCTAATTATTTATTTATTATATTGGGATGCTTGAATGAAAAGAATAATAATAACAAAAAAAAGAATAATTAAGGCTTACTACTACAGGAAAGCCATCAGCATCCCCTCCCCCCTTACGTTCATATAAGGACCTGACATTTAAAAAAAGTAGGAGTATAAATGAAAAAAACATATAACAATAATAATAATAAATCTTCTCATGAAAAAGTAGCAAATCAAGAAAATCAATAAAGTCCTTTTCTTTTTAAAATAATAAAAGCGGGATCTCCATTACGGATATCTTATGGTTTTGATGATAGAATATCAAGGGGACCCATTCATAAACATACATTTCCAAGCCAAGCAATGAGTAAATAAAGGATTTGAGTTCAAGGGGAGAAGAGGAAAAAAGAGGAAGAAAGGCAGTAGCCAAAAATAAAATGTATAGTTTTATATATACTTAAGACGATGAATGTGAAAGCAAGCAACAAGTTGGGGTTAATAAATAGACTTAAGAAAGGGGGGAAAAGAACGAGAGTTGTTGAAAAGAAGAAAAAAATACACTTTTTGAAGGCTGCTAAAGGCTACTTATATCAACCGCTGCTTTTGATACACACATACATTTAAAGATGCATTTTGACTTATATTTTGATAATGATACCTATATAGTGGATGTTCATCTTCAAGACACGCTGTTTTTAAGGAAGGTTATTCATTCATATTCTTCTCTTCTAACACTGTTGATGCAAACATCTTTATATGAAACATTAAAAAATGGTTTGATTTTTTTAACATGTATATTTTATAATATATTTTTTCAGGTTTTACTGGTTAAGAGTAAATAATTTTGAAAATATATGCATTTTATTTACAAATTCAAAGTACAACATAGAGCTCACTTCAGAATTTCTTTTTGACAATATTTTATTTCGATTACCTCGGATATAATTTGAAGACGTCCGTTGTTCCTTTAGTGTCTCATCGAATAACACAATTATCACACTATCTAATTCATTATGTATCTGCATACAATATAGATGCTTGTTTATATTTTATTTTTAATGATAAAATTTAGATTCACAGCGAATATTATGATGATAATTATTATTATAGATCCCACTGATAAATATATATTTATGTATATTTGATAGATATATATATTTGCAACTATTTATGCTATATTATATATTTATAATATATAATAAAATAATAAATAGCAGATCAAAAGAGCCTCCTGTCATATAAGCACACGACCGGGCTCCTCGAAAGCTAATAAGACTTTGATTGAGATTATTACAACACACAGACAGATATCTACACGCATGTTTTTGAACGTCTGACGTCACTCAGGTAATGACGTCAAATACCAAAAGGCGCGCAGGTGGAGGGAGAGAAGAAGGGGACTCCTAAAAAACATAGTAGTTGTATTAGCTCTGTGTGTTTCTTTCTTCGGCAATTTGAAAAAAATATTAGCGCGGAGAAGAGAGGGGGGGGGAGGGATACAAAAGGGATACTTCCGTAGGGAGCGAGGTAAGGCTTGAAGCAACAGTTTATAGGTATTATTTTTTATTTGTTTGAATAAATATTTTTATATATCTACTAAAATGATGGTTGAATGTTCATATTAAATATGGTAATTAAAGGATATCATTTGAATAACATAATAACAATGAATCCTTTTCCTCTTGATTCTTCTTTCTTTCTCTTCTTTGGGGCAGATTCTTCTCCACCAACTCCCCCACCACTCATGTTGTATGTAGTTTTAAATGACGAAGACAACAGATAGAAAACGAAAGAAGATGCTCTCTTCTTTTTTCAGTCTTTCATGAATGTAATTTTCTTCTTCTTCTTCTCATGAATGGGGGTTTTCTTTCCTCATTCGTGTGAGGATTTAAACATGCCATGGTGTAATAAGGAATGAATGGAGAAAGCAGTTCCATGAATTGCATCATTTTCCTCCCGTCAATGAAGTCATTATTGCTATGTGTAGGCCTATTTTCGGCATTTGATTGCATTGGCGGAAGCTTAGATCCACGAGGATATTATCATGAAGATAAAAACTTTCGTTGATGTATAAGGAAAGTAATTTTGATTTAAACGGGTGTGGTTTCTATTTTTATCAAAGTAATACTCGGGACTGCATAGATAATTTGGGCATCCTCTGTCATTGAATTAAATCTATGTAACGTGATTTCAGAATAAGGTAAATTTATTTGCTAATGTGTGGCGAATATATATATATATATATATAGAATCCAGTACATGATTTATATTGAATATATGCAAAGATTAAAATGAAGTAAGATTCTCTTCTGAAGGGGATCAAGAATGGATGGGTCCAATCGTCCGAAGCGAAAGAGTCACTCAGACCCTAGATTTAATATTATATAGTGTTTTGATAAAAAACAATCATCTAAAAGACACGTGGGTCATAATATTTGACGCATGCTAAAGTTGAGTTAAATGGATGTATACAATGACAAAGATTAATCACTGCTTCTTTGATGTTGACTATCCAGTTACTATGTATATACCAACTGATTTATATCAACGATATACACAATACAATTAAATACACATCAAAGAGCTACTATATCTTTATATAATAGTTTGTTAATCAAGTTATTTATAAGAAATTAACTACTCTAAAAAGGATGAATGTGAAAACTTAGACATAGCTATATGATTGTTATTTTCAGCTGATAATGTATGAACAATAAAAAAATTCAAGTAATTATATAGGTCAATGACTACATATATCTAGTTTATTTATTTTTGGACGCTCATGCATGTTCTCATGATTCCCTCACTCTTGATTGGAAAGATGATTGCTTCCTTTTAGGCAACCCCCTAAAAAGCAACACAATAACTCATTATTCCCTCTGAGTGTCTCTGTAATTGCGGCGTCAGAAAGAGTGCCAATTACTATTAAAGTCCTCTGTCTTCATTGCTACTAGCTTGAAGGCCCGTGAAATGACTGTCATGATGATTATTTAAAAAACAAACATAGTTTTTAAGTCATTCAGTCCAATGTCATGGATTAGAGGAAGAGAGAGAGAGAGAGGGGTATTAATTGGAGCATCCAGGGAATAGTGACCTTCTACATATATACAGAGATCCATGGCACGCACCCATCAATAATTCAGAGGATTTGATTTGTTTATTTGTTTACTAGCTTGCTGTCTTTAGAGGGGTGTCATTGATTTAGAATCATTGAGGAGTGAGTGAGGGAGGGAGTAATGAAATGCCAAAGTATATGTTTGTATTACTAAACATCAGATGCCCGCTCTCCGAATCATCCAATTCATTACTCTATATATATATATATATATCCATAGCATGTCCCTGATTTTTTTCAAAATGTCAAGTCCCCTAAGCGAGTGTGCGCACTCCAGACCAGAACGAAAGAAAGTAAGACCTATTTCTTCATCTATCAAATCCTATCAAATGATATTATTATTAAAGATTCCCATGTAAGGAATGAAGAAAAAAGAAATATTTCTTGGTCATTAGTTTTTCATGCTGTTTCATTTTTATGACGAAGAGAGTAAGGGGTAATGGGTTGACCTGTAAAGCAAAAAAGAAAAAAAGTTACTACCCGGGTGCTATACGTATCCATGAAGGCCAGTCTCTATACCTTCCTAAGTATATTATATATATTCTCGTAAAAAGGGAGTAAAGATTCTCCCCCTTAAATGAATATGTATTTGTGTTGTGTGTGTCTAAAGAAAGAGTGTTCTTTGTTAGAAAGATTGTGTTTTTTTGCTATGGCATTCTTTCTTCTGCTCTCTGCAAGTTTTGCACTTTTGGGGTTCTTTGGAGTGATGAATGAGAGAGGCTATCCTCATTGACGGAATCATCCTTGAGGTCTGACCCGTTACTACCACTATTATTATTATTAGAGGCAATTATGGCAGCTCATCCATCTTGAGAAAAAGGGGGGCAAATATCATTTCAATTACAGTCTTAAAGTATGTACAACTGAGAAGTTATGGGGGTATCCGCCATAGGTGGGAAGGCTAGGTTTATATATTTCTACAATTGGTTTCTCCCAAGGACACCTGAAGTTGTGTTGTAGTATTTTTTCCTTACAAAAAATTAAAACTATCATGCTTGCTCTCTTTGATAGTCTATTTTTACATACTGTATTTATAGAACATAAATACAGGATGGATACTCAAATTATGTATTCATTCAGAAATGATGATATTAGGACAAATGGCAGAGGAAGAAATGGGCATGGAAAGAATGGACCAAGTTAGAAAAGGAAAATGATAACTCATGGAAGAAATGGACCAATACATAGGTAGGCAATATTTGAGTGGTAGTATTCTTTAAATACTATTTCTCATATAAATACATATTATTTACAATAATTTGGGTGATACGGAACTACAGTTGACAACAAAAGAGAGTATTTGTCTAATACTGTAAAAATAAAATGATTTTATGTCATTATTTACTCAATTTATATGAGAAATAGTATTTCAAAAATACATAGGTGTATTCCATTTTCCTTTTCTTACTTGATCCATTCTTTCCTGGTCCATTTATTCCTAGGCCGTATTTTCCTGGTCCATTTCTTCTGGACACCAGAAATGATATGTTTTGTGACTATAATACCGTGTTCGTATATATAACATCCGTTAAAGGTGGCTTTAAAGCATCACAACCATGAATTTTTCCGCGATATCACTTAATAATCCTAATGGCTTTCAAAAGCAGACATGGCTTAGTCCTAACTTGATCATAATATTTGGGATCTAAACAGTTGATAAGCCTAAAAGAATGAAAAATGAATTGTTTTCCTCTGATTTAAACGTACTGATGTTATTTTAAATTGATGTAATGAATGAAAAAATAAAAAAAGACCATTAACATCTTTAAATTGCGAGGTGATGTTTATTTTCTGGTAGGGAAGTATGGATTCGAAATGTGGTTCATACAAAACATCAGGGGTAGGAAAGTTCCAAATATAAATGATCCGATATGTTAATTTTCAAATGAAAATATTCCAAGACATTTGGGAACCTGAAAGGTTTTAGGAGGTTTAATAGAAAAAAGTACTATTGTTCTCTTGTGCCTTGGAAGAACAACAAATCACCGGAATCTAAGGCCTTTACCTTTAGTATCTTAAACTCAAAGGCCCTCATATGTCACAAGCTGTCCTTCAACGAACCCTTGCACCCCTTCGAGCTGAGGAACATATTTTTGTCGGCAGCAGCAAGATATGCAGCTTTATCTTTGAAAATCCCCTCGCTGAAAGAAAGAGCAACATGGACGTCTGCCGGAAGAATCATTAAATATTTCCTAAGTCTCTCCCTCCAACATCAAAAGCTGATGAAAATTTATTTCAAGAAGTTATAGTAATATATAGCCTTCTGAATATTTATATGTTTTATTTTTAACATTTGTGCTCCGAGTTTTAAAATATTTAATAGTTGTGTAATTGATTGTAAAATGGTTTTAAAAGACGATTTGTTTTATATTATATTTGTATAATATTTTATTGTTTGAGTTCCTCCCAGAGCAAAAATTTTAAACTATAATGTTTATTTATGTTTTTATAACGTATTTGCTTTGGGTTTTATGTAAATGTCTCACTGTTATTATTTACATAATAAACGAACTGGTTTGATAAAAAAGTACTCGAATAGAAAATATCTCCAAAATATATATTATTTGTGACTCAAGAGACTATTTAAAGATTCTTTGATTTAAAATAAGAAGGTAACACGTCTGTAAGGTTCAATTCCGGGAATCTAATGTACTTGAATTATTCATCCTTCAACAATTACTTTTGTAATAGCTTTAATATTAGTCATTTTATGATTTAAAAAATAGAATATAATAATCTTATGTCCCGAAATATAGACAATGATAAAAACAAAATATTTACTAGCATCACAGCAAAGAATACACTGCAGCTTTGATCTTCAAGATCTCCTTTATCATATATGAGATGTAGACTTCACGGAGATGTAAACGGTCACGGTTTTTAAATTAATGGATTTTATATTTATGTGCTAGTTTATAGATTATTTATTATTATATGTTATTTCAGTGTTCGTCATTGATTAAAATGAATTTAAGTACCCAATTTCACTTATTTAATTTAATTTAATCTTCATTAATTTAATTATAAGTATAAAATAACAAAAGAAATTATCAAAAATTGATAGTAACTTAAGTTTAAATAATCAGTTGAATTTAAAAGAAAAACTATTTCACCTCAACAATAACTATAAGAGGATAAAAATACTTTTTATTTTGAAAATACATAACAAATTAGATTCAATAGCCTTTTATACTTCTGACCATAGTTGACAATCAGGATTTTCTTTTAAATATATCTCAGAGGTGGAACATTGGCTTTTAAGGGGCTAAAATTGCCTTCACAGAGTTTTTGTATGACTAAAATACATACGAGGACCTCCTCATAGAAGAAAACCCCCATTTTATTGAGTGTCCTGGTCCACTTATCTGTTAACTCTCACTAAGTAATATAATCAAGGTCAAGAGGAGAAAAGTATAAACTTTTTATCACTTTTTTAGCTGCTGAATGGAATTGCACTTGATCTTTACGGATATACATAGGTAAGCATTTTAGCATGCCAGATCGCCTATCAATCCTAAGAGCTTTTGTATTCTTATATTTATTGCTGAGCTTAAGAGGGGTTTCATCTCAATTCAACTGATTGTTTGAAAGGAAAGAAGGAATAAATACTTAAGCAAAAAAAACTTAATGGCATAATTTGATAATTGAAGTAATGCATGAGGATTTGCCATCCTATAAGCCATTATTGAGTTTAGTAAATAACACTTTATTGGTTCTTAAAATGGTACTCATATACATATCAATAATTTTGGGAAAAATATTTTGAATGCTTTCAGCATATATATATATATATATATAATATTAACATAGGAAATAAAACATTTAACATAAGAGTTTTTAATAAAATATCATAATATAACATAAGATGTTTTTCACATTGTTTTATTGATATCATAATATAGAATAGTTTTATTGATTTGAAAGATACATTTGGGTGGCCTCTATGGGCAAGGGACTGCTAAATACAGATGACCCCTATCACAGTTTTACTACATATAACTAGACACTATAAGTTTAAAAAAATCAAATAATAAAATACTTTTATTAATTACCAAACACATAGGAAGCTCTAACATGCTAAAATGAACTGCACACCACAAACATTTTTCATATAACTGTAAACCTTATTCATATATAACATTGAGTTTTCATATTGTGTAACGAGATATTTGCCACTCTCTAAAGGATGAGTAGTTTAGCTTGAATTACAACCTATTTTAGATAGCTTATTTAGTTATATTATATATATAACAGCTTATAAATAACAATGAATACTTTGATATAACCATTCCAAGGGAAATCATACCATTGGCTTTTAACACTCTCCTGATATATGTAATTGTTCCGCTTTTCTTGCATAGTAATCGTGAACTTTGAGATCCTTTATCCAAGTCAAGGCTATTGAAAGATATATAGTTCTTAAATAATTATATAATGAAGTGCTAAGTAATATTAAGGAGACACAAATATAATTAACATGTAAACTCTAACAAATATAAACGTTATTGCCAAAGTATATAATCCTCACGGCAATATTAATTATGTTTGTTTCAAGAAAATAAGTAATATATTTAATTATTTTTCGTCCGCTTTTCCCCTTTATGTTTCAATAAAGAAATCAGTCTAGTATCGGCGTAAACAGATATATTATATGTGAACTCCACTTTAAAACAAATTAAAATGAATACTATATGGGTCAAAAATATTACTATTTTATGAAATTGTAGTAGTGCTATAAAGAAAATTAATCTTAAAACGCCGTTTTTACGAAATATAAATTATTATAAAACCATACAGTACTTACTTGTATAATAATGAGAATATTTTCAAAATCCACATTTTATATTTGTTTGAAACAATTTTATCTTTTTGCTAAAGGAAGAGGGAAATATTGATTGTTAAATCTGTATAAGTTTTGTGGAAGGCCAAATAATTTTACTTGACTCGCTTTTGCAGATTATCATAAAAATATTCCTTGAATTGTAAAAGGGTATTAAATTGACAGTATACTTTTTTCAAGGTCAGATTTTTTTCTTGGAAAGTATTTTATAATTTTTCAATTGTGTATTCTAAGTAATTTATTGGATCTTATAATAATATAATCCATGTATTCATATTTTTTTATTTTTGAAGTAAAATCGTAAACAAATATTCATATTTCTATCTTACTTTCTTTTTTCTTTCTATCTATCTGTTTCTCTGTCTATATATATACATATATACAAAGGTATATATATATATACACACACATATATATATATACATATATATAAATATATGTATATATATTGCCAAACTTGTCACTAGCAGTCAATGTAAGGAACGTAAAATGTGACCGTTAGAGAGAGTTTGCCGCTAGCTAAAGAATGTTTTAGTACATTAGTGAACTGTAAGAAACTAAATATTTGATCATAATTTCGACATTTATACTTTAAAATTATATTCGGCGTACAAAAATAGCAAAAACAAAGTCTAATCCAGGTAACCATTTCTGATGAGATGAGACCTAATCAAAGCTTATTATAGCAACGTCTAATAATATTTAAGGAATTGTTGCTGCACTATTGGAATTTCTATCCAACTTTTTATAGGTTTTTTTGTGTGCATTAACTTTATGTCTTTTCTACCCAAATTGTGCATCGGCGGCAGTGCCTATTAGGCTTTGATTTGCAACTCATCATGAGTTACTTCAATTTATGGAGTCGACTCTATAAAACTAAGAGAAGGAGAGAAAAGATTCCTATCAGGCGAAGATACAACTCTGACCTGTTACTTTTTAATTGTCTGTTTATGAGGATTGGAAACGACGACAAAAAGAAGAAGGGAAAAAAATAGAGAAGCTGTCTAAATAGAAAGGTTAACTTGCAGTTTTATCATTATATGAGCAATAATCTTAGGAGGAAGATATGGATTTCGATTTAAACAAATCTTCATTAAGACTAGGAAGATATCCGGATATTTTTCTTGTGAGATTCCAATACTTCCATCACACTTCTCACTGAGGCCTTTGTACAGAAAGCTCAATATGATGGAAAATGAACTTTTTTTTTTTTGCTGATTCCTCCTCTGTAACTTGTAGACACTTTTTTTACTATATTTGAAAATATGTTAGTAGGCTTTATGAATTAATAGTTCATATTTTACGGATCAAATTAATATAACAACTAAAACTCAGACAATGTTACTCTATATTTCGCATTAATGAAGTAAAAAAACGAATTTTAGATGAATGTGCAATCAATTATTGCAGTCAGATGGGGACATCAAATATCTGTATTCGTTAATTTATGGATAAAAACACCTTGGTAGTTCAAGTGCTTTATATATATATATATATATATATATATATATATATATATATATATATATATATATGTATATGATATAGATTTGATTTTTGAATTAATCAAAAGAGGGATTTATTAAAACATTTTTCGATTGTCGAAACTACTTTTTGCATATCCTTTACGAAACAAAGTCTATCCAATGACAAATATATCGATTTTATTTACTTATAGATAGATTTCAATTAAAATAGCTGGGATTCGGGAATGAAATATCCGAGTTCTCCATTTTGAAGCCTAATCGACTTTTTCACATTTACTGGATCATCATGGGACTATATTTTTATTATTAGATGTATACATTCGTTTATTGTGTCTCATAAATGCATTATAATTACGTGATGCATTTGGAGTCTTCAAGGACTTGAAAAGTTCATTTTCTTAATATATTCTTGATTTGGCAGTCGGTATACTTTCTAGAGTAATTGTAGATATATAATTTTGAGCAATCACATATATTAAAATAATTTTCGGTAACAATTATTATATATGTTTAACTTAGCATTCGTCTGTTTTTTCGCTTTCCTGTGTCTCCCAAACAATTATTTATATCTCGATATAATTTCAGTAAATATTTTTTAGGGCTCAAGTAGTGCTTTTATGTGAACTCGATTTTTTCTTCTATGACTATTGCTAGTTTTGACAAGTAATGAATAACATTCTTTTGATTTTATCCTGAACGACTCAAAATCAAAGAACGGCCAGAATCCTTAATAACAATTATGTAATGCTGATATAATTACGAACCACGGCCAATATGGACGTGAAACTAGGCCACCGTTTAGGAAAAATGGAGATGTTATGAAGCCGTACTTTCCTTTTGAGTTTATATTCTTTAAACTAGACTTTAAGTGAATAAATAGGAGTAATTTCATGGTTTATATAGTCTTTTGATGAGATAGGTACTCTTAAAAATCCCATATTATTCACGATATTACTTTCAACTGATGCTCAAGAAAGGGTTTTTAAAAGGTTCCATTGAATTTAGAGCTATTTTTTATCAAAGTGCTATATTTTTCCGTACTTTTTTTATCGATTTATTACAAGCATAATGAATGAAGAATAACAAGGAAAGATTTCCTTAAGGAAGGGTGAAGACTTAGCAAAGCCACACAACGCCCCAAAGGTACTAAGATTGCATATAATTCGCAAAGTACCAGCCGATTTTCGCTCAGCAAAGGAGTTTTTTTAGGTTCCAATACTCTATATTTATAGATCCTTTTCATAAATATTCAATATTTCTTTATATACATATGATTCATGGATTTCGAGGCTTCATCAATGAATAATATATGTATGACTCCTATATGGAGGATGGTTGGTGGGTAAAAACTTTACCAGGCGACACAACGCCCCAGGAATAAGGGATTAAATTGTCAAGGAGTCTAATTATACATCTGCATATACAATAAGTAGGATACTACTACACAGTCTAATTCATATATAACTATATGTACAACACATAGTATCTAACTCCTCAGGAAGAAAATACGGAAGAATCAGTGCCAAGCCCATGTCTACGCTGAGCATAACTCCCCCCCCCCCCCCCTCTCTCTTCATCTCAGTTGTTGTTATTATGATTGGCTTACGAGGTAATTACAATCCTCCTTCGCCTCAGAAAACATTCTTTAATTATGATGCAATTATAAGAAGTCCCATTAAAAAAAGTAAAAAGTATATATAAATAATTTTAAACTCGCACAAAAAACAAAGATATTTTCGCGCCCTTTTCCATCTTTACTAGGCAGCCATTTATGACCATTACTACTATTTGGTGGGCTCTTTTATTTTCTTCTACGAAGAGAGACTTAAAATAACGTTGTTAAATAGATAAGATGGGCAAATGGATATATATATATATTTGCAAATATTCTTCTCATGTGTGTATGTATGTGCTATATTTTCAATTGAGTAAAAAAATATATAAGAAGAAGATGATAAAGAAGGATCCCTATGAACCTAATATGTACTCTTCGCAATTTCTGCTAAGCAATGACTACGGATAAGATAGTTGGAGCTGTTTCTCGAATATGATTGGTTGAAAGAAAATAATTGTGAATGAAGTTTGCAATGATGTAATATAGTATAACTTCATTCACTGTCGTTCAGGTTCGGGCATCAATTCAAGCGAATAATATCATCCTTAAAAACAAAAACCTTCTTATGGGTATATATCCATGTTATTTGCGAATCCTTTGAAGGGACGCATTGATTATCCTCCTTAATAATATAAATTTAATAAAGCATCTGCTCTTACAAAGGGAAATAATGATTATGTATTGTGTTTCATCAAATCTAACAATAAACGGATGTTTAATCTGACGTGGAGACATGGAAAACGAGAGAAAACTGAGTCCTCAACTGAAAAAATGGTTTTAGTCAGTTTTTGAGAACTACCTTTTTATTATCCCTACCTTTGTACCTTCTAATAATATGTATTCTTCGCAAAAGCAAAATGAAGAAGGACTCATTGAAGAATCAGTTCCTTTCTTCCCTAGTAACCCCAACCACCTATCTGCAGACTACGTAGAATACCACCACCTATTGATGACGATTTTTACGTCTCTGTATTCTATTTCTTTTTTTCTTCACTTCTCTTTCTCCTCTTCGTCAGTGGGTCATTTTTTACGTGCTTTAAAAAAATTGAAGAAGAGTTACAGGAAGAAGCTTCTTCTTTTTTCCCCTTCTTCTTTCTTGTAGCAGTTCTTGTTCCGCTTGAATGTGCCCGACCTTACGCACAAAAATAAATTAAAAACATACAGAGAAAAAGAGGTACAACCATGAGTAGTACAATCTGTATGACCCCCTTGAATGTCTGTTGGGCTAGACAACCATACATTTAAAAAATAAGGGAGTTTAATTCAAAAGAGGAGGAGAATAGCAAAGAAGAAAATTATAGTTCATCTTCTTTCAACCTTTTTTAATATGTATTTTTCTTTTGCCCATTGAGAAGAAATGTAATATGGGCCCTATTATCCTCTTTTGCATCACTCCTTTTTTTTCGTGTTGGACACTCACGATAAGGATGCTTGTAAGACTTGTTTAATTTGTATTAATACCCATGCATGCAAACAAATTTATGAAGAATAAATATAGTAATAATAACAATAGGAGATGAAATAGTCAAAGGGGGGAAAGTCCATTGGTTTTTGGCACATTCATATGTTATTTTTAATTGAATTGAAAGGATGGAAAATATTTAATTTATTTGGATATGTGCAGACGCTGAGGTAAATCAAATTTGTTTCAGGGATGATTATGTTTAAAGTAAAAGAGTCATTTAGCTCTGGATTGCTCCTGGCGTAAATAATTTTTTAATGGTCAATGGAAATGAGTCTATGGATACAACTTACAACCTTCATATATTGCAGGATTTAAGGCAAATAAGCGTTGAAAACGAGCCAATTTCTTCTCGTTATTCAGCCCTCTCAATAAAAATTCCCAATTCATCTGCGATGTCATGGACATAGACCGGAGATTTGATAAAGTTTATTCCTTCAAATTCTCTCGGATACCTCAAACTCATCAATCGACAATAAGACGACATCAACGCTTTATATTGAATAAGAAATAATTTTAATAAGTCATTTTACATTATGGTTTTATCTTTAGACAGTAATTTTGAATTATAATGTTCATTTATGTTTTTTATAACGTAACTGTCTTAAGATTTTGTTTTTTATCTCCTACTTTCTAGTGTTCTATTCTTATTTTTACACTGTATAGATTTAGCAAAATAAACATATTAACCCAAAAAAAAAAGCCAATTTGTAAGTCCATTTGATAATTGATATCTAGGGATCTGCAGCAATGATATTTAAATATAACAAACATTTTTTCTACTGGAGTGTCAATGGAATACAGCATATGGTAAAGGATTATAAAAATAATTGAATTTTTATTAGTGCTGAAGGGAAATGTTTAGTTTGTATTGGATAAGTTGGCATTGGTTCAAATTTATATTGTTGACTCGGGGACTATTGAATTCGAAGGAAAGAGAATATATATATATATATATATATATATATATAATAATAATTTATAAAGTAATATATATATATTGTATATAAGATATTTGATATGCTGTCACACACATACAAGGATCCAGAGACAACGAGATTCAATGAAATGAATATAAGCATTTACTTTATATAAGGTGCTTAAAAAACATACATGACATTACAGACCAATGATCAATAAAAACTTTTCTAACGAAACAGGTGGATTTATCTGATGATCTAATGCAAGTTTCTGAGTTTTATTATGTTTCCTCCCATATTATATAAATTGAAATTATATTATGAGTAATATTATTATTTTTGAATAGGTAGTGGAATATCCATAAATGTTCTTTTAGATCGATTCTGTTTTCTCTGATGAAACCCGTGAAGTTGTCTTATTTATACATATTTATATATGTATATGAATAAGTAAATTAACCATATCATCCAAGGATAGGGCATTAAGTATTGGTCTATTTGAAATTTTTTATGTATATTAATCTTGAAAAAATCATTCATAATATTTCCTTTATTTTCGATCAATATCTGTAGATGTTATGAGTTCTTCTTATTTCCTAATATTTATTTAGATGAAGAAAAAAATCTATCATCTATTATTTATTTATATATAATTATGTGTTGTATTTATTTCAAATATAATAAAGACCTTGCTGATGAAAAAAAAATCAACTTTCAAATGGTATTGTGAAGTTTTGTATTTTGCATGGAACTCATTTTCATAAGAAACAACTTATTTTGCGCTTAGACACATTGGTTTGTAAAAAAAACCTAATATATAACGTCAGTAATATAAGGAATATAGTATTATCAATATGCCTCCTTCATTTAGTGTCTCCAAGAATCCCCAAAATCACTTTCCTTTACTTATTACCTATTTTGTTTGATAATTACAGACGTATTCGTAGAAGACGCTATAGATATACAACCCTGAGAGAGGATAATAATAAAAAGACAATGACACAAACCTGTAGACGCATACACTAAAAAAAGTAAGTTGTGTGGTTCAAACAAAAACATACGTATCTCACAATAAGGTTTTGAAAAAGTGTAAATAGTTAAGTAAAAAAATCATATTCTAAAGTGGTTCTACAAATTTTAAGCAATGAATTGGAATTTTGTGGCAAAACATTTAAACATAATGTTTGTACAAAAGAAACAGCTTCCAACATGATATCCTGAACCGAATTTATGTCTTTGGTAACGCTACTCGTACTTTTATTCGGGCTGATGCATGGAAGATAGTACTATATATATATGCATATATATATATATATATATGATTAATAGATCCTAATTTGACACATTCCAGATTATATTTAGTGGTGCACCTGATTTTAAAGCACACATGTCAAAAAAGTTTGGAGGAAAATGAAATAAAAATATCTTGTACCACAAAAATTCTAATTGGAACCATTGCTTTATATCAAAAAGCTGTTCCTTACATAATTGGAAAGAGGTAAACTATGTTTTGACCTGCCTTGACCGACAAAGGAATGCATGGAAAAATATTTATAGATTGTTCAAAATTTGTATTTAATTATCCTTACTTATACATGTACAACAAATAGACCATTATACTATATTTTAATTTAGCAATTGTATCAATTGTAGGACACGAAAATAATGGTATTAAAAATGTACGGGGGATCCTGGCATTATTTAGCCTTAATAGTCTTTAATACTCATAAATTAAAGCCAAGTTTTTTGGGTTGCCTTGGTTTTTTTAAAAGGTTAGTTTTTTTAATGGAGGGGCAGTCTTTTTAAAATACTAATAATAATATGTCCGTCCTCATAATCAAATGCAAAAAAGAAAGAAGAAAGAATGCCTGAACCCTACAGCATTTTGCAAAAAAATAGCCTTACAAGAACAATATGCATCATTGAACACATCATGCTATCATCATAATCATTTCTAAAACAATATTTTATAAAGATGAGGCCAGGAATGAAATAAACCCTTTTTCCAGGCAATGAAAATAAATCAAGTTCTAAACAAATTGCAAACAATTATTACGATTAAAACGATTGGCATCGCTTGAGCCAATATTGGACTCAAATCATCCTTATTGCTTTGTTTTTTATTATTGATCAAACAATCTTTGATCTTTGAATTATCATGCATTAAAGTGCTCATTTCAAGCCTCTTTGATAGGTGTTGTATATAGGCACAACAATAGCGCGCATATTTTATCAGGCAAAGAACTCATTATGTATTTAAAATATTTTAATGTGTGCAAAAAATACTTTTTGTCTATTAACAGTATGGTTCGTTGCAGGGATTTTTTTATCTCTGGGGTGGAGGTATCCTTCACTGTTTTGGCATACTAATAAAGTGATAGGCATGAACTCAAATGTTATTCGTGTTAGACCCCCGTTGTCCTATAAATTCTGCAATTATTTCTCCTCATATTTGAGTTGGGTTTTTGACAAATGTCTTACTTTCACGGACTTTTTGTGACTTGAATACAGTCTAAATGCATTTTAAAAGAGATAAATCATTGAAATAGAAATGTTTGTATATCATTGACTCTTTATTTGGTGTAACAAAGTAAGTATTGCGATTCAGGGAATTAAAATGAATTTTATAGCGATTAATGTTTTTCGGGCACTCAAGTACAAGTTTATGTACCTTTATGGTATCCTCATTAAAGATCTGCCTTAGAATCTTAAACCAAGTCCATTATGTACAAATATAGGCTTATACTTGTAGTAATTGCACTTAATGCTTATTCTTTGTTTATTTACTTCTTCGCGCATTATAATTGCTCAGATTGACCTAAAATATTAATTAATAATTATTTGCATAAATAATTTGTATTTGAAGCTTTAGAATCTTATCGCTTAAAGGCTGACAAAATGCATAACATAACTTTGTTAAGATAAGGTGCATATATTATGCTTTCATACTGCCGTTTTTCGGTGTCAAACATGGACAGAATAAGATGACTTATTTAGACATCCTTACAGAGATTAAAAAAACTGTTAAAGGTGCAGTTCTGAAAAGGAAAATAATAACACACAGAAATACATGAATTGGCCAGCATATGAGTTCAATACACTTAATATTGTACAAGCAATTTGAATTGCAAACAAATAGTTTTTCACATAAATAAATTGATATACGAAATGTTGTTTTGCACAATATTTAAGTGTATTCTAATCAATACTTGCCCATCCTGGTTTTGACCGTTTTTCTGAATACAATTCATTTTCTCTTAAGAACCATTTTTTCCTAATATCCTCCAACGTCAGACCATGGCGTTACATTATGGATATTCTTTTATCTCCTCGTTACATGTTCACCATATCGTATGTTCCATGCATATGAGCCCTTTAACATCCTTTAAAAATATAATTTATAGCTTTTTAGCTCCCTTTATGCGATAATGACACATAAAATGTTAGATAAGAAATGCTATGTATAAGAAGCTACAATTCGGACCTTTGATTTGATAAAACTAATTAAATATTAAATAGAGTTTTCTAATGTTCAGAACAATTGCAAAAATATCATATAGTTACTCTGTGATGTGTATTTAAGTTTCTAAAAAATCCTACGAAGGACTAATAAAACCTGATTTATTACTGCAAAAAATAATTTGCTACTAATTTATTTACATCCAAATGTACAAATTGATTTGAAATAAACATTAGATTTTACGACAACAAGGCTTGATTATACACTTAGAGTACATAATAATAATAATAATAAATAGAGGAATGGTTACAATGTCACTAAACTACAATGATGAATTACTGAGGGTAAAAGTTAAGCCTAAACATTAGTTTATGGCTTGCAATAGTATTTCAAAATGGGAACAAATATTTCATTTGAATATTTTACTTATTATAACTAACTGGGATTAATTATCCGATTTTAATGAATCGGTTATAGTTTTCTATCCTTTAATAGTTTTAAAGAAGTCCTGAATGATTAAGTAATGTAAATAATTGAACAACAAATAATATTTATACCTCTGCACATTACTAGTTTGCCGAAATGTTTTAGACATTGTATCACTATAATTTTTTGTTAATAAATTCGTTAATATATACTTTTATGGCTTAAGGTATTATAAGGAAAAATCATATAAAATTAATGCTTATTATTTTTGCGTCTAACGCAATTGGACTGTAATGTGTATTACACATGAAGGGAGTACGATAGCCGTTGTGCGCTAAGGCGTGTCAACTCTCAATGTTGGGGCGCAGTTCGAATTCCGAGAAGGGTTGGTCATTTTATTAGATACCTCATTGATAATATCCTAGGTTCGATAGACTAATTTAATGCTATAAGCTTATTTATATCCTGTCGGATGCAATTCTATCAAACCATATAGGCAAAAAAAAATTGTATTTATGTTTTGTGTCTAACTAAAACTTCCTTACATATATATACAATATTATTTTATAATGTTAAAATAAACGCCTTGCTGATAAGGAAAAAATTGAACCACAAAACCTTTTATATCTGGCCTTTTTAATCTGTGTAATACTTTATAAAATATGTATCCTAAAACACTTCAACAGCCACGGCGATCTTTAATACTCTTTTGAAATTTAGGTGTCCAATAACTTTGCTGAAAGGAACAATATACTTCTCAGAATTACTGATATTTTCCAAATGTATTTTATAATCAATTTGCTTATTTTTCACTTTTTGTTTTGGATGACCATGTTTAGAGTTTCTTAAGGTTTGATGCGTTGTTTGTGTTTCATATATTTCATAATGATGAATAAAATATTAATAATACTATTTACTTTCATTTCTTATCTCTCGTTAATATATTGAAATGGTAATTTTTTAAATCTTTTGAAGATATATTAAAACCGGAATATGTCTCAATATCTCAATTGGATATATGTCATAAAGATTACAAAACTGGGATTCTGGAGGTCATAATATTGCCAACTGTCGTTCTAGTATTTTTCTAGGTCTTTCAAATGTTTAAAAGAGGAATAAATTAAATTTGTTTTTTAGTTTTTCTGCATTCTGACATTCTGTTGTATGTTTTAAGTCATTGAGTATCCCTATTATGTGGAACTCTATATTTTATTTTAAAGGGACGAAAAGCTACTATTGAGCACATCGGAATTAAATGAAATCATGATAATCATAAGATGTGTAATCATAGTTTAATATATCTAATGTTTTGTTTTAATATCATCCGTGAGCTTGCTATTCATGTATTCATTTAAAGAAGTAGAAAAAAAAAACACGGATGAAAATAAAGAAGAGCGCGATTAAAGTGAACTACACAATTCAAAAACCTGATACTTGTGTATAAATGGTTAGGACTCGTGCTAAAAAAGATAAGGCGTAAAAGGTGGACAAATACAATTTGACCCATTTGGTGGGTTTTTAATCGTATATTTAAAATACGTTTATCTGCTTTGATTTAATTTTTTAGAGAACTAATTAGGAACTTATCAATACTGAATTTTATTCATTTCAACTATGAATATGAGGTTATGTTTTTCAAGTGGAAAAGCTTTTAAATTCGAAGCTTATTTGAACAATATGGATTTTATCAATGGTATCTTTAGAACCAATGGGCTGTAGTGTATTCATATTCTAAAAGTAAAAATTTAGAAGTATGAATACAACCAAAAAACTAAATTTTAATAATGATATTATTTTTCAATCCGGCTTTCTAAAACTATTTTAGTTTGTGTACACGCCTTCGAAGATAGAAAATTTATCTCATGTTCTGTACAGGTTACATAAATACAAAATTCACTAGCAAACCATAAAGTTCGATTATAATCTTATTGTGTTAAAAGTAGAGAAGTTTTGTACCTTTAATTGAATGCAAGAGAAATATTTTTAGAGGAATAAAATAGATTGTTAGATGCTTAAAAAATTGTCTTGAAGTAAAAATAAGATAGCTTTTTTAGTTTAATGATACTTTTATCTAAAATAAGAAATACGCGACAAGAGCATATTTTTATTTTAAATTAAGCACTATACACTATATATATATACATTTATATATAACATAATTTAACTTTACATTATCATTTAACATTTCCTTCATTTCTGGAAAAATTGTTTATACATTAATACTATTTACTGTAGTTCCTCTTACTTTATTTTTTGTACTTTTAAGCATGTTTCATTCTTTAAGTAAATATTTTTACAGCTTATGTCATATCCAGCAATTAAGGAGATTGCGTGAATCATTTAAATGATTTATCCCACTCAAAGATCAAGAACAACTTTATAACAGTGTATAATTTGTATTGTATAAACATTATGACTACAAAAAAAGGGAAACTATTTAATTGACATGAAAGCAGTATTTTTTATTCTAAATTACAATTATTCATCCAAATGAGATTACTTAAAGTAGCTTGAAAATCTGGTTAAATACAATATCACCCTTCTAAAAAAATAGCAATTTTTTCAATTAAGTACGGTATTATTTATGGTATTCAACCCCATATTTGATTAAATAACTTAGTGAGTTTTAATATTTATTCATACGTTTTTCAAAAACAAACATTAATACAATATGTATGTAACGGCATGAAATAAAACATCATTACTATTTTAAAATATTAGATTATTCTCTTTCGATGTAGTTTTGAATTATTCAAGATGTATATGTCTTAGAATTTCGCTATTGTTTGTTGCAACTTAGTCTTAATAGATTAATTTCGATTTTTCAATGAAAAGCAAACATATCTATGCTTTTAAAACCTTTAATTTGAGGAGTGTCTTTAAAAGTGCATCTAAAATTATAACAATAATAATATAAGTAAAATAATAACACGGCATCCAACGGTATGTACATATATCATAACCGAATCAAGGAAGTTTTAGCAAGAATATGAAAATGCATAAAAGTAGTTTTGGACATTCAATATCTCCATGAAATCATAATATATAATAGGCAAGTATATATATATATATATAATATATATATATATATTATATATATATATTCATAGATTATTATATTATGTAAAGAGCAAATGTTTTCAAATTTAAAAGCTGATGTATTCTTATGATATAAAATAAACTTATTTGAATCTGTTATTGAATATATTTTCGATCTTTATAGATATTGTTAGTTTTTTGTGCCTACATGGTTCGATAGAATTGCATCCGACAGGATATAAATAAGCATACTAGTATTAAAATTAGTCTATCGAAACTAGGATCTTATCAATGAGGTAGACCGAATATGACCATCCCCTCTCGGGATTCGAACCTGCGCCCCAACATTGAAAGTTGGACACGCCTTAACGCACACGGCTATTACACACCATTTTTGATAGATAAAATATATAATAAATAAAGAAATATAGGTACATAAATATACACAATAAAACAAACTATATAAAGGACCAAAATATTTATTCATATCCTTGCGGATTTAACCAAACTCACAATAAAAGTAATATTCACCAATTAAACTGGTTGTTTAGAGTCCTCTTGAAGTACTCTCGTTAGTCTCTAATAAATGTGTATTTATAATTTATTTATTCAATCCGTGTGCCGGTCGTAGTGAAAAGACAATTAAATCCTTCCTTTGAACTCTTTTTTGGTTTGTTTCAATTGTACATGTTTGGTAGAGGACAGGTGAGCCCTTCAGTGAAATATCTCCCCTCCTCTCATTTTGCGGTTTCATTGATTCAATGCCACGTCGAGGATTCATTTTTGCTCCAGTTATTGTATTTTCAATTGACAAATCATGGACTGACATTAACAATGAACGTAGGACTATTAATTAAAGGATGCTGATATCCTAGGAAGAAGGAGGGGAGAGGTAGTCCAAGGGCGATTTTTTTATTGTTATGATATTTTTAATTGGTTATAGTTAGTTAGCTAGTTAGCAAGCAAGCGTAGGACATTCAAGACTCGAAAAAGTAGGAAAATATCAAAATAATAATTTATGTAGTGCCAGAAACATCCCATAGCAATCCACAATCTTTAGGTCTAAATAGGATATAAACTTTAGCAGATGAATGTTTTATAATTTTGCTGATACTACATAATTATCAATACCAAACACCTTTCGTACAATTAAAGTTACATTTCTTCTCTCCTTCAACTCAAACATCATCTAACTCCTAATGGATTCAATATGTCTAATGCCAATTTTTGCCCATTAAATCCCTCTACAGATTTTTTTTTTCGTTAACATAAATATATACATTTTATGACTCTTGATTTTTAAGCTTTTTAATAGTCATTTAAAGGCTTCGGGAGAGAGCATGAAACAAGGCCTGCCAATATCTGTATGCACTTTGTGGAAAAAAAACACATATACATTTGACATTTGCCCATGATAATTGCAAAATAACCAATAAAAAACTCCTCACTGATAAGAAGAAGAAGAAAAAAATATGATATAAAGATGAAGGATGCAATGGTCATATCATTATTATCAAAGAAATGATGAGCCCGCGGTTCTAATGGACTTCATTAGATCACCCTTATGAATTGTGTTTTATAATTGTAATTTCTACGGTTTTTGTATCTTTCTTTATTTTTTGTTCTCGTGGTTTTTTCCAATGAATTTTTTATCTCTCTCATTCTACAAGATAAAAGGAGTAGTATCCATCCGTTCATAAATCACTCCTCTAAGTGACGCTGCAAAGACTCGCCACACAAAGGGTTCTGAGAAGAGGAAAAAAACTGCATAATTGTCAATCAAGAGAAGATATTTTTATGGAGTCGCAGGAAGACGAGGAGAAAAAGAAGAGAAGAAGATGATAAAAGATTACTTATACTACCTACATCAGAAGAATTTGTCAAAAAAACGAACTATATTTCATGGGAAACGCGCGTACATATATCTATGTATTTTTGGTTAGGCATCATGATAAATTCATATATATATATTGTATGGATTCTTTGTATTTATGGCAATCTTCCTTTCATCCATTTATCAAACTTATTTTTGGCATTTTTTTATAATTTCATTTACAATTATATTATTTTGTATTAGGAAAAAATAACTTTATAAAAGAGAGAGAGAGATATTGTACCCATGTTTGTTTTTCCCTCCATAGATATAACAAAAATACTCTACACATCAGGCTTACGAGTGTTACATACAATCGAATATGTAGGAAGGGGATCCCTTCAATGTATTTGCCCTCTTAACGCCTTAACTTCATGACTGAACATAAGGGGTCTAAGGTAAGACACGCATCTCGAAATTAAGAGAATGCTTTTTTCATTTAAAAAAGTCCACAATAAACAAAGTAATAAAGTCTCTTTATCAAACATAATAACGCCCAAAGAAAACTCTATTTAAAAAAAACTTTCGCCGAGAAAAAAGGGGAGAAAAAAGTGGGAAACTCTCAGGCGCACCAATTGTTGCTCCATACTTGGCGTTGCTCCTTCCCCACTTTCATCATCATATTATTAACTGCATTATTTTTTTACACACGTTTTTTTCTTCTTCGGTTGAATGAATTGAGTTCCTACACACACACACACTCACATATATTCCACTTTATGTATGAAAGATTCCTGAAGTCTTAACCTTAGAGCCTTCAGGGAGAACTCATTTGTTCCGGGGTAGTGCCGTTGAGATAAGAAGAAAATGGAAGGAAGTTTTTCCAAGGATCCGCAATGCATAATTATTAGGCCTATTATAATAATGGTTATTGCTGCTTTTGCTTATGCATTACTTTCCGATAATAATAAGAATAATAATGATAGTACACACACATATCAGAGATGTTCACCTATTAACCATTATAATAAACACATGATGCATGGTCGGGATGGATGGATTAAATAAGGAGAGGAAGGCCAGTGGGATTGACATCCCCGATGGATGGCCATCGGAAGACGTTATAGTTATTAGAGTGATTATTATTATTATTATACAATTTGAGGAGATGAAGACCCTCACGTAATCTCCCTACAAGAAGCAAAGCTGGGAAGAGGGGGGGCTCCCCCAGTGGATGGAGTGAGGATCGTTTTTGCACATGCCTTCTTCTTAATTGGAAAGGAATGCTCACGTAAAATTATGAGAAGGCCGGCATTCATTATGACTACTATTCTAATATTATTATTAGTTATAGTAGCTCTAACAATGTCTTTTTATGACAGCTTTTTTGAATTTCCCGCTTAATTAACCTCCACATAGCAGCAGCAGCAACAACAAAAAAATGCCTCGAGGGGGAATTTTCACTCTATTTTGATTATTAAATGTCATATGAATTATTTATCTATCTACTTAAGACAGCAACATAAGATAGTTTTGTTTGTTTATATGTGTATCTATGGACGACATGTATGTACACATAATATATGTAAGTGTGTGTGTGTATCAATGGAATCCCCTCTTCTTTTTTAAATCATGTCTCATGGAGTCCTTGGACTTTTTGTACGTATGAAACAAACATCGCAAATCATTCTCTAAGCGATTAAATCACCTCTCTCCCTCTCCTACACCTCATTGGTTCATGATGCTGCTCCATTGATCCGAAGAAGGATACAAATTGTGTACATATAATATTGGATACAGTCTTCACGCATACCGATGTACGTATGTAAATACATATATAGGTAGACATATGGTATCATTTCTGGGAGGGGAATATTTTTAAAAAATGGCGGGAAAATAAATTTAAAAAGGGAGAAAGGACAGTTGATTGTTGTTGGTCTGTTTGGTTCAAGGGAATTGGAGTATCCGTGTGGATCTGAATAAGTATATAATATCATCCCATCCTTGTTTACTTCTTTGTATTAAAAAAGACTGGTGGACTTCTACTTTCTACACCACTTTCACTATCTTTGAATATACATAAAACTATGAAACTTTATCCCTGATTGGCCAAACCTACTGAAGAGTCCTGATTGTTTAACCATTTGGTCCCAACGAATCGCAATATCCTTGTAGATATATAAATCAATATTGCATTATAATTAGTTCATCCACCCAAGGTTTTTTTTTTTCTCATTCAGGTCGATTTATATAGTCCCACCCCTCAACTGGAGGAGTTGGACCTACTCTCTCACATTTAGAACCGAGCCAGCTTCCACTGAACTAACGTACTTCATTCGGACATTTTTTTAAGAGAAATATTTGATTCCACAATTGCAGAGCATTAAAAGATTTGGATTTTGAATTAAGCCTTCAGCGCATAACGAACAAAAAATAGGAGATTCTTCATGTATTTCCCATGCTTACATTTTTCTATGACCAGATAGACCGCAAATACTATTGAAAATATCTCATTGTCAAAGTAGATCTCCTAGGAAATTAATTTATGTTATAGGTCCAGTGTATATGTATCAAATAATGATATATGTGGAGGATTTTTGATTTCTTTTTTTCCAAAACATTAAGTTTTATTTATTTAGCTTTGCATATACTGACAGGAACTAAAATGTTCCCACGATGGCATTTGAGCGAATGGAAGCACAATTTTTCTCCGTACAATCAGTTAAACAAATAATATCTCCATTTACTATAGTACTGGTAACCTCTAATAGGATATCCTCCTCCTTCAATACCGATCTTTGTTAAAGCTAACACAAAAACCACTCTACATACATCATAAATATTGATGCAAAAAAGCATGAATCCTTACAAGAGCAATTTCAAAAATTGCCGCGTAAAAAATTAAAGGGAGAAATTACAAGGATGCCAATTGTATGTAATTATATTTGTTGATACTATAATAGGCACTGGATATTTGGCTAGGAAGGCTGAAAGAGGGCTTGAGAATGATGATTATTCAATTGCATACGCGGAAATTTTATTTACTATATATATTTCTATCTCTAAACATATATATGTGTATCAAGGAGCCATTATTGAAAATCCATTATGTATTGTTTTTATTGTTATTTATAGCGATTACTTAAGTAGTCGTCGTCTCTTTCCATGGAGGTGGAAGAAGCCCTGCTTGCTTCCACTACTTAGAGTATCTATGTAGTACATAGATAGGCCATGATGATCATGACAACGATGATAGGAAGATGCAGGGAGTAGGAGGGGGGGAACACATGATGAATTACCATGATATCAAAAAATGCCTCTGTTAAAAAATTGTGTGTTGTTTTTGTGTGTATTTGTTCATCTCCTTCTTATGGTCGTTATATTTAGAAGTTAAGAGAGAGCGAGAGAGAGAAAAGACCTTTTCGGTCTTTTTGGTCAGGAATGTACCAAGAATAAAGGAGGACTCCCACTGAATGTATAATTATGATGTCATTTACATCCCCTACCTTGTATGTACGTTCATAGGTACATTGTAAGCATTAGCTGGCATCATTGTCTGGGATTATAAGATTATTACACAAAGACTTTTGAGAAAAGAAGAAAAAACGCCATCACGGACTTAAGTCATTAAATCATGAAATTAAAGTAAAATTGTATCAATAAATCATGACTACTTAATATTCCTTCCTTTAAATACCAAAAAAGATTATATCTTCATTCAATACATCTATATTTTTGAGGGATTACTATCATTTGATATAATGGGGGGCACTTTTGCTAAGTAGATGAATTAGTAGAGAACCTTAGGCATCATTATTTCTCTACCCTTTTTTGCACAGTCAGTGGAGATGGAGGGAGAGGTCATGACCCGTGGCAAGAGTAGGAGGGGTCTTCCTTCCCTCCTTCTCTTGTTCGTGTGTGTGTATGTATCTCATTCTAGATTGTAAGAAGGGATTCTTTGGTACTGTATCAACAGGAGAGCCTCAATTTTATGCGTTTAATTTCTCATTTATCTTCATTATGTTTCTGCAGCGGGATATTTGACTATACACAAGGAAGCTCTTGGTAGAGATAGTATTATTATTATTGTTGTTGCTGTGTATTACATACTATTTTTCTCACTATTCGCAGTTATCTCTTCCTTGATTCCGAATCTTTTTTTCTTCTTCATCATACTCCTTTGGTAGTATAGTCATCCTCTGAGTATATAATAAAGATACCTTTTCTCGGGATATGCAAGTATTGGGATGTATTTAAGTATAAAAAAGGTCCTGTTTTTTTGCTTGTTTCCTTTCATTCTCTTTATCTCAAGAAACATGGATTTCAACCATTATAGTGATTATCATCATCACTATAAGTGCAACAAGCATTGGGGGCTTTCCTTTCAGGCAGGGATCACCTTGAAGGAGGAGGAGGAGGAGCAGGAGGAGTTGCCTTCACATCCAGACCTTTTTTTGCTTCTTACATATATACACACACATATATATATATATATGTATATATTGGCTCCCTTACACTTGAGGTAGTGTGTTTGAGTTTATTCCTCTAATCACAGCTTCTGCAGTAAACAACGCCAGTCAAAGAATGTATTCAAAAAAACGAAGGGAGTCCCTGTGCAGTGACATTTAATCAGCAATGAATTGCACTTTATGTGCTGCGTATATAAACATACATATTTTTTGGCACAAAAATTCACAAGGCATATACATACATGATAAATATATATATTATGAATTGATTATGGACACCTTTTTTTCGTCCTCTTTTAGTAGTTGTCTCTCTCTCTCTCTCTCTCCACTGCTTCTAACCCACTTAAGAAGAAGTGACTACACCCTCTCAAACAAAAGATGATTTTTTCATAAATCATTTCAACAATGAAGAGTGTAGTGAAGAAGGGAAGTTGTCAGAAGCCTTGGCCACTTTGTGACTTCATTATAAGAGAGAGAGAGCTACATATACATATAGAGAGACGTCTCCTGACAAACCATGTCCAAGCCCTAAATCAACTTTTTGTCACGGAACTCTTTTCTTTTGTTAATTCTTCATGATATTTTAACCCTTTGAGGGGGAATGCTTCTAATTATAGCTCGGCCAATTTGTCAGGTAATCTTATATTTTTTATCGGGTGGCCTGCTAAAGAATATATTACAGTAATATAAGTTGATGAATATGTATGTTCATTTATGTTTGTTTTTAATGTAACTGTCTTAAGATGTGTTTTTTTTATTTTTATCTAGTGTATTTTAATATTTTTACACTGTTGGATTTTAGCTAATAGAAAACATCTTAACCGTTAAACAAAAAACTATATATGTATATATATATGTTTGAAAGAGGGGTCTTCAGTTCAGTATTTATATAAATTTGAATTTGGTATCAATATATTTTTTATATAAAATTAAAATTATCGGATCGTTTTGATTAATCTTGATTGGGTGTATTTGGTTATGTCGGTAAATATAGTGTATGGATAGGAAAACATTGTTTCACAACGTTCAAAATCAAATTATGTCAGGTGCAGATTATGTCAAATATCTTATCAACTTTGCCTAGTTCTGCCTATAAATAGTCTGTCCTTGTGGCCTACTTAAAAATTCGAGTCATATCATTATAGTAACAAAACAGTTATTTATTCAGCAAAATCAGCGCATTACCTTATCATATATGGAATATCCACAGTATTCATACAATCGGAGCTATATCCTTATTTCCCCGCACCAAAACTGTTAGAAATGTCATACCAGATCCTCAATATAATACACTGTTGTAAAACAAAACAAAAAAAGCTCTTATGCAAATTCTAACTAATTCATATTCTTTATAGTTAAGATCCTTACTAGTAGATTTATTACCTCCGCCGAAGGAGGTATTGTTTTCACTGCGTTGGTTGTTGGTTGTTGTTGGTTGGTTTGTTTGTCAGTAGATAACTCAAAAGTACGGAACGGATTCGGATGAAACTTTGTGGAGTTGTTGGAAATGCCAAAAGGAACAAGTGATTAAATTTTGGCATCTCTGAGTGCGAATTAAGATGCAAAATGAGCTAAATACTATAATATTCAAGTTAGCCTACTCTGCCAATAGATGTCGCTGTGCTGTAAAATCGGGTGCCGGGAGCGTCTTCCTCTCGAAATTCCATCGAGGGGAAACCTCCCCGTCCCTCTACGCCGCCCCCAGTCGTGAAAAATCCACCTCGGAAGGCTCATAAGGACCCGTGACGGCGGAGGTTTGCACTC
>CP045891.1:8384143-8396452 GCA_013387185.1 Caligus rogercresseyi | reverse complement strand
AGGACTCGACGACGACGACAACAACAATGTATTAACAAATGCCTCTTTTTGTCACACCATGGCTTATTAGTATTTAGTAGATTTAATTATTTCCAAGAGGGTAGAAAAAAGTTATTCTTTTTGGGACAATTTCTAATTACTTTTTGAGAGAGCTAATTAGACAGAAGAAGAAGGGGGAATAGGACAAAATGGAGGATAATTAAAGAGGAAGGAGATGCTGTGGATTACTTTTTGTGTAGGGTTATTAAATATTCAAAGGATTGACTGAATATATACGAATATATTTGTTTGTATGTATGCGGGGGTTGTATATGGGCTAAAGCACTCAGAAATGGGGGTCTACCCTTTATGGAAGTTAAAAAACAAATGAGGCTATGTTAACAGCTCAGTAATGAACAGAGCTTGACGGTTTCAACCGAAAGGGAAACTCCAAGCCTTTGAAGAGGTTCGAAACATAGAGATATAAAATATAGATAGCTTATTCCCTTCCATAGCAGAGAAACATCGTCGTTCAGCTGTCGCCTGTGTCCAATATAAACAAAGTAATTTGTACTACGTCATCGTTAGTATCAATACTACGTCAACGATGACGTAGTATCAATTACTTTGTTTATATTGGACAGAAAAATACAGATGAAGGGAATAAGATCTATATATCTTTTATCGCTATGGTTCGAAAGCACACTTATTATTTGTTAGCTTTTGCCAAGACATAGTTCAGAATGACAGTTCGGAGCAGTTCCAAACCGTGAATAATTCCCGTAAATGAATGATCATACATAGACAAATATTCTGAATAAACGGTTCGGAGATTCTAACATACTAGTTCGTAAACGCCATTTTGGATTTTTTTTTTGGTACCTCAGTACAACATTTATTTTCCATCAAATTGGTTACATTATAATTTTTTTTACATCATTAAATAAACATATTTAAAAAATCACTAAAATACTTTACAATATTATGTGGAGGGGCTAATCGTGTAGAACAAATTTATATAAAAACTAGAGGCATGTATACACTCAGAGAGCACAAACCTCCGCCGATCCCCTCCAGGTTGTCCAAATGACGTCACGGGGTCCTTATGAGCCTTCCGAGGCGGATTTTTCACGACTGGGGCGGCGTAGAGGGACGGGAAAGGGTTCTCCTCAACGGAAATTCTGAGAGGAAGAAGCTCCCGGCACCCGATTTCTTAAGGGAGCTCCAAAAAACCACGGAGAGGGACGAGGCGGAGATGGGGGGTTGGCCCGCCAGAGCAGGCGAGGGGCTCCACGGGGGGGGGGGGGGACAGGACCTTCACAGACAGTTCCTTGGAGGCTTACCCATTGATTCCTGCGGTTTCTGGGCCGAAAAAAGGAGGAAAAACCCATGCTCCAATAAATTTTATAGGAGAAAAAGCCAGGGCAGATGTCAAAACATATCATTGTTTACACTCTAGAGCTACATGGAAAGAAAAAGAAACTGACGTCATCAAATAGGAGAGCACAGCACAGCGACATCTATTGGTAGAGTAGGCTAACTTGAAATATTTAGTGGTATTTAGCTCATTTTGCATCTTAAAGAAGCACTCAGAGAGGCCAAAATTTTAATCACTTGTTCCTTTTAGCATTTCCAACACTCCACAAAGTTTCATCCGAATCCGTACCGCACTTTTTGAGTTATCCGGCTGACAAACAAACAAACCAACCAACCAACAACGCCAGTGAAAACAATACCTCCTTCGGCGGAGGTAATTAACTGTGTTTAACTGACAAATATTCTGAATAAACGGTTCGGAGATTCTAACATACTAGTTCGTAACCGCCATATTGGAAATTGGTGCATAGGTTCGGAACTTGGTATTGGGGGCTCGGTATCTTCGATAAGGTATAAAGCGTTTTCATTGAATGTGGCTGTCCATAAAATGATATCAATTCTTAATATTTTGGCAAATCTAATTGATATTTTATCGAATCAAGAAGATGACAGTTCTTGTTGCATCATAATATGGACTATCAAAATATTTTAATATGTCTGGGCATTGGCCTTTTTCAAATAAAAAAATATAATATATTATTGGCATCCGATCCCACACCATAATTTGATATTGTTGTTTTGTTCCGAAGGCATATTATGTCTAATTAATTCGATCAACCCTCAATCCTTTTATTGATGAAAAATTCACTGACGAAAGAAAGGGATTCATTTTTTTTTTTTTTTGCCTATGTGATTTGACAAAATTGCAGCCTTCGAGCGGATATAAATAAGCATACTAGTATTAAAATTAGTTTATCGAACCTAGGATCTTATCAATGAGTTAGTCCAAAAATGATTATCCCCTCCCGGGATTTGAACCTGCGTCCCCAACATTGAGAGTTGAACACGCCTTAACGCACACGGCTATCGCTCTCCATTTTTTGAGTCTTAATTGTCAAAATTTTCTCATCGCAGTGTCTTGGTCTTTGTAAATTCAGGAATGAATAAGAATAGACATTCCTAAAGTCTATTATTCAACGCCAATGTCCTTGTAATGTCTCTCTACCTTGTCGATGGATTCACATAAGCCTTTAAAGTGTAGATTACGACAACATCATTTGTTTACCTTTGGTTTGGAGTGGAGCAATTTTGAACACAAAAATTATTTACAACGTCAATCTTTAAAATGTATTTGTTAATCTCACTGGCACTCAGTTTGTTGCTCGATCATTTTGTTCTCTACTGAATCAGATTAACAAATTTCCTACAATTGATAAATTGTGTTAATTAATAATAAAATATAAAATTGATAAACTTATGAAATACCTGGAGGCACTCTTTTATAATGCTCAACACAAAATAATGGCAGGAGCAGTAATGTGCTGTCAAAGCCCTGGTTACTCACATTCCAGCGTTGTCAAACTTTTGTATTTTCACAGTTCTGTCATTGAAATCCTTCGCTTGTACAGGATAATGGGAACATTTTTGTTTGTTGTTCTATTGAAGTCTTGGTATTTTTGGTTTCAAAATTTATATAATACTCTATGTCTTGATCTCGTTTTATCAGTTTCATATCGCATTTATATACTATTGTCGTAAATAATACCAATTCAAGTGGCCAAAGCAAGGGTTAAGATTTTCATATAATACCTATTCATTGTTTAATTTCGTATGGACTGAGCTCTTCATTTTAATTGGCAATAACAAAACTCTTAGATTTCAAAGCAGTTGTTAAATAAACTGTTTAACATAATATGTTTTTTATTATCTATATTTTTCAAAATAAGTTATAAATTCACAAAACTGCAATCAGCCCAATATGATTCGACAAAAAAATCGTTCACAAGTATTAGAGACTTGACACGGTGACAAAAATTATTTTTCTACAAAATATATTGTCCTTTGATAGTTGTGGCTAAGATTAAGTAAGTTTTGATAACAATATTTTCGAATTGGAGCCCGCTATGGATATGAACATTATACATTTAATATATTATACATACATATAACTAACTTATATCGAATGAACTTCGATTACTCATACCTACAAAAATTGAGAAGGATATTAATATATCCTTAAATTGGAATCCAACTCATTTAAAACTCATTTGCGACAGTCCTCTGCATTTAAATAGTTTTTTTCTATAACTACATATAATTCAGATCCAACGAAATAACATTTGGGAGGGGAAACTTTTCTGTTGTAAATGTGAGTTTGTTGTATAAAAACCTTACCTATCAACTTAGTCTCCAACATTGTATGTATCGGAATTATTATATAAGATAGCTTAAAAAGACAATTTAACCTAAAACTGTGATTAAATTGTCTTTTTAAGCTATCTTATATAATAATTCCGATACAATTTAACCTAAAACTGTGATTCTTTGGGGAAGCAAGAAGGTTCCTCGAGTCAGTGGCCTTCCTTCCACTGACAAGTCCAGGAAGGAGAACGGTGACCTTGTCGAGAAGAAAAAGAAGCTTCCCATGAACTACGACCTAAACGTGGAGCCCGATCCTGAGCGCTGGATACCCAAACGGGAGTGTATCGTCTTCCGTAAGCACCTCAAGCGAGAGCGGCGGAAAAAGGCAGAAAAGTTCACAGGGACACAAGGCGACAATTGTGACTACACCTCCAAGAAGGCCACTCCCAAGAGTCCTCATCAGAAAACTCCTCTACCCACCGCCTCAAGGCATCAACAACAAGACATTCTAATTTATTATTTACTTGATGTGTGTTTTAAGTTTTTAAGTTATGTCAGTACACGTTTTTATGAATAGAGGTTTGGTCTTTTATAGGTAATTTAATTTTAAACTAGAATGTTTATTTATGTACCATGTACACAATTTTACCTATATTTTATTTATTATTGTATATTTTATATTACAGTTTTAATAAAGACCTTTAAAAAAAAAAAAAAACTGTGATATTATGAACACCCACCATTAATAAATATTATATATTAGAAAGACGATATTTAACAAGGAAAGTCTTATATATAATCATTTACAATGATATATATATATATTTATTTATTTTTATATTTGTCATGTTCGTAAACTATTGTTTGTACGAGATATGCATACAGCTCCAAGTACGTAAATATCTACAAACACGCAGCATCTGGGTTGTTTAATTTAAAAGTCCTATGTTTGTGTATCAAAGTTCTATGAATGTATAAAAATAGAGAGAAGAATTGACGATGGAACGTTATGTGCCTTTATGTATGTATGTTGTATCCAGAAGGGCATAAGTAGGCAATCCACCTATCAAATCATCTTCAAATAGACGGAAGAAGGGATTTGGTGAGTGAGTGTGTGATGAGACTGCCATAAGACCCACCAATAATTGAAGTTGATGATGAATGAAGGACAAGAGAGTGCAAAAAAGTTTATGCATTGCTTTTATTTTGTCTGATGTGTAGAAACTCCCAATAGAGAATCAGAGCAGCAAAATAATGAGATCTCAGTTAAATGCACTTTATATTACGATTGTGACGTAAATACAATGTCATTATCAAATGAAAATTATTTTTTTTAAAGAATGAATATGTCAAGTCCATTTAACAAATTTTTTAAAGTCTATTTTTATATTGTGAGACAGACCGAATGTTTAATAGATTGAAAGAGAGTTTATTTTTTTGGTAAGACCCAATTAGTATGTAAGCCATACTCGAACAAACAAGCTTTATATCCCATCATTTAAATGCGGATCAAAATAAACTCATTTATCATCTATGTTTTTCCATGTGTTTCAAATGAATATGTCTTATTTCACATATGATGTCATATACATTTGGTTTTTTATTGGAGTGGTTTGTCAATAATGCATTGTTTTAGTACAAATGTAGTGATGAAACATGTTATTGATTGTCATCAATTTTGTGTGGAAAATATTTTGCAATGACGAAAGTGTTAGTACTTCAAGGCAAGGGTTGGTTGAATTATATATTTTTTGACTAATGAATCAATTGAAATAATGTATATATATAAAATATATATATATGAGGAAATCTAAAATTCATATGAAATGTAATTTGCAACCCTAAAAGTTCAGATGTTCCAGCAAATAATAACAATTAAGAATGTTTTTTATTAAACCGATATTTTAATAAAACAGGACACTTATGAGAATGGTTATAATAATTACCATTTAATATGACTCTTTTGGCGTTGCTTTTATGACAATGAAGATTTTTAAAATGGACTTTCGAGGATGTACGGAATTAGATATTAAACCCCACAACAACAATAATAACTAGAGGACTCAGAGAGTGCAAACCTCCGCCGATCCCCACCAAATAAATCACTTGGTCTTTTTGTCATTTGCCAATAGATGTCGCTGTGCTGTGCTTTCCTCTTTGAGAGCACAGCACAGCGACATCTATAGGCGGAGTAGGCTAACTTGAAATATTTTTTAGCATTTTGCTCATTTTGCATCTTAAAGAAGCACTCAGAGATGCCAAAATTTAATCACTTGTTCCTTTGGCATTTCCAACAACTGCACAAAGATTCATCCAAATCCGTTCCGCACTTTTTGAGTTATCCTGCTGACAACAAACAAACAAACCAACCAACAAACCAACGCGAGTGAAAACATACCTCCTTCGGCGAAGGTAATAATATTTAAAAAATATTAGTAACCAAACATTTGAAAAATAAGAACAGCCTTAATGTATATTAGGGTTGTTCTTATTTTTCAAATGTTTGAAATGTTATCAACATTGTGGATTTTCTGTTTCTTAGTGAAAAAGAAGACGACATACAAAGTTTGAACAAATCGGTCAACATTACGGGGTTGCGCAACGAGGTCAAAGTTTTAAAAATTTAGTAAAAATATAGTTTTCCGCAATTTCTTGAAAATGGTGGGCGTACAGACTTCAATAATAATTATTAATTTAGAGGAATTAAATTATATATAATATTTATTAGCCAATGCTTTTTAAAATATGCACAAATCCTTGGGTACAACAACCATACAATTAAAATAAACAATATATATCTTACAATATAAATTTTGATAAATAATCATATGAATGGAATCGAATTGTAGAGTCTTGGTTAATAAACCACACACATATTTTTCAACAAAATCTTCATATATATGAAATTAAAAGACCTAAAACGTATAGCCATAATAACTATTTTTATTTAGTCACGGTATTCCATCAAAAATAACCCTTTCATTTCCATATACAATTTTTCACGTTTAAAATAGTTATCATTGAAATAATCTAACAGAGAGTTTACACAACATCTACAATTTCCGATTCCAAAACGATTCGTTGTGAAAGTTTTTTTATTTACAATTTATTTAAGTCAATACTTGTTGCATTTTATATAATTCATAAAAACCTGAGCCGCCAGGAAGGCCTATATCTAATCGTCATTCTTCATCAAATAATATGATGCATCGGCGTCAAATATTTGCTGTATATTTTACTTTGATTGATACAGTGAGTGTTAAGTTGAGTAGAAACATTCAAACAAAAATAAATAAAGTGTGTAATCCAAAATTCCGATCAACAAATTTATTTTGTTTTCTATAACCACTGATAAATAAGTGGGTATAATAAAATAAATATTGTTCAGGTATCAGTATTTCTCTCAATAACATGAATTCATATCTTTTTGTTTACTTCTATATTTACAAACCCATCATACCAAATTTTAACGTAATATGAACCGGTAGAGTTGATATTTAATATTTTTAAATCAATAGCTTTTAATTTACAATTAGGAAGTCAGTCCCCCTATAAGTACTTTCTTTCTTTAAATTCATTTACACTTAAGCATAATATTTAAACCAAACATATGTTCTGCATTGGAGCTGACTAAAATAAATTTTGAGGAACTGTTTGTTTACCTAACTGGATGCGTCATATATATATAATAGATATTGTTTTTGGGGGGTTCCAAATCATTGCTTTCCATATTTATAGTTCTACCTTTTTCAATCAAATAGTTGGAGTGTTATGGCGGACAAACAATAGTTAATTTTATACTTTATATACACACATCAATATGTATATAGCTTTTTACCTTCTGTGATCTGTCACGTCATTTGTAGATCATAAAGTCCCATTCAAGGATGCGTTCTACAATGTGTATTTATTATAAAAAGTTTAATAAAATCTCCGTAATGGCAAAATGCACAGCCTGGTATATTTATTGACCCTACAGTGACGTCATCAGCTCCAAATAATATATATATATATATATATTAGGGTTGTTCTTACAGAATTCAGTACAATCTGAGTTTATCATATACTCTGTTAGTGTTACTGGATAGAAAGAGAAGGGAGGAGTATTTGTCCTCACTCCTCTCCTTCTTTTTTCTTCTTCCTATCCAGGTACCTAATTGCCGTTGTACCAAATGTAATCGTATATTCTCATATCAAAGATCAATTTTGGGGGAGAGTACGTATTTGCTTATATCTTAAAAGTATAGCGATTTTAGAACACAAAACATATCAAATGAAAGCTTGTGGTAACCAGCTTTAATATTTTGGTATACTAAATCATGTCAATTTAATAAGTAGAGAGTTATATGCACATTAAAAAAGCCTATCTTGCGTACAAAATGACGCATATATGGATTATGTATGCGTCAGAGATAAAGTAAAATTTTGAGAGGATACCTTGACGCAAATCTAAGAAACAAATTATTATTTTTTTTTCATAATCGATTTCTTATAGTCAATACAGGCTCTGAATCATATGATGTAAACTCAGATTGTACTGAATTCTGAATTGATAGAATGCAACCAAGTCATTTTTGGATTTATCATCTAAAGTTTTACTAAACTTAAAAGTACTATTTTACTCTGAAGCGAACAAGTCATCTTCTACAGGCGAGTGAAGTTAATTGATACAAAAAAGCTATGAAATAAGCTAACAATACTCACTCCCTTTCTGATTTGTTTTTACTGAAAACTTTGTTTTATTAAAAACATCAAACATACGTCTGGTAGTAAATTAGATTTCCTTTAAATTATAATAATTATTGAAGTCTGTAACGTCCACCATTTTGAAGAAATTTGCGGAAAACTATATTTTTCCTAAATTTTTAAAACTTTGACCTCGTTGCGCGACCTCGTAATGTTGACCGATTTTGTTCAAACTTTGTATGTCGTCTTCTTTTATCACCAAGAACAGAAAAGCTCAAAGTCGCTAACATTTCAAACATTTGAAAAATAAGAACAACCCTAATATATATATATATATTATATATATATATATATATATATCTATATATAATATTATAGATATATATATATATATATATATACAGGGTGCGTAATAAGTCCGGAAGAGAGAAATGTAGTCTTAAATAGTATATTTCTCACTGAAATTTGCAGAACTTGGTAGAAAATTTCTTAAAGGTCGTACCACAGAATTATTTACAATTTTTCAAAATGTCCGCCATTCTCACGCAGTACAGCTTCAAGACGTCCACGGACCTGTTGGCAAGCTGCACACACTGTTTCTTCTCTGATTTTTCCCCATTCCTTCACGAGAGCCTCTTTAAGGTGGTCAAATTTCGGTGGGGGGCGAAGCACAAGCCTTGCTCTCAAGTATGGATCACATGGAGAAGTCCATGACGTTGAGATCAGGGCTTGAAGGTGGCCAGGTAAATTTGTCCCAAAAGGCAGGATATTCTGCTTGCACCATTCATTGGACAAGTTTGGCCCATGGGCTGGGGCAGAGTCTTGCTGAAAAGTGAAGAAGGTTTTCCCATATCAGCCTTGATCCATGGCAGTACTTGGTCATTTAACATTGACAGGTAGACCTCCTTGTTAATCTTGACACCCTCGGGGACAAATATGAGAGGGCTCTTTTTCCCATCTGACATCTCCTGCCCAGACCATCACAGACTTTGGTTTTTGACGTCGGAAGACAGGAAATGTCAGCACTGCTCTTGGCCAAATCCGATCATTCTGGGAATTGTACACCGCCTGAACTGTGAACAATTTTTCGTCCGTGTAAAAAATTGGACCCTGCGTGCCAGACTTCAGTTTGTTCAGAAGAATTCGGCCTCATTTTCTTCGCTTCTCAATTATGGCCTCAGAAAGAAGTTGAAGCCTTATCTTCTTATATGGAGTCATCCCCAGATCCTTTTTCACTAGATTTCTCATCGAAACCCCTCTCTCATATTTTCCTCTTTGGCCATCTTTCTCAGGCTTCTTGCAGGGTTCCTCCTGATCTTCTCGAGGATCCTCTTCACGGATGGGTTCTCACAGACATTGGTCGGCCACTCCTGGGCCTGTCGGATGTTTTCCGGTCTCCTTGTACCGTTTGACCGTGTGGTAAACAAGCTTGTAGGTCACTTTTATGTCCTTGAGCTGCTTGACAATATCAGAATTACTCAACCCCGCGCAATGAAAAGGCAACTATAGTGTCACGGAAATTGCTCATGATGCTGGAAGAACGTTGACAGAAACTTTGTTGTTAAAATGAACTTGTTTTGATGAAGCTGAAGAACGTATCTATCGGTTTTAAGCACGAAAATTCAAACACATAGAAACTACAGTGTCGTAAAGTCCCACTTCCCAGACTTATTACGCACCTGTAATCTAGCACTTAGAGCTATTACAAAACATGAAATAAAACTCATTGCTGTCCATTCGAATAAAGAATCTTATTTCTTTCGGCTCACATATTTCATTGTGTAATCCATCCAAATACCTACAAATATATTCAATGTGCAGTGAAGTAGTTTAGGCTACTGGGATATGGGGCAATGGTGAGGGGGGAAGATTGTTTATTTTTTGGGACAATAAAGAGAAAGAGTACAAGTGACGACTCTCGTTGAAAAACATTTTATTACAATTGTAAGGATAAGCATTAAATGATTTATATATAGTGTTTATATTTTTTGCACGATTAGAATAAAGTAAATAGTTTAAAAAGGATATACTTAGTATACGCAAATACAATTTTTTAGTGAATCGATAGAGGGTATACTATTCATAAAAAGGACCATTATTTTAATTTATATTTCGGAAAAACGTTAAGTCTTATTTGAAATAAATTACATGGGTAAACAGAAAAATGCAAACATTCTATTAAAACATTTTTTGTGTGTACATAAGATGTGTGGTGTAAAACTGTTCCGTTCAATTCACCTTTAAATCAAATTTCTTGGATATAAATATTAAATAAGTGATATAAGTGTATATATAAGTATAAATAAGTGTAATATAAAGTATAGCAGCAGCTTGTTTACTGAATACATCTAAGAATTACATAAGAATTGAAGCTTGTTAGCCTTGGTTATCTATAAGTATTGTATTCTTCGCAAATAAAAATAAAGTACATATTTGTAAACACTATTCCGTTACTTTATGTCACAAATTTAGAACGATTTGGTGAATGTTCTCATGCAATGGAATAATATTTTAAAATCCTTCGAAAAAATATACGATATATTAACCTAATACAAAAGATACCACATTTTTAGCAAAAGTATATCAAATAATTTCATTTTTTAATGTCATTGACGATAAGGGTTCATATATAAAAGGGGGAGACAGTTCCTTAATTTAACGCTTGCAAAGCTGGCGGGAGTAACATGCGATGCTACAAAAATACAATTCATAAATCCAGAGGATTTATTATGTGTATTCCCCAGTATTATTTATGATGACTTTAATATCTGTTACAGTGGTGATGATGACACATAATGAAAAAATCTTTTTAAGCCCACAACTTGCCCTTGAGGAAGATGAGCAGGAAAAAAAGAACAAGAAGAAGCCCCCTTTGGCGAATGTCTTAAATGCTTCTTAATTCATGATAATCCCTGTGGCAAAAATGAAAGAAATAAAAAAAATGCAATCTATTTATTGTATAGAAATATTTTTGATAAATTGGGTTGGATTTTGCGTCTATATATTTCCTACACATGTCATCATTAGGGGATAAAATATTCTTTGTATTGGAAAACAACAACAACCAAGGAATTCAAGCAATGAATGATGATTCAATAGCTTTTTGAGGGAGGCAGAAGGAAAAATCTACGTTGACGACAAGGGAAAATACCATACCATAAAAGTATGTAAAGCTCGAATTGATATAATTATATAAGAATGTTTATATGGCGAAACAATAGAATAATTGTTCTATAAAATTCTTATTTATTTATTATTCTCTGTATAACATTACAGTAAGAAGTTATTTATCGATAAGGATTATTAATATGGAAACTTTACAGAATATCAACCAGAGGGTGGTTGCGTTATAAATTTGAGTTCCAAGTGCTAAAGCTACACTGTAAAAATAAGAGCAGAAAATAAGCAAGAAAGTTGCTTTCATCAATTTAGGGTGCTATTTACAGCAACTTATTAGTAAGTCTTGCTTCCATTGGCGTTTATGCCTTCACAAAAGAGTGTGGAGGATGCCTTCAATAGCTATAAAAAACACATATCGGAATTTCTAACTACGAATAAGTTTAACATGCCTATTTATAATAATAATATAAAAAATAATAAAACCCTTAATATTTGTTTCTTTGATATAATATATTTCAACTGATATAGTTAAGACTTATTTAAGAAAAATCAAGATACTTGGTTTCTTTATCTCTAGGGATGTCAAGGACCTATTGGGAATCAAAGAGTTGGTTTGTGGAAGCACCGAACGCCAAAGTTGAATTACATTTTTCCAATTGCACTAAAAAATTTAATAGCAATATTTTTATAATAGTGTACGAATTTATGTTTTTATATAAAAATATTCTAATTCTTTTACACACACACAATATATTATATATATATATGCACACTGAATGGATCCCATCATACGCATTTGAAGTCAGAGTGGGTTCCATTTATTCAATGGGAGTGGGACATGGATTC
>CP045891.1:8344245-8384043 GCA_013387185.1 Caligus rogercresseyi | reverse complement strand
ATATATATATATATCAGGAAACGACCAGGTACCCGGCAGTTTTTTAGCGTCCCGGCCCGGACCGGTATACCGGTTGTTTAAACACTGAGCGGGACATCAATATTTTCGAAATACTCTTTTCTAAAAAAAAAAGTCACAATTTTTCTAAAAAAAGACGTGTCACTCTTTTTGGAAATTCCTAAAAAAAAACGTCGTCACTTATTTTTTTGTTATTCTTTTCTAAAAAAACGTCGCCACTTCAGAATGTCGAAGGAACGAAAATTTATATTAAGTCCCGGCCGTTACGTTTCTCTTTTTTATAAGGCTCCCACAATATATTCCTTTCTGGGCTAATATGAAAGCGTTTCAATTACTTTTGCCACACTTCATAAATTTATTTCCATCATCATTTACAAAACAAGAAGAATAATATTATTATTTAATGCCAAACGCTTATTAGAGATCTTTCTTTATCTTTTTATAAATAAAAAGACTGCAAAATCTTCAATATACACATTTCCCATCGTAGATGAGCCTCAAATTTTAACTTTTGACCTTCGGAACGCTTAAATATTGTTGTCTTCTTTTTTCTTTTTAAGTGCGTACATTCCTCCTACTTATTTGAATTTTTTTTTCTTATTTATATGTATCTCTGTGAGACTCTTCTTCAATCTCTCTAAATATAAAATATATACTTTTCGTACAGATTGATACAGATATTCCTTTATGATAATTTTATCCTTCTCTTATTCGTTGCTCAAAGTATTTCTGTGAAATCATACTCACTCATTTTCTTAGAAAATATGTTTTTTTCTTCATGAAAGGAGAAGATTTCTGAATGTGGCTGATTTTATATTCCTTCTTCTAATGCTTTCAAGGGAAATGAAAGTATATCAGACTTAGTTAGTGCATGTAATAAAAATATTCGTAGTAGTAGTAATCCCTTTCTAAATGAAACTCCATCTAAAATATATATATATATTATATAAATCTTATTAGATCTAATGAAACGTTCGGGAGATACAGGGAAACGAACGAAAGAACAGAATTCTTTTTTTATTAGTATACTAGCGGATGTTACCTGGCGCTGCCCGGGATTTTCTGACTTGACAATAGTCTTTGGAATAAAAAAAGATCATACGAATAATTTTTAGTGATGTCATTACATGTGATTTTTCATATTAAAATCAGTACCTTAAAAAGTTGTCATTGGGTGTTCATTGCCATTTTTCCGTTTTTTTGTTCCTTAAGGCTGGGAATTTATACATTGTAAAAAAGTTATTTTTAAGTCATTTCATTGAGAACATATTCCTATACCTACGTTATTTTCTTATGAAAAGTAGTTCCTTAAAAAGTCGTCATTGCCATTTTTCCGTCATCTATTCCTTAGCCTGGGTATTAAACTTCATAAAGAAAAATCATTTTTGAAGCCATTTCATAGAGAACATAGAGTGCTGAAGACATGTATGGTAGTGATGAATATTAGAGTATTTGGAGGGAAAGAAAGGGACTTAAAAAACATTCTTTTTAAGTAATCGTAAAGAAAACAAATTTTCCGGTAAATACCCAAAAAACAAAAACACGTCTTACTACCACATAATCATCCAGAGAAAATTTGGTGAAACCCTAACTTGGCAATTTTAAAAAATCAGCAAAAAACGTTTTGGCGAATAAATAACTATGGTGATGACAAATTTTCCAGGAGTTGGCAACCCCACTTAAACACTCCCTGAGCTTTCAAAACTATTCACTGAAAATTTCGCCAAGATCTAATGAACCGTTCGGGAGATACAGGGAAACGAACGAACGAACAAATGAACGAACAACGAACGAACGAACGAACAGAATTCTTTTTTTATTAGTATATATATATGTATATATATCAGGTGTACCCGGCCCGGTTCCCGGCTGTTTTTGAACGTCCCGGTCCGGCCCAACCAGGTGTTTAAAAATCACCGGTCCAGGACTTTAATATATTCGTTCGTTCGTCATTTGAAAGTGAAGACGTTTTTTTAGAAAATATATTTTTTTAAATTTTAAACTTTTGATAGGAAAAATTATTTTCTAAAAAAACTTTCAAAATGACGAACGAACGAATATAATAAAGTTCAGACCCGGTTTGGGCTCGGCCCATCTTGAAACATTTAAGTCCTGGCCCGGCTCCCGACAAAAAAGTGTCTCGGTCGTTTTCTGATATATATATATATATATATACTACAATGTGGTTTATGATGCAGTCTAATGGGTTAAATAACAATACCTTTATTTCGTTGTAGTTGTCGTCGTCGCTGCCGTTGTTCATACAACTTTGAGCAAAATAAAGAGACAGTGTGTAAATTATTTGAGATTTATAACTCAATAAAAGATTTTTAAAAGATCTGCAAAAAGTATGGTTTTTCTATTTATTAATCATCAATCCAAGGCTATAAAACGAAACAAGAGTCTTCTTGCAGATTGGGTGAAACGGCATATACAAAAGTGTGGTAAGTTATTCATTCCATTGAGTGAATAAGATTTTCCCATGGCAGTGGGATGTTAGTTGATTCGGAAGTTTGCAAATAAAAAAGTAGCATTAAAGACTCCCTTTACATCACTTATATAAATTTAAACAAATTTTTTGAACAGTTAGGTATGTTATACAGTAATTTTAACGTTATTTGTATATTATAATTACGATATACTTCAATCACACATTTCCTCGTAACTTTTTTATATTCATAAAAATCCTTTTATGTCTTGTATTACATTTATTTTGGATAAAAATATGTCCTTTTGAGACAAGAACAACTTTTCAGAGTTTGTAAAGATATAATAATACCCGCCTATTTATAAATTGATAACAATCACACAAGACATAAAATATTTTTTACGCATATCAAAAAAATACCATCAAATGTTGGATTGAAGTATATTTTTTTATAATATACAATAAACATTAAATCAATGTAAAACTCCTTCTTCCATTGCAAGGTATATTTCAGTTATACCTTGGACTCAGTGTTTGAATGAATGATTGAACTTAATTTTACACATTTTTATTTAGTTGTGGATAAATAATACATGTCGATAGAGAGTACTTATTGTATATTTCCGCAGTTTCCTTGTATATGGCGCGCATACCCAAGACGTAAACATTACCTTTGCGAGTAGATTGTCAACATTGAGCGGGCTTTATAGTAAATAGGTAAATGATATAACAATAATGGATGGTTCAGGCTAGTGACCTACTAGAGTACGCATATTATCTCAGAGGCAAAGGACTTTTGTGCTGAAAATTGTTTAATACTCATATTTGACTCCTCCATAAATAACGTCCATAACTTTTTTTTCGTTTCTGTAAGCGAGTTATCTCAAAAGCCTTTTTTATGTTCTCGCTTTAGAGATATTTGTCACCACGACCTGAGTACAAGTAGTGCTAGTGAATTATTCTTCGTCACATAACTATGTACAAACACCTACAAGTAGCTCTTGTTGGCATAGCAGAATACTGAAAAAGACAAAATATCAAAAATTACGTTTGCCAAAAATTAAACTCAGGCTAGCATACGTTGCCAAGTCTGTTTATAGGTATGTAAATGGAGGGTTCAGACGGAAATCCATCGTTACTTAGCGGGGAACCGATAGCCTGTAAGGACAGATGGATTTTTTTTGTAATATATATGATTGTAGTTGTACTGTTCTTTTAAGCAATGCTATTTTTATTCAGTCCCTTTCAAGAATACTATTTTGAAAGTGTTATTCTCCACGATGTTCCAATTCATAATATATTTGAGCGGTACATACAATACACTAGTAACAATAATATCTATAATAATAATTATAACCATATTTCACAATAATAAAAATAGATTAAATTTAGGAAAACAAAATATATCAATTAATATATGAGGTATCCCCCAAGGACTTGACCTGAGCCATGTTTCAAATTTCGGTCATATTAGACAGCGCGACACAGTTCCTTAAGATTGGCCTAACGAGGCCGGATCCTCCTCCTCCCTCGATCTCCTACACGAAAGACTAGTAATTGATGCCTTATCTGAGGTGTGGGCCTTCCAGAAAGTAACTACATACTGTTTAACAACGATTTGGTTCCTCAGACTTGTCAATCATTTGTGATATTTTTAATTCTCTCAGTCTGATGCGCACCCACCAGAATCTCAGTCAGGTCATTATGAGCAATCTGAGCTCTGATGCCTTGTTACTCATGGACTGAATATTTTCCAAAACAATAACTGTGATGATTAAAGAAAATAGAGTGCTCCTTGGTATTAATATCATATTTTACTGAACGCCATCAACACATTGGAGAAGGTCCAAAGCCATAGCGGCAATGAACTCTGAGATGGCAGTGCAGAGCAGATTAAGTGAACGGATTCTTGCGCAGTGTTGCCGAGGGCGAAGGATCTGGAGTTTTTAGGGTTTATCTACGAGATATTTTATTAATACCTACTTGTTTACAAGGAGATTGCATTATGATCAAACAATTTCTCTTTTTGCTTTCATTATTTAGCTACTCCCTTCTTCCTCCAGTTTAAATTCATACGTCTTAAAAAACCATTTGATTTAAAAAACTACAATTTTATAAATTTCAACTTGTAAAAAAATGACTGAAAGCTAGAAAAAAATGATGAAACACTGTTATACATAAAAATGTTTCTAAGAGACATATAGTATAAAAATAGGCTAGCTACAGACTAACACCAGTCATTAAGAACAGAAACCAATATAAGGCTTTAATTACTTCTTTAAGGTGATTCATTCATGTTCATGGTGTTAATTTGATGCATGATCTTAATGGGGTGAGAGGAAAAAATATATTTATTTTTGGAAGGATATAATTTAAGAAACCCGGCTTATGACAGTTATTATGTTATAACGATCAAGACATTTTGCCATATAGGGATCAGAGATATTATATTACATATTGATCGCCGATCAAAGGGAAAAACTCAGAGTCATACGCCTGCTATGAAGGACCCGTTTTTTTCGGTTAAGACTTTTTATTTATCATCATCAACAAACAGATAAAATGCACACGAGACAATACGATAAAAAAAAAAAACAACAAAACTCAGCAGTGGCGTAAAAACAATACATAAATGAACATTATAGTTCATAATTACCGCCTAAGATAAAATAACTTCTTATAAAGGGACCATAAGACAATTTTAAAAGCTAAAAATAACCACATAAGGCCTTTCTAGATATAAAACGTTGATATTTTCTAGTAATTGATTTAATCAGACTTAGAAATTGCGCTGAAGTTGATGAAATGAATTTGATGATCTCGCGAGCCCAGGAGGAAGATGCCACTTGAGGGATTTTGATTCCCGTTTCGTTATTATTTCACCCAACTTTGCATTTATAAATATTTATAATTGTTAGATAAAATAGAACTCACTCAAATCACTCCTAAAATGTGAGTTTCACGTTTTCATGGTAGAATAACCATGATATTCTTCCGCTTGTCGGTCTAACGTCAATAAAAACCACGGTCAAACGAAAAATCAGCCCCCTTGGCAATAAATACATACCTTGTAATTCAATATACCTTACATACACCTATATTTCAATATGTTTCAAAACTTCATTAATAGAATTGAGGTTATTCTATGCAATTGATGAATGACGAGTAAATGACGTCAACTTATGATGCGGTATGAATGATAGGAGAACAAGAAGTAATTTATGTAGGGATTCCTCAACAAAATGAATATGATAGCACACACACAAAACTATAGTAGAAAAAAACTCAAGTAAACGTTTACATTTGTAAACTTACGCAAGGAAGCATAGGTATTTATAAAAACACACATTACTCTTCTTTTCTTTTTCCTATTTTTCCCTTTCTCTCATGTGGAGGAGGAGGATGCAAAAAGGGTATCTTTTGATATGATGATAAACGATCCCTGCAATTAAAGGCTTCTGAATGAAGATAGCGTTAAATTACGCTAATGACAAATTGCACTGAGATAAGGCAGGGCCCTACACACACACACACAAGGTGTGATCGTGCTTATAGTCAGAGAAAACTTACCTCATGAGTAAAAAAAAGTGAAATGCTTGCAATGTATTTTTTGTGTGTGTGTGTTTTTTTTTTTCTGTATAGAAACGAGAAGGAAAAATACATGATCTGGGACTAAGTTCATCGTTTTCAAGGGCAATGAGACATGGTGAAGGATTTTTTTTTTCATTATTCTAGAATGATTACGTAGAATTTCAATGATGTCAACATTGAAATCAATATAATAATAATATCATGGCGCTTTTACGCAGACAAAATAATTTATTATTTTCAAATATATACACATATTCATTGGCTTGGTTCTTGTTTGTTTGTATTATGTAGATGAATTACACCGTGAAACATTAGATACTTATATGGATCGTAGGCGTCTTCCCTGTAACACTTTATTTAACCATGATATATTTATTGTACATCAGAGAGCCAATCAGATGACCCATGTTGTTCCTCCGCAGAAATTACTATAGTCTGATCTGGCCTGGATGCATATTGGTTAAAGCGGTTAAAATGATTACTCTTTTAGATATATTATAAAATTTTGCCCTCTGAAATCAAGTCGTAGGTTCTAAATCGGTTATAAAACGTAGATTTTGACCATAATATTATTATAATTTATAGAGTTTGTTTAAACGTTTTTAGATTATTTATTACTATTTATAGGGCATTTCATATAATTCAACCGTATTTTATTGCCATTTTGAATGCATTTTATTCTGTACATTATATATTTTTTTATACGATAAATATATATTTTTAACAAATAAACTATATATTTGATGTATTAATCGACTAACATAGCAAAAAAGGAATATTGTGCATTGATGTTTCTTGGTGTTCGGTTTTCTCACCTTATTCGTTTCTTATGTAAACAAATACACAAACCTTAAAGTACTTGCTTTAAAAAATAGTTTAACATTTTCATTTATTATATTTTTTTACGCTAGACTATGACGAATAAAACATATATATAACTAGAGGCATATATACACTCAGAGAGTGCAAACCTCCGCCGTCACGGGGTCCTTATGAGTCTTCCGAGGCGGATTTTTCACGACTGGGGCGGCGTAGAGGACGGGGGAGGGTTCCCCTCGACGGAAATTCCGAGAGGAAGACGCTCCCGGCACCCGATTTCACAGCACAGCGACATCTATTGGTGGAGTAGGCTAACTTGAAATATTTATTAGTATTTAGCTCATTTTGCATCTTAATTCTGAACTCAGAGATGCCAAAATTTAATCACTTGTTCCTTTTGGCATTTTCAACAACTTTACAAAGTTTCATCCGAATCCGTTCCATACTTTTTGAGTTATCCTGCTGATAAACAAACTAACCAACCAACAAACCAACGCCAGTGAAAACAATACCTCCTTCGGCGGAGGTAATAATACAACAAAATATCTTAATTTTTTTAATTCATGCATCATTTATAAACAGTCTTTCACCTAAACAAGCGCAGAATAAATTTATTAGGGCTAATATTTCTTTATAACTATATATAAAATAAACTTTTAAAACATATTTACCATAAAAGAGCGGTTTAATTCAAATGAAAATAAATAATAAAATGCATACGAACTGGAAATATGCGTGAGTAAAGGATTAATTATGATGTCCTTAGTTCATAAGTAGTAGTCGACAGAACGACATTAATCTCGGAATGATCCCACAGCATTTCCAAGGTACAGTTCATATTTTTCGTACAGTAATAATATAATTCCTTAAATTTATAGACGTGCACTATAGAAGCACTCTTTAAAGCAATACTTAATAGATGTAGTCTAATAGAAAGTACATTTAAAAGAAAAAAAAATATTTGTATTATTCTAGTTTTAAATATTCCCGCCTAAACACATCATATTTTTTACAAAGGAGGCTTTATGTTTTTACATGAAATATAACGTGACAATGACTTACTTTTCTATTATTGTTTTGTCTTGGTTTGAATATAACCATACAAATCTTTTGCAAAGAAACGTTAATTTCAACTCAAGAATTCTAATATATATAATATATATATATATATTTATATATATTTTTAGATGGTAGAGGTATGCATAATAATATGGCAATATTGATTTGCTTATTACTCAGATTGAAAACTTTCTTCTTTTATAAGATAATCTAATTATATTTGGTACTTTTGACCCAGACTATTTGTAAGGCAATGCAATTTAATAAACTGGAGTCAAAATGGACACATTTGCAACAAATATATAATTTATACCGTAGACTTCACCCCCATATTTTTTGAATTTTGCTAATGACATATTTTGTTCTGTCAGCATATTGATGACAAGAGTCATCCTTGTGATATTTAGTTACTATGACTAATTACACTATGCAACAAAAAAATGACTTTTGTCTTGCCAACTCAAAAAATAAATGAATCTAGTAATTTAGAGAATGGGGATTACAGATATATGATTATTTAGTCGTGATATTTGTTTTTCTGGCCACAATTAAAATTTAAAATTTTCATGTTTTAGGCCAATGGTACATAGGGATCTATGATTTTCAGGGACAAGGCAGCAATTAACATTAATGCATTGCCAATACAATTTCGAAGAAAAATCCAATAAATCTATTGGTAAAGTAATATTTCCAAAACTCTGATTATGTAATGAGATAATTGCATTATAGTCGTAAAAATGGGACAAAACGGACACTTTCACGTTGTGATAGATATATCACTCATGGACAATTTTTTCAGCTGCAAAGTTATATTTACATACGTTCCAGGCTTTAAAATAGCCATCGAGACCAGTAGAACCATTAAAAACGACTTTATTATCGAATAATTGAGCAAAAATCATTAGGCACCTATGCTCCTCATATCTATGCTAATCGTTCTAAAGGTTTTGTGATTGTTAAATTTTTCTTCGTTCCGTAACAAAAGGATTAATATCACAATATATATATATACATTTGCATGTATTCTACCTCAGTAAGTTGCATGTCCTATATATATATTAGTACTACTTACTGAGGTAGAATACATGCAAATGTATATATTGATATTAATCCTTTGTTACGGAACGAAGAAAATTTAACAATCACGAAACCTTTAGAACGATTACCATAGATATGAGGAGCATAGGTGCCTAATGATTTTTGCTCAATTATTCGATAATAAAGTCGTTTTTAATGGTTCTAATGGTCTCGATGGCTATTCTAAAGCCTGGAACGTATGCAAATATAACTTTGCAGCTGAAAAAATTGTCCATGAGTGATATATCTATCATAACGTGAAAGTGTCCGTTTTGTCCCATTTTTTACGACCATAATGCAATTATCTCATTACATAATCAGAGTTTTGGAAATATTACTTTACCAATAGATTTATTGGATCTTTCTTCGAAATTGTATTGGCAATGCATTAATGTTAATTGCTGCCTTGTCCCTGAAAATCATAGATCCCTATGTACCATTGCCCTAAAACATGAAGATTTAAAATTTAAATTATAGCCAGAAAAACAAAAGCCCATTGTTCGAAATAGCAATTTATCATTGCATGGACTCCATAGAATCAATTTTTTAAAGTTTTGGCCGTTGGCAATTTTTTGTTGCATAGTGTTATAATATTCACTTGGAAAATTGTTCATTAATGTCTATGTAAATACATTTTTCGGGCCCCCAAATAACCACCTGGAAGCGTATTTACACATTCGTCTTTAGTGGAAACCCGTGTTCTGAACTTGAACTATAATTATTTAAATATCTTTATGCTTAAGTAGGTTATTGAGTTAGAATGTATGAATATTATGATTTGCGTAAGATAATCAAAATTCAATAGACTTATGGTTCAAAGTAGCTTATGTGTTGAATAACTTATTTCACTTCTTTATGAAAATTGTATTTTATAGAGACGGAAAATTTCTTCATGATAGTAAATAATGGATAATATTTTTTATGAATATGACACAACTAATTGAAAATATTCTGAAAATTGATCATGTTCCTTAGAAGTAATCGATGAGAACAACCAATTACTATTAAAACATAGTCTTACCCTCTAATTTTTTCATTTTGTTAAATCATATGAAAGTAGGTTTGCAGATATTTTGTAGGAGTCCCAAACCATTTTTACGACCCTTTGTGCTGAAGAAAACTTTTGTATTTACTAAAGTAGGTTTTATGAACAAATAAATTGTCCAAATATGTAAATATGTTTACTTCAACTTCTTAAAGACCTTTTTCATTATTGTATTAAAACAATTGTTTAGCTGTCAACCATTACATAATTTGGTACAACAAACAGTGGTTAAAAAATAAATAAATTTGAGCGTCTTATCCAGAGCGTACCTGTTCACATTGATGGCCTTCCAAGCAGTCATAGCAGCCTAATTCATATGTATTCATATAATATATTTTAGATGATCTAAAAATACTGCGAGGCTATCAGAGACTTGGGGTGCCGCGCAACGGATTATTTGGAGATGGGTCCCTAACTTTAAAAGCGACTGCACCGTGGATATCATTCGCAAACACACCAAGAAAAAAGTTCTTTTTCAAAAATCTCGATAGTCCATCAGTATTGGAAGAAAAGGCGATAAGTAATAATATTTTAAGTCTTCATCGTACATCGCCCGATTGTCTATTTCGTGATGGACGTTTTCGTTTTTGATATTTTGTTTATTGTTTTACCTCTTGTTTAGATTTTTATTATAAACTATAATGTTTATTTTACTTATATATTATTTTTTTTATATTTTTATATAACATCTAAACAATAAAGGAGAGAAGAAAAAAAAATATATATATAATGTAATTGAAATAGTATACAATTAAGAAACCAAAAAAAATAATTCTAAAATGATAATATATAAAATTAATTTTAAAAAGCCTGGACTATATGAGAATTGTATTTGAAAGTTTCTAGTAACTTTTCTTGCCTACCCCAGACTCTGGATTCTGCCGCAAATACAATTTTTATGTGTGTTTGGTTTTTAAAAAGTGACCAGCTGCTCTATTTGTGTTTATCATGGCGGTTGTTGGATTGTCGTACATTATTAATATAATAGTCTAAAAATTTAGAAGATGTTTGTCCCGAAAAATGATTGTTATTATGTATTTATTGATGGTTTCATAAAAAGAATGGTTCATAAGAAAATACTAACCAATCATGCTCTTGCAAGATTAGTGTTTGTGACACATGGGGTCTAGAGATTATATTATCAAATTTAAGAATACTCGGACTCCGGACTAGAAGCGGATGAATTATTAGAAGAAGAGGATGGGAAGGAAACTATCCCAATTCTAATGAAACATTTCCAGAACAAAAAAAATCTCCCATCCTTTAGGATGTTTTTTTATCAAAAAAACAACGTGGTCTTCAATGGCATAATGCATGAAAAAATAAATGGGAAAACGTTATGAAGTTGAGTTCAGGACCAATACTGCTGCCGTTTCTTGTGGCAATTTGAATAGTTTCTACTTTCATCTTTTTCATCACACTAATACGTGAAAAAATAACCATTGAGATGACAAACAGGAAGAGCTTCCAGCAATATAGATGCGGCCGGAAATTGGCTTCACTGACCGGGGGCTTTCTTAAAACTGCTAAAGTGAGCCATCTGCTAGTCTTTTTGTATGTAGAGAATAGCCTATCAGTTTTAAACCACAATGCTATTCATAGTATTTCACATCTACTGGAGACGTCAAAAGGATGACTGCCGGTTGGTCCCTAGCTGCCTTTCACAATATGAAGTTTCCTCCAATCGATCATTTGTACTTTGGAGAGAGATCAATTTGGTCTTAATTCTCACAAAAACCGCAAGAGGATTGTATTCACAGCTAGAAAAAACATTTGTATCTCCATTACTTTGAAGGAGAAAAGATCCCCTACACAGAAGCCGCAGGTTTTTTAGAATGCTGGACTACTGATTCATACAAGGATTGCCACTGTGCTTATGTCAAGCAAAATTAAAAATATATTAATTTTCCCACAAACGAAGGAAAAATCAGGCTAGTGCCCCACATGTTTTAAATGCAACAAATATATCTGAAAAGTCTATCATCTATCCAATTATGTTGACTCATTACGTCATATGAGGTTAAACAAAATAAACATACATCAGAGAATATTTGAATGGGGATATGTCTTTATTCCCCATTCAATGGATCCAATGATTAGATTCTACTGATAGCCAAAACTCGTTTATTGATTCGAAATGCAAACATATACTCATTCGAATTGATGGATCACTAATCATTCTTTAAAAAAATGGTAGCCAACAAGGTCAAGTTCAAATCCCATATCTATTCAAATATTATATTAATAAATATATGTGTCACAACAAAGCCACATAAGCAAATAGAAAAAATAGCAATAATCATGTATACTCAGCAGGTTGTGGTGTTGGGCCTTTGAAAACAAGTTATAAGATCATTTCGGAGAGTCGTAACGATTGTTATCATAGTGTTCTTTGTGTTACTACCATTGTGAGTAACTGCATTGCTGGCACACTAAACATTATGGCATTTTTATTGAAAAGAACAAAAAGGATTTGAAAATAACTATAAATATATAGCAACATAATCAATGTTGGTCAAATATTACTTTGAAAGTAGTATGTAATATACTACTTTTTACTGCGTAGTAATATTTTTTTTACTTCTCAAAATTTATATACTACTTTATATTAGATATTATTTTTTTGAGCATTCCAAAACAATAAGTAAAAGCAATTCAAACAGGATTTGTAAAATCCTCACCAAACCTAGTTTGCATTTTTATGTCCGCTGGGTGACGTCACATACATTCCCAGTTCATTAATTTTCATCAAAAATGCCTGTCGAATATTTTTTTACTCGAAAGTAATATGTAACTAGGATATTACATATTAGTTATTACTTGAAAGTAATATCTAATATGTTTGTTCTCTCTAGTAAGTCGCAGTATATAACTAAGTAAAATATTACTCGCACTAGGGAACAACATTGAACATAATACTTTAAAAAAGGGTTGAAAATCAGTGATTAAAGACTTTAAAAGCCTAGTATTTTGGTGTATGTATTATGTTTTTAAATAGATAAATAAATTATTTTACGTTCTAGCCATTTAGCTTTATAAGGCACTATGAAACTTAGAGATATTCTGTACGAGTCCTTGCGGATATGAAAGACACGAACAATGAAAACAATTAGTAGTTGCCAGTGGCAACAATATGAGTAAAATTGTTGCTCTTATTTCGTTACATATGATTGTTCTAAGTATTCTAACAATTGTACCTCAAAATGATTCCTTTGCCTGCTGCAACAAGGTAATGTCAAGTACCCCTCTCTGGCACTTATAAATATGAATTTTGATGGTTTAAATTGGGCATAATTTAAGGATCCTTGCTTCCTTTCCTTGTTTTTGTTTTTTATGCTCCCAACGACATCAAGTCATACTATTTTGGCATTTATTGCACATATTGAGCCAACGTTTACAGCCTGTGTCCATCTATACTGAAGGGGGTAGTTATATAGACGATGAGACCTTAAGGGAATATTCCGCAAGAACCTCCATGATATGTTGTTTTAGCCGGCAATCATTGTATTTTTACATGTGGTCTCCAAGTCCAATAATTTTGCAGATTGACTATTCAAAAGGACATGATTAAAGAATACCGTTTCTTAGTAAATTGGATTTGATCAAATTTTCTTTGTGATTACTGGAGTAAGCCTTAAGTTGTTGTTGTTTTTCTCTAGAAGGGGCATGAATCATAAAAAAGCAGCTGACATAATAAAGTATCACGTGATGGCTGGTGGGAACCCCTATTCAGAAATAAGAATATTATCCCTTAGGAGTATTTTCACATGAGCCTAGAGTCATGTCAAGTGAATATACTTATCCAATATTAATAGGTTCTAGGTTTATTTGTATATAACACTATGCATAAGGAAATCTGATATCGCATTTTTGTGTTCGGATTATTAATATTTGGATTTTTTTGTGCTAGGATTTTTGTCTTATCGACACTATATAATGCATTTTTAAAGGAAACTACTGACTTTTGGGCCCAGATTATCAGTCAAAATAGCTTTATTAGCATTAATGAGCTCATTTGTTTATATTTATTTTTAATACATTATCACCATTCTTGGTAAATGTTTCAGTCAAGATCCTTGATATTAGTGAGTCCAAGAATCGTCGACTAATGTTATCGTTTTTTCTTACGAAACCTACCTTACCTCTCTGTTGGTTATGTTGATATGTACCCTCATGGATCTATTTACAATAATATTCTCCTTTATATATAAACGAAAAAGTGCTCAAAACGGGCTCATTTTACTACTTTTATAAAAATAAAAGCAAAAAATGTGCCATTAATGCTTAATAAAGCTATTTAGACTGATAAGCTAAACCCAAAAGTCGTAAGTTGATCAAACAGATCGAAAGATTGTTTATATTGGGCACAAAAATGTATTTCTCTCAAGGATCCAATAAGCCATCTTTATATGTCTAAGATAAAAACACATTAAAAAGGACGAAGAATTGATCACAAAGGAGCTGAAGTTAAGATAAAAGTTTACTTAATGATCCAAAATTACTTAAGGCGATAAAAAAAACTTTATCTAAATTTGTTATATTTTTTAGGAAGAACTGTTTGGCTAATGAGTTATAAATGAACCTCATGGAGTGTCCTGTAAATAAAAAAAATATAGTTAAAATAGTTTTAAAGCATAAGGAATTATTTACTATTTGCTGAGCCAAGCTTTTAAGAGTGCAATATCAACATATATTTTGACCTGATTACAAACTTACACATCGAATGTTATATTAATGTATGCCCACCTATAAAGACTTTGATTTTGGGAGAGATGTAAAATATATAATACGCTGAACAATCGCTTCATTTTACCCTATCATTGGTTCCTCTCATTGTATTTAAGTAAATGAAAATAAAAAATCCATGCATTAATGTATATGTATTGTGAACAACATACAATTTGTCCTTAGCTTGATTTTGATTATATGTAGAATATCTGCAAAGATTTTTTAAATTAAACCATGGGATTCTCAGATCAGTTGGTAACATTATAATTCCTCAATGGCTGATATAATAAACTTATATAATATATATAATAAACTTTATTGATATAGAGAAATCACATAACTCAATCAACATTTTAGTTTAAAGTTAGATCTCTAAACACAAGTTAAAAGTTTAAAAATAAATGCTAAGCAATACAAATCATAATCGAATACATAAAAAATGTTCTTATGATATAAAAACAATGGATCAATAAAACAGTATATATTGACAATACAACATATCAAGTATAATTCGGAATTTGTGAATAAGAATAAAAAATCTTTCATGAGTAAATACTTATAACCATGGATTTTTTGGAAGATAAAATATATTGATTTTTATAGATAAAATATTGATTTTTAAGATCAAATATTGGTTTTTAAGATAAAAATATTGATTATTACATACAAATATTGATTATTAGATTAAAAATATTAATTTAAATGTAAAATAATAATATTTAGCTAAATATTACTTTTATTATATTATAATATTACAAAATATAGATTTTGATGACATGTATTATATGTATAATTTTTTCTTCAAAATTATTCATTGTGAGAGCAATGAATGTTGGTAGTTCAACAATAAATATAAAAACTTATATCCTCTAAGTATATATTGAACATCTACGCCACAAAAAGTTATGCACAATGTCGTACATGTAACATGTTTTTAATTTAATGAATTTAATCACTTCTTCCGCCATGATCAAAGATATCAAAACATGGCCAACACATTTTAACAAATGGGAGTGCGATAGCCACAAGCCTTAAGGAAGTGCCATAGCCATGTGCGTTAAGGCGTGTTCATCTCTAAATGTGGAGGCACAGGTTCGAATACTCCCGAGAGGGGATGGTCCTTTTGGTCCCCTCATTGATAAGATCTAGTTTCATAGATAATTCACATGCTAATATACTTATTTATATCCTGTCGGATGCTGCAATTCTGTCAAACCATATAAGCATAAGAAAGTATAAAAGAAGTACCAACATTAGCATTCAGGAGTGCATTTACAGCCCAGACCAAAGATAATTCAGGATATATCTCCACATCTCTTTAACAAAAATAGGATAAATTCTTTTAAATATTGATTTTACAACAATTCCATTTGTTTTCCTGAACAAGAAGAATACAAATGAATGAAATGACTTATATAATTCCATGTGTCAATATTTGAGTTAATTGAGGTTTTTTTGTAAAAGCCGAATTACGCGCGGTGGGTAAATATTTTACTAAGGATGTTTTATTATTTAAAAAAGAAGAAGCTGAGGTTCAATTCAAAATATTATAAGTTTATGTGCTCAAGAGCAGCCTATTTCTTTTTTTTATTACCTCAATCAGAGAAGTATATACGTGAGTACAAAATATAGCAATGTTATATAATGCACTATGGCAGTCTTCAGGAATGTCATCCATAGACTTTTTTCATTGAGGTGACAAACCATTCCATTCTATTTATAGTTATATTTAATAACTTATAGTTATTTTGGCGCCCATTTGATTGCATTTTCGTATATAAAAGGCGAAAAACATATTTCATTATTATTACTATTCATTACCTTAAAGTATTTCTGGTATTCTGATATATTCCATTTGTTTGAATGTTAGATCAACGTCGTCGTCGTATTAAAACCGGAACTGTAAAAATTCTTGAGAATAAAAACTAATTACTTTATATTATTGAGTCAAAATAAAGCTAGGAGGGTTGTCAATTCTCACAGTATCAGCTTCAATGGATAATGTAATAAAAAAACACTTTTAAAATATTTTAAAAAGATTTAATGTTATATTTGTACTATTGTTGCTGATGAACTCATTATTTCGGTTCCTTGTCTTTCGCACTTCACAGATTCTATAAATACATTTCCACTTTGACCATATCTTGGTAACGAACCTCGAAATACATTTGCTTCTGTGGTAAAAATATTTGTTTTGATGTGAGAAAACGTTTGCATCAAAATATGTGTTGTGTGACAATAATAACTTGAGTATTTTAAGATTGATGAATTAAAAAATGCGTTAAAAATCCTAGTTATCACAATTAAGTAATATAGAGATTGTCATACATCAGAGTATAATGTAATAGTCCAGTCTATTCATTGAATATTATTATGCGATATATATATATTAGGGCTGTTATATTTCAAATGTTTGAAATGTTAGCAACATTGTTGATTTTCTATTCTTGGTCATAAAAGAAGACGACATACGAAGTTGAACAAAATCGGTCAACATTACAGAGTTGCTCAACGAGGTCAAAGTTTTAAAAATTGAGTAAAAATATAGTTTTCCGCAAATTTCTTGAAAATGGTGGGCGTTACAGACTTTAATAAAATTATTAATTTAAAGGAAATCTAATTTACTACCAGACGTATTTTCGATGGTTTTACTAAAACAAAGTTTTCTGTAAAAACAAAGAAAAAATGGAGTGTGTAATGTTAGCATATTTCATAGCTTTTTTGTATCAATTAACTTCACTCGCCTGTAGAAGATGACTTGTTCGCTTCAGAGTAAAATAGTATTTTAAGTTTAGTAAAACTTTAGATGATAAATCTGCGTCAAGATTTGCGTCAAGGTATCCTCTCAAAATTTTACTTGATCCCTGACGCATTTATAATCCATTATATGCACATTTTGTACGCGAGATATGTTTTTTTTAATGTACACATAACTCTCTACATATTAAATGACATGATTTAGTATACCAAATATTAAAGCTGCTTTACCAAGCTTTCATTTGATATGTTGGTGCTCTAAAAATCGCTATACTTTAAGAGAAATAAGCAAATACATTTTTGCACGTACTCTCCAAAAAATGATCTTTTGATATGAGAATATACAAATTACCGCTGGTAACCACTGTTACCTGGATAGAAAGAGAAAGAAAAAAGAGAAGTGAGGCTAAATACTCTCTCACTTCTCTTTTTTCTTTCTCTTTTGGAGATTCTTTTCTAAAACACGTCATTCTTTTCTTAAAAAACGTCATCACTTTTTCGGAAATTATTTTCTAAAAAAAAAAAACGTCGTCACTTTATTTATTTGGAATTTGTATCTAAGAAAAAAACGGCATCACTTTTTTTGGAAATTCATTTTGATAAAAAAATGTCGTCACTTTTTCTGGAGATTCTTTCTAAAACAAAAACGTCGTCACTTTTTTAAATATTTGAACGCTGAAAGCTACGGAACGCTGAACGCAAAAACATTAAACGGAAGGCTGAACAGAACGCTATTTTTTTTAACGCTGAACGCAAAAAAAGCTGAACGCTCACAAGCCTGGTTAATAGTATTTTATCTATAAAGATACTACTTGTACTTATGAGATAAACTGTCCATTGAAAGTACGTCAATGCCAGTTTACCGGACTTTTGGTGTTTGTTGAGTTCGTCCTACAAGATATCTTCCAAATTTGTTTCTTCTAGAGAACCCTTGAATCTGCTCGATTACCTGCATATGAAAGAGTCTCAAAGCCTCCTAGAGACTCTTTAATACATATATGTAGCCAGTGTATTTTTTCAATAGTAGTTAAAATTCAAACTATACCATTTGAATAATATTACAAATATGGGAACTATGGTGCTCGTGACGAGCTGTTGTCTTTATAAGACATAATGTGTCATGAACATATACATAAATCTATTACCAGAGCTGCGACTATCGAATGTAAATCGATATTCGGTAGAAACTACCAAATACCGCACCGATTGGCAATCAGTACCGTATTTGTACTAAGTACTTAGTTAAAAGTGGAAGCGCTCCCTTGTGTGAAGAACTTGAACTTTGCAAAATAAATAAACAACTACGTAGCTCCAATGGACAACTTATAGTATTATAGAACAGATACATAAATATACATTCAATATAAGCTTATGTTATGCATTGAATACTAAAGTACCTGAAAAAGCATTTAAAATCGGACAATTAGAGACTGTAAAAAAAAATTATATAGCCTTCCATTCCCTACAAAGTCCAAGTACATATATAATTTATATAAGATTAGTGTGTATTAAATTTGAAATAATCTCTAATAAATGATAACAAATTAGTACTTAATTATCCTTTGCTATAAATTGTCCGATATTAAATGCATATGAAGAAGTCATAGAGCAGATCCATAAATAAAGCTATCTCTCTTTCTTGTATACCGTACCGAATATCGATCGATACTGTAGATATATAATAAAATCTACGGATACCGATACCGAACGGTAGAATGTATATACCCAATACCAAACCAGCGGTAGATTTTCTATCGCATCTCAGCTCTGCTATTTACAAATCCAAATTTACCATTATTTTACACTTCCAAAAAGTACATCAATGATTGATTCTTGGAGTTCTATAGTTTGAACTCGTTTAAAGTATATAGGTGTAAAACTCTGGCTACTCCATTGGTGTAAGGTTTTTTTTTTCAGACAAGAAATATCAATGAATATGTCCCTCGGCTTACAAACTCAATAACCATAGCTTAGCCCAGCACAAATATGTTAATTTGAACAACATAAAAAGAAGAAAAATCTGGTCAACAAACATAAACATTACTTATACTGATTTGCAGTATATATCGAGTTCCAAATCGGCATTCCGAACCATTTTTTAAACGGCTCCGTTTCAACACTTTCGAACCATTTTTGCTGCTCGATCCCGGTTCAGAGCCGCCCAGGTCTGGTTAAATCCTACTAGTTTATCAAGTTAGTAAATAATGTAATATTTTGTATTTAAACATATTTTATTTTATTATTTCTTTCAACTTTTTTCATAATCTTAAGATCGACCATTTGCATGTCCCTCTATGCCTCGAAACTTGATCTTATAATGATTTTGGTAGATAACATTTTATTACCTTTTTGGATGTTATTTATTTCTTACCCCAAGCTAATTATTTTGTTATTACAGCCGGTACTGGGATAGGATATATGGAAATTAAAAACGACGAACCAAAAAAACTATTAAAAGAACGATAACCAGAGAGGTCCAAAACATTGAAATGTGCAAGGCCAGACTTACCAAATTCATTTGTGTCCAACCAACTAAAAAATCGTGCGAGGAAAAACGGAAAGCCCATTCGTATACTTTTTTGATTCAATAAAATGCCGATTTTGACTAACTTTTTAAAGCTCATTGAGTTAACTCTTTAACTTTAGTTGTGGGTTTTTTTTACATAGAGATATAAAGATATATAGAGCTTATTCCCTTCAATATCAGAGAAACATCGTTGAGCTGTATTCTGTGCCCAACATAAACATAGTAATTTGTTCTACGTCATCGTAAGTTGATCATAGCAATAGAAAAGTTTTTTTTATATTAGGCACAATGACGTATTTCTAAGAATCTAATAAGCTCTCTATGTCTCTATATCTCTATGTTTATTTACATGAACACCAACTGATAATATTATTATGTTATTATTATTTATGTAAAAATGAAACATTCCATGCAAAAGAGTTGGCAATATATTTATTGCTTATAGCTAATTTTATCTCGCGCGTAGTCCAATGGTTTAAACAGCAAGATCTAACTATAGAGAAACATATTTCTAATTCTGCATAGCTAACATGCAAAAATGTGCTTTTCATGAAGTGAGTGATCTTGACTTTATATATCGACCAAAACTCAATAATTAAAGTCTTTTTGAAATTGATATATAATAATTGAGGGACCCGATGGTCGATTTAGATACATTACAAAAAGAAAACCCATTTTTGATTATAACATATTTTTTAGTATATAATTATGTAGGAGACGGTAATTTAGTAGTATTCTTAATAGAAGTTACAATGCCTAAAAAGTTTGGGGGGGGGGGGGGTGTCTAAAAACTAAATACACTCAAATCTAAACAAATTACTTATATTGAATCCATCAAATCAAGGTGCATAGGGTAGGTGATTGGAAGTTACAAAAAATTAAAAGAATATTGATGTTATTAAAGAGCTGATTTTTTTAAGATAAATTATTACAAAATATGTATCCACAACAATTCTAGTTCCCATAACGTATTAAATAAATATTGCATTAAATCAATATACATACTATATTTATAATGCCATGAACATCCTTGATGACCACGACTGGTTCGAAATATATAAGAGAAAGAAATCTTTTAAATAAAAGAAAGATAAATATATGAGACAGTAAAATTATATTGACAACCAGTAAGATCAAATAAATCAAACATGTTCTTTATGTCTTTTTATGATTTCTTATAGCCTTGAGTATGCAACCATCATCTAAAGCCTTTTGTCGTTTTAACTACTCTGGGTATGCAATTCATCTTTTTGCAGAGTTTTCTCAATGCAGTTTAAAATATGTAATAAAGATAGATTCTTTTATCTTCTTTTTTGCCGCTGCATTTGAAATAATTTTCTCTTTGTCACCTTTGATTAAGTTAATATAAACTAGTCTTTTTAGCAATATATTTATGTCTTAGGGCTTAATATTCTCAGCAATTTAATTAAACCCCTCCATTCAAGGTCAAATCCCATAAGTCATTAATATTTTAACAGACATAAAACAAATAAAGTAAGAGGAGCGTGGTGAGCAAGTTTTTTTTTTTTTGTGTGTGGAGGGCTTCAAATATCAACTCATTGGGTCATCAAGATTCAACCATGGCAATAATGTATTTTATTTTATCCATGAGAAAAATTGCATAGCTCAAGTATAGTATATATATTTTTGCCCTAATCCTGATTCTTTAAAGGGCAGGGGTCACATTGTCTTTATTTGATACTCCTAATAAATTTTCACTCCCGCTCTAAAATGGCGGACCCAATATAATTGTTTTATTTGAAAAAAAGAAGGAGATGAGATAGAAGGGGCGAATAAGCCTGGATATTTAAACATTTATATCTATCTATTTAACTATAAGATGGATGGCGAGTTACTAACCTACTACATCATCAATGCATAGATGGCATGATGCAGTAAAGAACTTAAATACTATGTACAAATCGTTACAGAACTATCATTACCTACAAATGACTTTTAGCCTTTTCCTAGGATACTTTTATATCTTTTTTATATCAGTTTTTTATAGTGGTATTTTATGCCTTTAAATTATTATCATTATGAATCTTAATAATTATAAATACAGAAGGATTCATCAAAAAAAGTTTTTTTACAAAAAATATTAACTTTAAAAAATGTCGGAACATTTTTGTGCATCACAGAACCTCGTCAAGGGTGATCATTCGCAATAATTTTATGGGCCCTTATATTTGCTTCGCGGTGATTAATTTATACATAAAGTAAAATAGATAAGCCTTTCTTGAGTTTATGGCCAAATCTTAAATGTAGACTTAAGATCATCTAGACAAAGGAATCCTCTCTTTTTATTTCATTTCACAAGAGTTTGAGGAACTCAATATATTATACTCTTATTCGTAAACGACTACTATATATTTTGAGCCTTTCAATACTTTGTACGCTTGTATACTTACTTCTGCATTGGTGTGGGTCTTTTAGAAAATTGAGATGTTAATTGAGGGGGTCCTATCATAAATAGTTTTACAAGCCTCATTGAGGATACTTTTTCTTCAAATTAGTAGGGAAGAGATTTTTATATTTGATTTAGGTAGAAGTTACTCGTGTTTATGACATTGTCGGCCATTTAGGGCCTGATCCTTTAAATAAGCCTTTGAATCAACCTTGGACTCTATTTTCCATATATAATATATCTCCTTTGATATCGTATAATGGTAATAATAACATCCATGACGGAATGTTCTTTCTACATAAGTATTTTATTCTCTTCTTTACTTGGATCCTTGAACTTACTCAAGTTATGTAAACAAAAAAATCCATGAAGTTTTTTCTTTCTGTCTTTACTAAGAATCACCAACTTCAATTGAATCATGATTTATGAGATGACCACACAAAATATACCCATATAATGACAAATCAAAATACAATGGAGAAAGTTATAGGATGGTTATAGTCAAATTCGGAGAATATTGTTTCCATTAATTATAAGTTAAAGGCTAAGACATGTAGACATGTGACATCCAAGACAAAACAATCAGTTAACAAGTTTTGATTCATATGCTACGTATATATTTATTTATATGAGCACAACCACATGGTTTCCGAAGAAACTATTTTCTCTATAAGAATCATTGAGTACCAGGAAGAATTTAAAATAATATTATGATGATGCAGTACTTCTTCGTATTACTTTTATACTTGGTTGTTTTTTGTTGCTTGCTACTGAATAGCCAGACAATAAAGTTTATTTGTAAGTTCGTTTATAGAGGTATTAAAAATATCATACATAAATAGTTTTTTATTGGTATCTGTTCGTTTGTATGATAAATCATTTAAGTTTGCCATCATTTAAGTGATGACCATTAGATACAAACAATTTAGATCACAGCACAAAAAATTGTTTATCCGATCGGTAATCATTCCTAATTCATCATGGCAAATTGAAAAATGCTAGGAATTATAGTAAATTGACACAAAAATCAGTCCCATCAATGAAGGAGATATAAAATGTTGTAAGTATGCATTTAAAGGAAAATATATTTCCATCCGTGTTCGGAAAAGTGAATTGTCATTATCAGGGCACATAATTATCTAGGCTCCAGGGGTGCCCACGTGTGAAAATGCCCTAGGGATGGTCAAATTATGTAAAACAAAAAAGAATGGTCCTCTATGGGTCTGTGCAATGATTTAAAAAAGCAAAAAAATACAATGTTTGATGATTTGTAAGCTAGTTGTAGTAGCCAATTCTTCGATAATGCCATCATAACTGTGGGTACGGTTACTTTGATCTCCTACCTGAGCTAGAAACAAAGAGAAACCACACTTCAACACGGCCATTGTGCTAACATTCCTCACAAACCTCTCTATTATTGTACTTATTATAGAAGAAGAAGGAAAAAAAAAGTATCGTCATCCAGAGTGCTCCTGCCTTGTTCTTATTATTGTTATTGTTTAAATTGATTCATCATTGCTTGGGATCAAATTTCTCGAATGGGAGTGGACGGGTGGCATGATTCCAGTCATTATATTTGCCCCGTCTGTCTCATCCTCCTCCTCAATGATCGGAGGAGGAGACGAGACGTTTGGGAGCTCCTTCATCAATGGGGTCCCTCCTAGCACTGACTCGGCTCATGAATATGTTCAACGGGACTCGCGGATCCAGATCCTTCTATAATAAGTACAATAATAGAGAGGTTTGCGAGAAATGTTTGCACGAGGGCCGTGTTGAAGTGTGGTTTCTCTTTGTTTCTTGCTCAGGTAGGAGATCAAAGTAACTGTACCGTAACTGTTAAACACGGATTAAACAGATTACTCCCAAGGCACAATTAATGCCGTGCGCTACACAAAGTTGGGACTACTGATTGATCATCAATATGTCGGTAAATTGGTAGCATCGACGGTATATTTTTTTTCTATCGGTACGGACATTTTGAAAATCAAAACTAAAGAATATTGCAACCGATTATGTGACCATATCAATTTTTCTAACCTAATCTAGATGTTTTCTCGAAAATGAAATTAACCTCTTCCCTTCACATTTTTTCAGAATCTAAATACCGATACCGCTTTTGGTCGATGGGTTTTTACCAGGCTTGTGAACGGAACGCAAAATTGAAACGGCGTTCAGCTGAACGCACGTTCAATGAACGGAACGCAACTTTTTTTGAAGTTGAACGCAAAAAAAAGAGTTTTGCGTTTAGCGTTCAATTTTCCAACTTTTCTTTTACTTTTTTTGGAAAATTCTTTAAAAAAAAGTCATCACTACGCAGTACTTTTTGGGAAATTCTTTTATAAAAAAAGTCATCACATCACTACGCAGTACTTTTTTTGGAAATTCTTTTATAAAAAAACGTCATCACTACGCAGTACTTTTTTGGTAAATTATTTTCTAAAAAAAAAAAACGTCACCACTATGCAGTACTTTTTTGGAAATTATTTTCTAAAAAAAAAAACGTCATCACTACGCAGTACTTTTTTTGGGAAATTATTTTCTAAAAAAAAAAAAACGTCACCACTACGCAGTACTTTTTTGGAAATTCTTTTCTAAAAAAAAAACAATGTCATCACTACGCAGTACTTTTTTGGAAATTCTTTTCTAAAAAAAAAAAACGTCACACTACGCAGTACTTTTTGGGAATTATTTCTAAAAAAAAAAAAGTCATTTTTTTGAACGCTGAACGCAAAAAAAGCTGAACGCTCACAAGCCTGGTTTTTACAGATGTACTGATACGGATAGAACACAGCTTGCTACCGAACCCAGATACAGCGGAAGATTTTTTACGAATCTCAGCTCTTGCTACATAGACACTAATTAGTCGGGTTGACAGTGTTAATTGGTGTCTATAAACAGAGGATTTTTTGTTGGCTTCATTAACATTGTTTTATTTTACCTTCTGAGATAACATGATACATGAAGTAACCCAAAGGGGGAAAATAGCCTTGGGACCAATGACAACGTCAATCTGCGTTAACCATTATATAGTATATATTATCTTCTTTAGTGAATTGTTCGATTCGAGGACTTCCAAATATTTACTCTATCGACAGCATTATTTTGCTTAATTGGTTGAGATAATTGTAGTATCTGAATGATCATTATAGCGTGTAAATTAGTTCATCGAATCTAGGGGTCTCTTTTCAATGAGACTGACAAATATTTTCTTCGTATTCGAACCTTCGCTCTCAACATTGAGAGCATAGAGATATAAAGACATAGAGAGCTTATTATATTCTTCAGAGGCATACGTCATTGAGCCCAATATAAACAAATCTTTCTATCTCTATGATCAACTTACGATGACGTCGCACAAATTACTTTGTTTAATTGGACACAGGCGACAGCTGAACTATTGAAGGGAATAAGCTCCTTATATCTTGATATCTCTATGATTGAGAGTCAAATCTCCTTTTATAAAAAGTATTTTAACATATATTGTATCCTTGATGGACAAAATAATGTCAAACCTAATAAATATGTGGCATGTATGCCTTGAGAACTCCTCAGCGAATGCGTCCCCTCCCCTTCATTTTGATACACATATCATAGAAGACAATTCCTATTCATTTGTCCAAAAATGCATTTCTTGTGGGCATGGTCAGTTTCATTCTTTGTACTTATGTCTTCTTTGTGCGTACGTAGGTACACATGCTAATGATACCATCATTGACAGCATGAATTATAAGGACTTAAGGGGGGAGGGCTCCGCCCTTATGAAAATAGTCGTGAGGTAATCATTAGTAGGTTGTATGTTTTTTTTGTGCGATGAAGGATATAGAGAAAGAAATGAAGAATAACTACCATTCTTTATAAAAGTATAAATATAATTTAAAGAAATTTATATTTGTCAAAAGCCGGCTTGTGAACGGAACGCAAAATTGAACGGCGTTCAGCTGAACGCACGTTCAATGAACGGAACGCTGAACGCAAAAAAAAAGAGTTTTGCGTTCAGTGTTCAATTTTTCCAAACATTTCTTGGACTTTTTTCGGAAAAACGTCATCACTACGCATTACTTTTTTTGAAATTGTTGGAAATTCTTTTCTAAAAAAAAAAAAACGTCATCACTACGCAGTACTTTTTTGGGAAATTCTTTTTTAAATATTTGAACGCTGAACGCTAACGGAACGCAAAAACATTGAACGGAACGCTAATTTTTTTTGAACGCTGAACGGAACGCTGAACACAAAAAAAGCTGAACGCTCACAAGCCTGGTCAAAAGTCATTTAACAAAAAAAATACAAATATATGATTAAATGCAAGGTTTCGTGGTGCGTTTTAAAAATAGTATTATAAATACGTTCTTCGAAACCCAATCATCTGCAAGATGACTGCTTATGTGGAAGTATTCGCATTGCTTCTCTTTGTCATCCGTGTTAAGATTATTGTATCGCCAGCTGGTTTTCGGTAGAAAATCTCTGGGTTTGATTTTTATTTGCCTACCAATTGAAGGCATGAAAAACTCATGCACTTTGGAGGGGATTGCAGTTCATTTACTACGACTTGTTCTGATTTAAAAAAATATATTTATTACCAATGACATGAAATCAATTTTGTTTGAGCCTTCGATAATCCCTTGTTAAGAGGATCTGATTCTTTAATTTGTCCTGACTAATTTCCTACTCTAAGGACCTGGTGTGATTCTATTTATTTATTAACTCTACAGTGAGAGCAATACAACAACAAAAAGTATATGTCTAGTTTTGCTCCAGTAGCGCTTATTTGGCCCTTGAGGATGCTGAAGGATATAAATGAAAATAATCGATATAGCATTATCCAGGGCGATGCTTTGTTTTCTGTATACTACTATGTACATACTAACTCAACTATCGATTTAATTATCATCACACATTAAATATTAATCTCATTATTTTCTCAAACACTCTTTTGTTGATCCATAAATTATGCATTGAACAACGGATAAATAAAAAATGACAGATTGCAGGTATTTTCATCAAATATGCATGTGTATTACCGGTGAACAATGAAGAAAAAAAGTTAGTGTAGACCACAATAAGAGGAGGGGAGAAGCATAGAGAGGATAAAAATATATAGAGAGAGAGAGCTTATTCTCTTCAATAGCAGAGAAATGTCGTCGTTCAGCTGTCGCTTGTCCCCAATATCAACAAATTAATTTGACCTAAGTCATCGAAAGCTGATCATAAAGATAGAAATATTTGTTTATATTGGTCACAAAAACCATAGAGATATAAAGGCATAGAGAGCTTATTGGATTCTTCAGAGAAATACGTCATTGTGTCCAAATACAGCTGAACGATGTTTCTCTGCTATTGGAGGGAAGAGAAATACGTCATTGTGACCAGAATACAGCTGAACGATGTTTCTCTGCTAATTGGAGGGAATAGGCTCTCAATATCTTTATATCTCTTTGACAAAAACGTATTCCTCTGAAGAATCCAAAAAGCTCTCAATGTGTTTTATATATATATATATGGTGAGAAGATGAACGCTTTTACGTTCGTTCGTATTATTTATTTTGACGTTGAAACATCAATAAGGAATTTCGTGATATGGAAATATTTGAATGAAACATTTATTTTACCTTTGTATGACCCTAGTTGACACAAATCAAATGTTTTCACATAATAATTTTAGATGGCCCAATAGCTTGGAGCTTGTAAAAATGCTTTTTCTCTTGCTTGATGTCAATATGAATAAATTTCTTTTAAAATATTAAGACTCGTTACATGGAGTCATTATGGTACTGTCATTTCTTTTACTGTCAGAGCTTTTATTTGAAACAGCGAATGCTTTCTGGTATTATTTATTTGACTGTTTGATTCAGACACTCTGTCAACCTCGTGGCTCCCTCAGTATATTCGACCCTAATATCATAACTTAGACATTATGATACGTCTCTGCTTTAGGATTTTTTTTTCCTTCCTCTAACTGAACCTCTTTGTATTTTAGTTCAATGGCCTTCCTATAAACATATAATCACATTTATTTTTGTTTTCAAGGTTAAGTTCCTATCATTGAACAATATTTGGAAGACATAAATGCGTTATTATTTAGAAACCAGAATGATTAAAATATTTTATCTGACCATCTAAGCTAATAAATCAAAGACCTCATGATGTGTATCATACTTTAACACCTTAAAATCCTAGGGTTCCTCAAATGTTTGCATTTTAAATTAGGGTTTCAAATATAATCCCATCAAATAATCCTCCATATCTATTATACATGATGGGGTGTGGGAAATCATGGCATGCAATCAAATATATTTTATTTCCATATATGAAAAATGGCTTCGAAAAGTTTCCCGCCCAAAATATTAAGGGAATGTTTTCTGTATAACAAGTGCAAAAAAAACCTTCTATGAGAATTAAGTATGCTAGAATACGCCTCTGTGTCTAGAAACAATAATTTGCTGCACATTAACTGTCCTTCTTCTTACAAGCCCTAAACTGGATATGGATGATATATGATGAATCAAGGATAAAATAAAATAATATAAATTATCACGAAATTATGCCATATTTTCAATATTTATTTGTCTGGATTTATCTGTTACTACTACATGGTTTTATTTATTAGCTTTATATTTTATTAGATATAAAAATAATTATTAAACGAAAAGTATGCCAAAAAATATATATTTATAAAAGTTCATTAAACATTTCTTCTATATGTTGTATAATATAATGAGGATTGTACAAGTTCCACTTTTTTTGGTGCTCAGTTCCATGTAGAGTTTTGCTGAAAAAATGCTGCACTCCAAATGCATTTTAAATCCTCTTGGAACCCACGGGCTTTGCAGCCAAATTGAGCAAAATTGTATACCTAAAATGCAGAAAAATACTATTTGTGGCTACTTACATATATTTTTTTACTGTGATCCCATTACATAATCATTTGGGCTGGCAGACCGAAGGATCTAATGATCGAATAATAAAATTTGAAGAATTCTTCAACTTTATCATCCATAGTGAGATTTTCACTCCATGGTTTGTCGGACACAAGGGTACTAAATTGCACAAAATTTTAGAAGTGACCACAAAAAGTGTTTCATTTGAACACCCTGGGAAATAAATTTATATTCATTCGTAAGTATGTTTTTAAGAGATCGACAGTTAAAATTGTATAATGATTAAGTAAGGTAAATAAAATTAAGAAAGTTAAGAAAACGAACTTATAAAGTAATTTATATTCTTTTTTTGAAAAACGAAAAAATCTTGTATTATTTATCAGATGAAATATCAAAACTACGTATATACATTCTCAAACCAATTCCTCAACGGTATGAATAACAAATTGGCTAAAATTATCGCTCCGCTTACACAAAAAGGGAGTGATAGGAACTAAAGTAATATATTGATTTTCTGAGTGGCAAGCAAACATGATAAAAACTAAATTATACAACAATTACGTCTAGAAATGAGATGGGTTGATATTTATTTTAAGAGGGTTCCATTAAAACTCCAATAATTATTGTATCTTTATTTTCTTGTGGTTAAAAATACAACCGGAAAAATATATTTCACAATAGTAGCTATTTTTTCAATGCTTTTAAGCTATCCAAAAGTGCAAAGTTAAAATGATCGGATATCTCAGATCCTTAAAGCTGTGTCATGGCAAAAGAAATGAAGGAATTTAGTCGCAAAATGAGGATATGATCACATAAAATATGGATATTTATGGATATTATTTTGTTTGCAAAGTTAATACTTACGCAGAGTTCAGACATTTTATAGCTCAAATTAAACTCTATTGATTATGTTTAACCTATTACTTTCATATTTAGTTCCTTTAGTATCTTTTTGAGGGAGAATCATTTAGTGTTTGGTAGCAAACAATGCATCGTAGAAAGTATTAACAAGGAAAGACATCCATTATTAAAGAAGACAATTAACTTCTTGTTAATTTACAACCTACGGTAATTAATTAGAAGAAACGATTTGTAGAAAGACAAACTGCTTTTGACCTTTAAAAATAAAATTGGCTGAAGCTTCGGTACATTTTCACAAGTCTGTGTTTTTTGGGAGAAGAACAAAAGAGTCGATGTTGTAAAAAACAAAAACGATGAAAGTCCTCAGGGATAAAGGATCCGATCAATCCTATTACGACCAGAACCAAATAATACATATATGTAGAATCATTCTTAGTGTATTTAAAAATGATAAAGTCAAATATGTACATGGATGTAAAATGAATGGTGGTAAAAATATTTATTTGAATTTTTGAGAGAAAATGAATTTATTTTGTATTTTTGAGATGAAAATGAATTTATTTTGTATTTTTGAGATGAAAATAAATTTATTTTGTATTTTTGAGATGAAAACTAATTTATTTTGTATTTTTGAGATGAAAATGAATTTAATCTGTCTCATTTATTCATATAAGTTTTTATGAAATAATTTGATATTTTTTAAAGAACTACTTTTTACGATAGTGCAACCAGTCGCGGAATTATATGACGGATTTCGTATATCAATCACTGAGTAAAAATCTCTTATTCCAAAGTCTCATTTTATGAATATATTATGCATTACTTAAGAAAGAAAAAAAGAAGGGAGAGAAGTGAGGCAAATACTCTCTCCCTTCTCTTTCTCTTTCTATCCAGGTAACACTAACAGCAGTTACCAAATGGTAATCGTATATTCTCATATGAAAAGATCAATTTTTGGGGGAGAGTAAGTGCAAAAATGTATTTGCTTATATCTCTTAAAGTATAGCGATTTTTAGAACACCAAACATATCAAATGAAAGCTTGGTAAACCAGCTTTAATATTTTGGTATACTAAATCATGTCAATTTAATAAGTAGAGAGTTATATGTACATAAAAAAAGCCTATCTCGCGTACAAAATGACGCATATAATGGATTATAAATGCGTCAGAGACAAAGTAAAATTTTGAGAGGATACCTTGACGCAAATCTAAGAAACACATTTTTTTTTTATAATCGTTTCTTATAGGTCAATACAGGCTCTGAATCATATGATGTAAACTCAGATTGTACTGAATTCTGAATTGATAGAATGCAACCAAGGTCATTTTTGGATTTATCATCTAAAGTTTTACTAAACTTAAAAGTACTATTTTACTCTGAAGCGAACAAGTCATCTTCTACAGGCGAGTGAAGTTAATTGATACAAAAAAGCTATGAAATATGCTAACAATACACACTCCATTTTTCTTTGTTTTTACTGAAAACTTTGTTTTATTAAAAAACATCAAACATACGTCTGGTAGTAAATTAGATTTCCTTTAAATTAATAATTATTATTGAAGTCTGTAACGTCCACCATTTTGAAGAAATTTGCGGAAAACTATATTTTTACTAAATTTTTAAAACTTTGACCTCGTTGTGCGACCTCGTAATGTTGACCGATTTTGTTCAAACTTTGTATGTCGTCTTCTTTTATCACCAAGAAACAGAAAATCCACAATGTTGCTAACATTTCAAACATTTGAAAAATAAGAACAACCATATATATATATATATATATATATATATATATATATATATATATATATATATATATATATATATATATATATATATATATATATATATATATATATATATATATATATATATATGTACATAAATGAATAAATGTAAGTATTAAAAAGTTGAGCGCCCCAATCTACGAAACCATTTGTTTACCATGCATAACTTAACATATTGATTTAGGCAATATTTTTAAGTTCCAATGTAGTGAACATAAAAATATCCATACATCTGAATTCCAACTCTCATAAAAAACAATACAAACAACAAGCAATGTTCTTCATTGTTCAAAAACAAAGCTATATTTAGCCTTATACAACCAATAAAAAGTTTAAAACATGTAATATAGATATCAATCTAAGTACAAAAACTAATTCTTTTAATCTGGACCAACGAACAAAACTTATAGTTGTATACTCAAAATATAGTATTTTTTTTACTTTAAAAAATATTAATCGCTTATTAGCGACCGTTTTCCTCTTATAATACAGCAAAAAAAATGTAAGCCCAAATAAGTAGAATTATAAGTTGTAGCTTTTTTAATCCTATTATTTCCTGCCAGCTTGTTCCTAAGTTATCGGATAAACAACGCCATAAAAAAATCAAAATATTGCTAAAAATACGCTGGACAATAAATGTGTTTTAAACCTAAAACCCTCCTCATAAATTCTTCTCTACTTCGTATTGATTTAATACACCGAAATTGAAGATACACTTAAAAGTTTATAGAAGTACTTATTATTAGGTTTTGATATTCTGGGTATGAATACCATAGTTTTTATAGGCATTAAGAAATTAATAAAATGTTTGTATTATATGAATAGAATAAAGACCTTTGCCATGAAAAAAAATGAAATATGGAAGAAAAAAAGGAAATACTTAAAAATGTAAATGATTTTTTTTTGGTCGATAATAAAATTATAAAAAACAAATAGTCATCTGAGGCTATAGACAGAGAGATGGAGCTTTCCTAAATATTTAATCATTTACAATTTGATTGGACATCGATACCGAACGATAAAGAACTAATATATATATATTATATATTAGATCTTATATATATATATATATAAATATATATATATATATATACATATATTATATATATATATATATATATATATATATATATATCATATATATATATATATATATATATATAGGCGTAGGGGAGATGCTTGGTTGGGGGGGGCAGCATTCAATTTGCCCGAATTTAACAAGAACTGTTAAATCGTGAAAAATAACCGAATGAGAAAGCTATGTAGATTAATATTTTCTTTAAAGTAATTTCATACTATTCATCACATAATATTATTTTGTTATACTTCAAAATCCTGTTACTTTCATAAATTCGTTTTTTTCACTGAAATTCCCGAATACCTCAACCAATTTGCCCAAATTTGAGAAATCACCCGAATTTTTTTTTTTTTGTGGGGGCAGTTGCCCCCCTGTCTCCTACGCCTTATATATAGATAGATTATATAGTATATAATATATATATATATATATATATATATATTATATATATATATATATTATATATATATATATTATAATATATATATATGTTTATCATGTATTCTTGTTTAAGCAAACAGAACGTGCGAAATAGTTTATATTCCAAGAAAATTCGACTTATTCCTATCTCAATACTTTTTGCAAAGCAATATAAGAAGACCACCAACATGTTGTAATTAAGGAGACTAAAGTAATATTTTTTTATGGTTCAAAGTATTTCGTATTGCTTAAGTGTCCTTTTAAGAATATTTTTTAATTGAAATGTAAGTGCTAATTAATGTATTACTGTTTTTGTTAATGTGAAATTACTTTTAGGTGTGTCATAATATTGGACTGCAATACTACTTATATATTTTTGTTATATTATATAAGTAAATTTCAATTAATATAAAAAGGGATCTGGTAGGCAGAGAAGATTTTCAAGGTGTCCAGTAATTTCATCGCGAGTAAATTTGTCGCGGAGCTTTTTATAGCCGTTTTTGTCGCGGGTAAATACATCGCTGGCTCTTTTATAGTCAGTCAATTTTGTAGGTCTTCTTTTTGTCGCGGGTAAATTTGTCGCCATGCTTTTTTGTAGTGAAGTATTTTTGTCGTTCTTCTTTTTTTCGTAGGTAATTTTGTCGCCAAGCTTTTTTGTAGTGAAGCATTTCCGCGCTGTTTATTTTTTACTTTGTGGACCTATTCATGGGGACTCTGTCTGGGGTCCCATGGGGTTGAATCTACCGCTGACATTTTTAGGGAGAAAAGACACACGGCTTAAGGGTTGTGCACACCTTAGCCTCGGGTGTTCCGCCGCGAGTTGAAATCTACGCAAGGTCAACGGTGAATTTCAATTGGTTTTCAGACCTACATCTTGCAAGATATGCATGCCTCATCCGAGACTATGTAGAAATACACGGCTGACCCTTTGAAGGAGGAAAATGCATTTAGCCCAAGAGTTTGTATAATCTAATCTCGGGGGGGGGGGGGGTATGCCAGTCTCAGCCGGGGGTTCTATAACGTTGACCTTGCGTAGATTTCAAATCGCGGCGGAACACACGAGGCTAAGGTGTGCACAACCCTTAAGCCGCGTGTCTTTTCTCCCTAAAAATGTCAGCGGTAGATTCAAACCCCATGGGACCCCAGACAGAGTCCCCATGAATAGGTCCACAAAGTAAAAATAACAGCGCGGAAAATGCTTTACTACAAAAAAGCTTGGCGACAAAATTACCTACGAAAAGAAGAAGAACGACAAAAATACTTCACTACAAAAAAGCATGGCGACAAATTTACCCGCGACAAAAAGAAGAACTATTAAATTGACTGACTAAAAGAGCAAGCGATGTATTTACCCGCGACAAAAAAACGGCAATAAAAAGCTCTGCGACAAATTTACTCGTGATGAAATTACAGTAAACCGATTTTCAATAATGAACTAATAATAAACATCACAAATAGACAACAAAAATATTATCGTAGTTTGTGTGTATGTTTATATTTGCAAGTAAACAAGACCTCATAAAGTGAGGTAGTCATCTTTAATAAATCTTAAAAATGTTTATTCAAATATAAGGGAAAAAAACAGCATATGTCTTTATTTTATTTTTTTTGCTTCTCTTCTGACTTTGTTTTAAGAGATCTAACAAAAAAAATAATAAATGCCGATAGGACATTAAAAAAAGACTTACTTATGATATTTCCGCTCATAGTGGCTATGGTAGCATCAACACGAGGCTTAAAGCTTTACTGACAAGTTGTATTTAATACGTATTAGACGGAGGTCTTTTTTGCTTAACTATTTGGATAAAGAATTATATAGGATCTGAGTTGCACAGGCGTCAAAAAGCACAGTCCGATTGATTAACAGACTGTCATTTTGACTCAAAAAGAATGTTTTCAGATTATACAACTGGGCGATTCTCACAGTGTGAGCATTCTATTGGAACTCCACTTCATAGTCGTACAATGTTGCCGGACGCAGGACCATATCTTGTGCTTATTTATAAATCTATGAGGCAGTAAAGGTGTAAACTCTCATGCTGGCGGTTGGGGCCCTTTGGATTGGGTAAGGTAATTATGATTATGCCACTTTTTTATTCGACCTTATTCTACATATATATTAAGGCTGTTCTATTTTTCAAATGTCAAGGTATCCTCTCAAAATTTTACTTTGTCTCTGACACATTTATAATCCATTATATGCGTCATTTTGTACTGAGATAGTTTTTTAATGTAAATATAACTCTCACTTATTAAATTGACATGATTTAGTATACCAAATATTAAAGCTGGTTTACCAAGCTTTTCATAATATGTTGGTGTTCTAAAAATCGCTATACTTTAAGAGAAATAAGCAAATACATTTTTGCACGTACTCTCCCAAAAAAATGATATTTGATATGAGAATATACAATTACCGCTTGGTAACCACTGTTACCGGGATAGAAAGAGAAAGAAAAAAAGAGAAGCGAGAGAAGGAGGCAAAATACAAAATACATTAAAAAAACATACCTCGCATACAAAATGACGCATATAATGGATTATAAATGCGTCAGAGACAAAGTAAAATTTGGAGAGGATAACTTGACGCAAATCTAAGAAACACATTATTATTTATTTTTTCATAATCGATTTCTTATAGGTCAATACAGGCTCTGAATCATATGATGTAAACCCAGATTGTACTGAATTCTGAATTGATTGAATGCAACCAAGGTCATTTTTGGATTTATCATCCAAAGGTTTACTAAACTTAAAAATACTATTTTACTCTGAAGCGAACAAGTCATCTTCTACAGGCGAGTGGAAGTTAATTGATACAATAAAGCTATGAAATATGCTAACATTACACACTCCATTTTTTCTTTGTTTTACAGAAAACTTTGTTTAGTAAAAAAAAAACATCAAAAATACGTATGGTAGTAAATTGATTTCCTTTAAATTAATAATTTTTACTGAAGTCTGTTGTGCCCACCATTTTCAATAAATTTGCGGAAAAACTATAAACTTCACTAAATTTTTAAAACTTTGACCTCGTTGATCAACCCCGTAATGTTGACCGATTTTGTTCAAACTTTGTATGTCGTCTTCTTTTATCACCAAGAAACAGAAAATCCACAATGTTGCTACATTTCAAAAATTGAAAAATAAGAACAACCCTATCTATATATAATATATAGATATATACAGGCTTGCACGCGTTCCACTTTTTTCCCCGCCGTCATCGTTCCGTTCAATATTCCGTTCCGTTCATCGTTCCGTTCAATTCTTTCCGTTCCGCGGAACGCCGTTCAATTTTGCGTTCCGTTCAAAAATTGGATTTCAAAAAAATTCTCATGAGAAGACTCTTTACTTTTCACTGCATCCTCGTATGTATCGGGTATAAATTTTAAACCAGGCTTTAATAGTTTCGGCTTGAAGTTAGTTACGCAATTAAAGTTCCAAAATTTTACAAGCTTCGATAATATATTTAAGATATAAAATTTTGGAACCAGAGGCCGGCCCGAAAAATTTACATATTTTTTTACCCCGACCGAAAAATGTTACAATATGAAAAGTCAAACATGTAAAAATCCCACCCACATATGGTTCCACCGAATTCTCGGTCTATACTACTCATAATTATTGCGTTAGCTGAGAATAATAACGAAAGTTTATTTATTTACAATCAAAGAATAACATTAGTTTATAAATTATACTATTATTTACTGCTAGAAGGAGCTGTTTTGTCCTTGTCCTTCGCAATAAAAGTTTAGATTTGGAGAAGAGTCTCCCGAACTGGCTCTGGGAAGTATAACATTATATGGAATGTAAATCTTTTAATCCTTTTATAAGCAATAATTGATTCCATTGCCTCAGACTCAAGCGGTCAACCTCCTGCTTAGCTGAGTCAGTCTTCTTCGGCCTCTTGGCAAATAAATTGCCTTTTTCTTTCTCTGCTGGTTCTTGCAAAAGCTGACTAAAAGGAAAATCTCCAGTTTTTTTCGGTCTCTTGAGTAAATAATTATTTGCTAACTGTTGCTTTGCGATGTCTAAAAAGCCTACTTTTGAACTCAGGAAGATATGTGAGCATTAGCATCTCCCTACGTTCAAGTAGGGCTCCAAATCTTCGTTTGATCCCAAAAGAGAGTGCATCAATTACACCCTACACCTGGACGCAGCTTCCCTCTCCTTAGTTTGGAGGTCAGAAGGAAATGATCGATCGAAAGGGATAAAGAGTGAAATAAATTTAGTTCTTTAGTAACTAAATAATTAAATATAGTGACCGACAACAAACCTGATAAAATTGATAATACATACTAAATCGAGGTTGGGGGATTTCCTCTTGAATATATTTGAACGGAATGCAAAAAGACAAATTTTAGCGTTCCGTTCTTCGTTCCGTTTAATTTTTTTCCGTGCCGTTCATCGTTCCGTTCAATTTTTCCGTTCCGCGGAACGCCGTCAATTTCCGTTCCGTTCACAACCCTGTTATATATATCTATAAACATTCTAGTTTAAAATTATGATACAAAACAAAAATTACAAATGACAAAAAAAATCAAACAGGTAAATGAATCACCACAAATGTCTTCTAACAAAACCTCTATAATACGTAAGAGTTTTTTAGGTCATCAAGTTTTCTCCAAGAAAATGAGGGGAAGTAGCGAAACAAGGCTCCGCGAACCTCCATGGGAATCAGTACGTCCCGGAATCTTGATATCCAGTGCAGAAACGAGCAGTAGTAGTATAGAATATCTCCATTCCTCCGTTTCGATAGTTTCCCCGACGCAAGGTGCTCCGCTACGTTACTTCTATAGCTTGATAGAGCAACTTTATGCTCGTTTTCTCCGACGCAGATTGCAGGTTAGATGTGAGACCGAAAAGAAGAATGGGGACTTTTGCATTTTTCGACTTCCATATTCCTTTCGATTCCATGACCAGAGGCTTCTTATTGAGACAATGAAAAGTCGATCTTTCTATTTTTGTTCGCTTGCAATCGTGTAGCTATTTATATCAGGATAGAGAAAGCTGGCATCCTACTCTTCTGTGGTCATTTTACAGAAGAAACTATTTGAACTGATGTCTTTAAAGGCGTGAAATATAAACCATACAACAAATAAGGGGTTCCATGGATTCATATCATTAATTACACATGATCTAAAAGAAGCAGTGATGATGCTATTTACTCATTACGGCAATTTTAGTTCTCAAGTTAAAAGCCATCCATACCAACCCAAAATACATAATCATATGTAAGTACATATCAAAGTGATTGAAGGTATTTAATAGAAGGACAAATAGGTGTTAAAGGGGTGCCAGGGAAATTAGAGCCGGGTGATTATTCATTCCTATTGCCACTCAACAATAATTATATGCATTTCATTTTTTTAATAATGCAAATGGTTGATGGTGGATGAATGAAAAAACACGCAAGATTTGTTTGCCTTCCTTATTTCACATTAGCATCCTGACCTATATACATATACTATATGATAACTATGCAGATAATCAAAATAATTGTTTTTGTTATCATCTGTAGTTAAAATGTAGACTTTAAGTGCTCAAGATCAATTCCGTGATGAACTAGTTTCAAGAATAGTATTTAATTATAAAAGAAGTTGTATATATAATACTCATATTGTAAATAAGTTTCCTATTACACAGTCGTCTCTTAATGGTTTTATATACTGTATTTTATATTTTAATTGATTCCTTTAATGTGAATCTCGTCATTATGTTACAGTAAGAACACGTAACTAGGGATTACCTCTATTAGGGACCACGGGCGGTGGTTGGAACCCCAATATGTGTATGAAATGTGGAACCCGCAGGCCCGATGACGCTTATTTTGAAACCAGTAGGGTTTGTGAAAACCGAATCACAGGTTCCATGGAGATAGACATAGTTGAAGATGTTAGAACCGAGGGTCATATAAACTAATGAGATAAAATCACAATCTGTCCAATGGGGTAAATTTCAATCAGTCTTACTTTGCACCGAAGATAAACGGGGGTAAACCATTAGAATTATAAAATCAGATTTTCAGAAAAAGATATAAAGGCAAACCGTTTTTTGGGACGATTTTTAGTGGAATTTTTGGAATCTACGTAAACAAATGAAAACTCAAATAGGAAGTTCAGCAGGGGGGAAAATCCTTTTACAAGTGTAAGCCCTTCCGACTGCAAACAACCGTAGTGGTAAGTGTCCTGAGATTCAGAGATGTTCGAACAGCTTCGTCTTTGATGACCCTCTTCGTGCGACCGCTGCACGGCCAGTTTGGGTCTTCGTGGTACTTCAACTTCAGGAACAGGTACCGGTCGCAGAGGTTCAGATGAGACCC
>CP045891.1:8327473-8344145 GCA_013387185.1 Caligus rogercresseyi | reverse complement strand
GTTATAATCCTGTTTAGACATTCTCTCAGACACATTCATCTACATAACTCCATATGATACAGAGACACAACTTCTTACTTTCTTAGGAAATGTGTGTGCGTTTGTGTGTATACAGTGACTGTGAGTGAACTCTTATTGACTGAGTAATGGTCGTACAGAGGATGAGATCCTTTTATCCTGAGCGAGATTGAATTAATGAAGCATGCTTGATTCAATGCTGTCAGTACTAACTACAATAAGTCGTTAAATGAACGCTTTCTTTCATAACTGAAGTAAAATTTAGATTTTTTCTTTCAATCAATGAAAAACAATATATATATACAACTATATATAAATACATATATGTATGTATATATATGCACGTATAGATATGTTTAAAATGTATACACTAAAAAGAGTCATTCAAAAACAATAAAACTCTAACATAAATAAAAAAACACCATTCAAACAAAGTTAAAATTAACTTGCTACAAAATAACAATACTTGATATCATTTAATTTAAAAATAGACATTATTGTAGAAACGTAGTCAAAAACTTTGGGTAAGGAAAGGGTGATCTGAGGCAGGAAGGGAAGGACTAACGATGTAACCCACAGATCCCCAGCTCGAATCCTGATTTTAGCTGATTATTCAGTTTAATCAAACAATATTGATTTATGTATATTACTTTATTCAAATATTTGGCCATTGCAATCAATGTTTCATGCCATTTAAAATGATAGGAAATCATGAATATATATATATATAAAATAAGTATTTTTACCTAATATTTTTTCCTCAATACGTGACGAACTATTCACGATAAGATCAGATATTAAACTTTGACTTTATTTTTTTGGTAGTCTAGCTTGAAATAACGTCATGACAAAATTCCGAAGCTTCTTGATTTGATTAAACAGCTCGTTTTTGTTCACTCTTTTCATGGCCTGCAGTAATTTATTTTCATGTCTCCGAACTCGTCATCGGACACAGGTGGGTACACATATTCTTGCCTACATTCAAGTAGAAGTCTTACTAGAACTTTGATTATCAGATGAGGCCCCGATGGTCCCGGACCCTCTTCAAGAGGTTTTGAAAACACTGCACTTGCTGCCTCTTGTTTGTTTTTGATTGTTGATGAGGGATGACATTAATAAGTCCAATATCTTCCTTGATGACGGTTGCTTATGGTATGTTCATCCGTTAGTTCAGACGCTTCACCGGAGCGACATTATCCTTTTTCATTATATCCAGGAAAAGAATTTCTTCTCCAATGCAAAGTCTCATTATTGAAGTCTTTTCTCCATCTTTTGATGGGGTAGAGGCCAGGACAATATCAGGGAAGGTACGGATAAGTATGTGTGGATCTCATTGAATATCTTGTAGAGTTTTAACCGTATCTAGAAGTATGAATGAAAATCAAGTGTCTCCATCTGCAACGGCAAGAATGGTGATTAGATATAAATGGCGCGATTGTCAGCTATTTATTCCACCTATGATAACTCACTTAACTTCTCCGAGTAGAAGATATGTGATAAAATGATGTCATTGGAATCTTTGACTTACTTGGCTTACTTTTTGAGAAAAGGAACCAGCTCATTATTTATGGTACATATTTAATCGCAAATTAGTTTTTTATGTAAATTTTGAAAGAGTTAGTCATGATCACATTTAAGGTTTTGTATTTGATGACTATTTATTATATGAATCATTTAAGTTTGAAGTTCATATTTTAGTTTTGTCTATATGGTTCGATGGAATTGCATATGAATATATTGGAAATAAATTGGGCATTGAGGTATGAAAATTGGTATAACATACAGAGAATACTTTTAGTTGATTAAAGAATACTCGTCATACATTGAGCCGTTTCCTACTTGTTGAGAGAGATGACATAAAAATATTTCAAAATAAAGTTGTTAATGAATTAAGTCACACCCCTAGAATGGATACATCAATTATTTTCAAATGACTCATTCATATTAAATATGACTACTTCATTTTCGGACACACAAATGAATCAATTATGTCCATACAATATCACCCCATAAACAAATTTATTAATTATAAAAAATGGTGGCCATCCTTAAATATCTTAATGAATGGAAGGACGGCTTAAGCTCAGTCTCCACGGAAGATTCTTTTAAACTCATTACAGTTGTACAATGAGATTTATCATTACTATTTTGGAAACTCCACCTGCATGAATTTCTCAGATGTCAAATGTACAGCTCCATCTTTCTCCTCATCGCGGTCTTAACAACATTTTAAATTATGAGTCTTTACTCCGTACGGATTAAAAACTTTGTGTCGGTGCTACAGATATCGTAAAAAGATTCGAATTATCTTTGCAGTGGGAGATGCCGAGGAGTGGCTGCTTGAACGATTTTACAATGCAACACGTAACGCAGATATTGCTGCTGACGTAACAATGTGCAATTGTTTAATTAATAAGCTGGCTGAGAAATTTTACTCTGCTAGATTCGGCAATGTATACTTCATTGACCGCCCCCTATTGCCTTTTCGACTGAAAGTGTACTATACGACGACGTCTTTTCTTAGAAAATGTATGCAGTCTCCTACTTTAACTCCATTTATTGCATATTTGCAGCGAACGAAATATTAATGTGCTCCTCAAGAAAGCATAAATAGTATTAGTAACAAGTTTTAACATCTAATGAGCGATGGTTTAAGTACAGATTTGACGGGAAACTCTCGAGGTTTCATCCAAATATTTTAAAGACGCTCGCAAAATGTGCGTATTCTGCCATCGTTCAAAGGAAACGACGGATCATATTTTATGGGGGAACTAAGCGGGATCTACAAAGAAATTATCAAAACTGTAGAATTCAATTTCAAAAAAACCATTGGAAAAAAAGACTTCCTTACAACGTCATCGAACGATAAAATTGATGCCATCATCGTAAAAGCACAACATATTATATATAAACTAAGAACCGAACAAGACAATAATCTTGAAGGGATTTTACCTATCATAAAATTATATACACGTGTAATATTAAAAACACAAACCCCACCCACTTGATGGACTTAAAAAATGATTTAGACTTTTAATACATGTATTTGCCCTTATAATTTTTTTTACTGTGTTCATCAAATTTTAATAATATTTTTTTTGTACAAATCAATCAATTAATGTATTTCACGTTTTGTTCGCTATTGTAAAATTTACAAAAATGCCACCGTTGTTTGCTTCTATAATGTACTATGTTATAATTATGGCCTGTATCGGTTCCTTGTTAACGCAGTCAATAAAGACATGCTTTTTGGCCGAAACGAGGAGGACTTCTCTAAGAAGAGCTCGTACAGCACGATGAAAGCTCCGGAATACTCAACACGTGATCACCTCCGGTCCACCTCACGCTCAAGAACCGCTCCGACGTTTCTCTCTTTTCATCATCAACGAGCAGGTCCCCTGCACCGCCCTCCCATCTGACATGGTATACAGCAGTAGTTTCGACGCTTCGTCATGCAAAGCTCAACGTTTATCATTGAATCATGAAATATTCATATCTAAGAAATGACATTTTGTGTGCCTATAATTGTGTTTGTTTTAGATGTGTTTTTTTTGTCCCTATACCTCCGCAATTGTGGAAATGAAAAGTATAAATAAAGCTTGCATTTTGGCCGAGAAAAAAAAAAAAGATATTATCATTTCTAAAAAATAACCAAACAATAGACTATATTTATTTTCTTTTACTGAGCTTCGGACAAACATATTAATTTAAATGTATTAAAAAATATTAATATAAAATCAATTTTATGAAATATTTTTTAAATAGGCATATGCTTAATGTAGTTTCTTATGATTGATTTCAAATTAGTTGCCCAAAACAATATAAGCTATTTATAAATATATAATATGTTACAACATTGATAAATTCAAATAGAATGTTTTGACATGTATATATAATTGTTTGTATCTGATTTTTGCTATTAAATGCACACCCAATCCACAACATGGACTCTCTCTATATATATTTGTGTAGGCAAATACAGTTGAATTTAGTGAGTATTTATAGTATTCCTCTAAAAGCCGAGGCTAACCGTGGGGCTATTTTAAACCCCCTCATTGGATGTGGTTGAATGTTCTCCGTAAATGGAGGAAAAGAATGATAATTATGTATTACGAAATCCTCACTCCATGATCAGGTTGAGTGACCCTTTTTATTGATTGCGCTGCATTGATAAAGGGGTCAATTGGATTCACCATCCTCTTTTCTAAGGGTGATTGTTGTTCATAGATGGTTGTTGTTTATGCTGCTTTATTTTCCTTCGTTTTGGAAAGGGGTGTAATTTTCTTTTTATCTCTTTTTTTTGTAAAAATAACTCCATTTAAAGGTAGGTGATTCTTTGCACCTTATTTCTATGTTAGAGGTTAAAGCACTCTCGAAGAAGAAGAAGAAGAAGAAGGCATGCTCCTTCGGAAATCCTAGGAGAGCACTCTTCCTCCTAACAAATGTACCGTGGACGACCTTCAGCACCATGCATGTAAAATGCGTTGGTTTTGCCAAGTCAAATACAGCTAACCAGGATATTATTATTTCCTAGCATACGCAAAAAAAACCTCCACAAAGACACACACAGCAACAACAAAATCCTACTACTGACCTTCTTCACCCTCCTTTCTTTCCCCTACACTCACATATGTATGTAGAAACTAACTCCTCAAATGAACTCCTTCAATTACGACGGGCGTACTCAAAAAAAAAAAAAATGGACAACACTTTGTTGCTTCTTTAATGAATTCCGTTCCCCAAGGTCGATCTTTAGGGTTTTTCCCTCCCCCTTATAATAGGATAAAAACCGTAAGACAAGTTGATTCCTCTTCCAGTCACGATGAAGAAGACAAGGCTGTTAGTCCTCTCCTTGCTGCTCAGCGCAGTTGGGGTCAATTCAAACGAAGTCAAGCTGAGCAGTCAGCTGGTGTTCAACAAAAGGAGCTGGATGAAAGTGGCTATAAGGAGGCCCGAGCCCTTTGGTTCTCCCTCAGCTCCTCGAATGAAAAAGCAGTGCAGGGGATCTGTGCGGCGGATACATCCTGGTGAGTCCATCACAATTCAGAGTCATGATGACTATGGAGTGGCGGACTATCCCTCCAACTACCAGTGCCGGTGGCTGATTGTTCCGGACCGCTGCACTTCTCTTCGAGTCTCCTGCAAGATTCACACCACAAAGAAAAGTGGCCGCAAATGCAGTTATCACTCGGACTATCTTCGCATGGTGGGATATAAAGGAGCCTTTAGCAACTATTTCTGCGGACCAAAAAAAAATATTCACATCAATCTTAATGGAAGGGACGCACTCTTACTCATGTTTTATAGCCATGCAAAGTTCAACTCTGAGTTTGAAGATGTTTCAACCAGGGGATTTTCATGCAATTTAGTCTGCAGGTCTCCCTTCAAAATGGAGATCAGCCAAAAGACCTCCACAACCACCACCACCACAACAACTACTACGACTACTACAACCACAGCTTCCACTACAACATCAACCACTGAAGCTCAACAGCCACAAGAAACAACTTCCCCTCGAACAGAAGCGCCAACTGAAGCTACGACAGAGCCATCTTTTGGTGAGCCTTGTGAATGTGGTATTTCAGGAAAAGCCACAGAGGGACGGATCGTCTGTCCTAGTAATCAAAATTGCACGGCAGAGGCCTTTGCTCATCCCTGGCAAGCTGCCTTAGTGTGGAAAAGACAGGGAAAGAATTCAGAGCCCTGGTGTGGAGGTTCCATTATCAATGATCGCTATATACTCACAGCAGCTCATTGCATCGCGAAAAAGAGTGCGAGCCGATCCTTGTCGTGTTGGGAATGCACGATTGGAGGGATAAATCAGAGAAATCGGCGGTCTTCACTGTTGACAAATAATAAAGCATCAGTTGTTTGACTCTCGTGCACGATTCGATTACGACTATGCCCTACTTCGTCTGAGTCGACGCATCGACTTTGAAGGGGAAGAGGGCCGCGTATCCCCGATTTGTCTCCCAAAGTCCTTCCATCCCCAAATGCAGAATGGGGCCGTCACCGGCTGGGGTGTAATGGACCCCAATAACCCCAATATTCAGGCATCACAGCTCCAAGAGGTCTCAGTGGATCATGTGGACTTTGATCACTGTAAGAGTTCCTATGGGTCCAGTGCAATGACGGACACGATGTTCTGTGCGGCAGCTCCAGAGGCAGATGCCTGCTTCGGAGACTCTGGAGGCCCTTGGCGCCAATTACTTTGGTCGAACTTATCTGGAGGGCGTGGTGAGCTGGGGTCGAAGCTGCGCGTCCCCCCTTTATCCTGGTGTCTACGCATCCGTACGCAAAATATCCACATGGATTGAGGAAAACACCTGGACTCTGTTTACTGTTTGGGTTCACCACGAATTAGACATTTATAGAAGCCTTAGAGTGATTTGTTTTATTGAGATTTATTTATTATTTATAATGTTATTTATTCTCCTCATTCTACACGAATAAATGGACTTGAATATAAATCATGTTGAAAGTTTGTTGTAAGTGACCTCTTAATATGCCCGCATTACCGTTATATCCCCAAACAACTGAGCTCAAGGAACATACGTATATACCGAAATTTTTCAAAATAAAGGAATCATATTAGCACTCAAAAAGCTTCCAATGAAGTAAACTTCTGTAAACAAATGCCATAAACAGAATTGTTTTGGTTTGGCCATAGAAATACATAAAATATCTTATATAGAGAAATTCGTGATATTGCCCAAAACAACCAAATCCCAAAACCTTTCATTATTGATGAGTTGGCTTTTGATTGGCCTAATAGATCATGTTATTGAATAGGTAAGCTCTCTATCTTTTTATATATTTATGGGTATGGCTATGTTTTGCTCTGTACATGATCCTTACGATGCTTAGCTAAAAAAAACAAAAAAAACCCAGCCATGTGTTTTTGTCTTACTACTGATTGAAGTATCTTTTGAAGGAGGTGATCAAAAATAAAATGAACATAAAAGCTTAATATTCATGTCACCGCAAATCCCTACTCCTGCCATTAAAATATTGTGTACCTTCTCCATCCAATGCCGACCTGCATTGTGTCTGTGTAATAAATAAAGCTTAACTTTAATTCTGTCTGGTATCATCTTCATTTGTCTGTCGGATGCCCAGAGAAGGAAAACAAAGATGGCACCCTTTATATTTTTACAGCTCATATAGCAGTTATCCTTGTTAAGTGACTTGTTAAACAATAAAATAATTTGCTAAATTATGAACACTATATTTTCATTTATCTTTCTTTTGTTCGTTAATTCTATAATAAAATAAACAAACAAATACATTTATTTACACATTATTATTTACAAATAACTCTTATATGCGAATCGAAGACCTTAGAGCAATTATGATTGGGGGCAGCGGTTATTTATTCAGCCCTCTCAATAAAAATTCCCAATTCATCTGCGACGTCATGAACATGGGCCGGAGATTTGATAAAATTTATTCCTCAAATTCTCTCGAATACCACAAAATCTAAGATGACATCACGTTTTATATGAATAAGAATTAATTTTTAATAAGTCATCTTGTATTATGGTTTATCTTTAGACAGTAATTTTGAATTATAATGTTCATTTATGTTTTGTTTTTATTGTAACTGTCTTAAGATTGTGTTTTTTTATTTCTTACTTTCTGGTGTATTCTAATTTTTATACACTGTATGTATATTAGCTAATAAATAAACATCTCAACCAAAAAAACAACAACTAAATACATAAAACCCCAAAACCATTCGCAATTAAAACTTAATTCAACATTTTTATGCTCTGAGATTGAATGTATAAAATAAAATATCGCATTAATATATAAAATAATTCAATCTGAGACTGAATAATTAAGTTAAGCACATATTTTAACAACCAATGCGATAATTGCTTGCGGTGGAAGTTGATAACTTCATTAAGTTATATGACGGGATGGACTCAGGAACATTCAGGAATTTTATAAATATCTCAGTCACTCAAAGAAGGTCTATTCAGTTTTTCATGAAATTGTTTTCTTTGCTATTCTACGTATTGTTTTTTCAAATCTAACAAGTATTTATAACAGGAAGAGTCATAATGACAAGATTTGGATTCATTTACGATTATTTTTGTACTATTAAAAAAATAATTATCTAGTAATGCATGTAATTAGATATTTGTGAATAAGAATATAAATCTCTCATGAACAAATACTTATAACTTTTGATTTTTACCATAAAATTTCAAGATAAAAATATATGCTTTTTAGATTAAAAATAATGATTCGTTAGATACAAATATTGATGATTAGAACAAAAATTATGAATTTAATGTTCCAAAAATAATATTTAGCTAAAATAATATTCTTAAAATTAAAAATATTAATTTTCAAGCTAAATTATAGATTTGATGTCATAGTTATGTTTAAATTTTAAGACAAATTATTCATTGTGAGAGGAATAACCTGTTGATAGTCAAAATACGAAAACTTATGATGCATGTATCCTCTAAGCATGTATTGAACATTTACACCACAAAAAGTTATGAGCAATGTTGTACTTGTAAGGCTGTTTTTAACTGGATTAAATGTAATCACTTATTTCGCCATGATCAAAGATACCAGAACATGGCCAACACATTTTAACAAATGGTATTGCGATATCTACTAGCCTTAAGGAAGTGCGATAGCCAATTGCGTTAAGGCGTCCCCATCTCTAAATGTTGGTGGCGCAAATTCGAATACTCCCGATAGGGGAAGGTCAATTTTGGTCTACCTCATTAATAAGATCCGAGGCTCAATAGACTAATTTCAGAGCTGGTATTCGGTACCGCCGAGTCGGTATTCGGGTAGATTTTATTATATATCTACCGAATATCGATCGGCGCGGTAGATAAGAAATAAAGAAATTATTTATGTATCTGATCTGTGACTTCTTCATATGCATTTAGTATCGGACAATTTATAACAAAAGACAATGAAGTACATAATTTGTTATAATTTTTTGAGATTATTTGAAATTCAATCGATATTATTTTGTATAAATCATATATGCACTGATTTTGAAGGAATGGAAGGCAATAGATAACAATTATTTCCTTAACCGTCTTTTGTTATACGTTGCCCCATATTAAATGCACTTTCAGCTCCGGAGTTATTTATTTATTATACAAAGTTCAACTTCTTCACACTAGGTAACAACACTTCCAGTTCTAAATACCGATTTACATTCGGTAGTCGCAGCTCTGACTAATTTTAATGCTAATATGCTTATTTATCTCAGTCGGAGGACTGGGATTCGGTAAAAGCAAATAGGCAAAAATAACCAAAAAATTGTTTATTTGGAGTTTTTTTTCTAACGACGAACCACAAAACATGTTGATATTCTTTGGTATATAGTTTTTTTAAATATGGTTGTTGATATTTGATACACTCCTTGAGAAATGCAATTAATATTTTGCACAAATATGATGCTTCTGACTATCAGAGGCAGCAACATGCTGTGGTTCTAAAGGTCCTCTCCTCCCTGTGTGAGAAGAGAGAGCGGCATGTTTTTGATGATGATGATGATTTCCGGACGACAAATAAATGCCTGGTGCATTTTTTATAAAAGGCAATCAATCACGACTCAATTTGTTCATGGATCAAGGAGAGCAATAATTTTTGTGATTTGAAAGATTCTTCCCTCCAGGAAGAAAGGAAGGCCTTGAGAGTCAAATACGTTCATAAAGGGTAATATTATCCTCCATCATCACCACCTCTCCATAAGCATTTATCATCAAACTCGTGTTGATAATAGTATATTTGATGGGGCTTCATTAAATATATTGGGTCAAGCAACTGCAACAAGCACTATCCAAATAAACTAGAATATCATTACATTGACCTAATTGCCGATTTGCGAAATGTGCATTTAAAATATGAAGACGCTTGAGGAATAAATGTTCTTGTGGACCTTGAAACATTAATAGACTTTGACATAGATTATTCTAAACATAATAAGCATGACGGACACTACCTTGTTCATACTTCAGTTTCTTCATATCATGGATTGCGAAAAAACTCTAATCCTTTTATATCATTCAGTCTGTGATAGAAAAAGGTTTACCGCGCTTTTAAGAGAGGACAATGGGTTCAACTGTAAGAGAAAAAAAAAAAGGAAGAAAAATGACACAGAAAGCTTCGGAGGGATACAAATATTTTTAACATTCACTCAAACCTATCATCATTCACTACATTAAAAAACAATGCATTGCATTATAAAAAGAAAAGATGCTTGAATATAGGACTCAAATATATATAACTTAGCTAGCTATTGATTGCTTATGACTTTTTTCGATCTATAGATTGATTTTTTAAAAGTAAGATATAGTATATTAAAAAATTAAGCATAAAAAACAAATACATACATAGATTTCTATCATTTGAGTTTGAAAAATATAACTAGTAGTTTACTGTATCAAGCTATATTTATTTTTTATATATAATCTGGGTCTTAGTTTTTATATCGATGCTTTTTCCGAGATTGGACTTGTTTTCACACTGTCTGCTCTTTTCTGCAATATTTAAATATAGCATATATATATTACAGTTAATACGACTATTCAATTTGATTCGATCTTCAAATATATTAACTTTGACCTATACTTTATACATATTTACCTGTTTTATGGAAAAAATACGCAACATACAAATTATAATTTCACACTTTTCTGTTCATAATAGTAAGCACCACTTCCTCGAATCTCAATCAAGTTAGCCATTTGAATGAATGGAAATTCAAAGGCTTGCAAGAGTTCTCTTAAATAGATGTATGAATAAGCGGAAGGATTCAAATGAAACAAGGAAGAATGCCGGACCCCTAATTGTTATAAGTCTTCATAGATATCCTATATTGAAATATAATACTAATAATTATGATAGACCAGGCCAATTAAGAACAAATCCATCAATTTTATAGCAGTATAAACATATCATACTTACATATCGATCTAACACTGCGAGATGGAATTATCTTATGGAATAAAATACTCAGGCTTGCTTGCTTCGTAGTGAGAAGATGGTTATATAATAGAAGAATGTGTAGGGAGTATGGACAAAACGTACCCAATGAAATCACGGAAATAATAAAATATAATTTGATTGGTGTATTTAAAAAAGGCGGAACTTAGATACAAGATATTTTAGTCCACAATTGAGTCACAAAACCATAAAAAACTTTTTTTGAGAGAGTTTATGATAATTATTTTGTGTTGATGAAATCCAGTGGTGGGCACTTCCGCTCATTATTCCGCTCGTCCGCTCTTCCGCTCTGAGCGGAGGAGCAATGGTGAGCGGAATGCAAAGAGCGGATCATCTTTGTGAGAAGTGAGCGGAATGTGGTGAGCGGACCCTCTAAAATTAACTTCCGCTCATCCGCTCATCATAAAAAAGTTTCGTTATTAAAAAGGATTACTCATAGAAAAAGACTACTTTTTCTCGCTTTTTGCTCTAAATGTAATGCCGCTAACGTGGCATGGACTAAAAAGGTGCGCCAGAAATTGTTTATTCTTGTCTAAACACGTGGCAGCAGTGTTGCCATGCGTAGCCACTCAGTTCACGTCGTGCAGTTATTGTGTATACGCAGAGAGAACAAGTGACAATCAGTCCTTTCTTAATATATAAAATGTGTACCCCCGCCATAACAAAGAGGTTGCGTTCATGGTCCCATATAGAATTTCATTTTATATTCAGAGAAGAGAGAGAAAAGTTACATTATTATAATATAACTTTTCTCTTTCTTCTCTAAATATAAAAGAGATAAAATTATCTTTGTTATAATTATTAAATAATTATTACATGTAGTATGATTAGAAATCCATCTGAAAAATTGACGTCATAACACATATGTTGATGATGTCATTAAATGGCTAAATGGGACCCTACTTAGTACCAGCTTAGTACTTACTCGGCGTACAAGTTTTGTCTCTCTCTGGCACTCTCTTATTCTCTCTGTGTATACGTGTGGTTCGTGTGTGTTCAGTGTCTGACGGTCACTCAGAGTCAGTATACTTTACTTTTTCGTTTTTTTTACGAATCACGAGTCATGGATAAGTTTGTGACCCGAACCCGACCTCTGAGCGGAGAGAGAAGCTACAGGTTAGTAAATTGATTAATTTAATTGAGCTATTCATTTATTTTAGTACAATTTTTAAATTTTATAAAATTAATCTTATTCTTAATTCATCTGAATAATGCGTGAGCAGTGTGACAAGTAACATAAAAAGTTAATGTTAATTTGTCAATTAATAATTTGTTATTGAAAAGGAGCAGCATGGACCTGGAGGTGGACGACCCCATCTCCCAGGATGTCTTCAGCAGCCCTGTGGCCACTGGCAGTGTGGAGTAGGTGGGCGCCAGCCAGGCAGACACTGTGGTCTTGAGCTAGAGCCAGGACACCCAGGGATCTCAGGATGCGCGCACAATGGAAGTGCAGAGGGAATTCGCTCATTTGAAAAAAGTAAGTCCCAAAAAGTGGCCAAACCTCTCAAATTTAACATTTAGTAGACGGCGTCTAGCCATCTATGCATAATAAAACATTTAAAAAAAATATTGAATAGTATAGAATAAATAATCAATTGTGAGTTCACTAATTTGTAAAAAAATAAAAAAATTGTATCCAGTTTGTTAAGTTTCAAAATTTCAGGTACTTTTTTTTTATTTTTATTCATATTTTTAAACAATTATGGTTGAAAAATTGCCGTTAAATGTTAATTTATAGCCGTTCAGTGTTTAATGAACTAAATTAAGAATCTTTATAAAAATTAATTATTAATTATAATAATTATTATTTTCAGTCACGCCAAACCCTTAGTGGGACGCTTTGCTGGACCACAATGGCAGGCAGGGGTTCAAGGCCAGGTTTGGTCATCTCTTTGAGGATGATGATCTCTTGATGCGCACGGCCCTGCACCCCCACTACAAGCTGGTGGCGGTCAAGAACATGACCAAGTCCAGGGCCCAGACTGACACCATCCAGCGGCGCCTGGTGGAGGAGCTAGCGGCCAAGTCTGGAGTGGAGGAGAGCCAGCGGAGGAGAGAGGGAAGCATCTGTGGAAGATGATCCGTTCCTGCAGGTATGTTCACCCAATTTTTTACAGCAGTCTACTTAATTTCAATTTTAAATTAATAATAAAATTACCGTTAAATGTTAATTTCGTAACTTAGACTAATTACAATTGTTAAATGTTAATTTCGTAACTCAGACTAATTACGATTTAAAATGAATTATTGATAACAATATTATAAATTTATTGAACGTTTCAGGCCTTGAGGCAGCATGACATGGATGAGATGGAGGCCAGCCAGGAGGATGCTAGCGAGAAGATCCTGAATGAATCCAGGCCTGGAACAGGAGGCCCATCAAGGCCTCCATGGAGGTGACAGGGGACATGTTCCCCCAGAACCACAGGGAGGCCTGGATGGAGCTTTTCATCAAGTACAACACGCCGCTCCCCAGCTCTGCTGCGGTGGAGTGGCTGTTCAGTATGGCCTCTGACGTGCTGAGGGCCAAGAGGTCGTGCCTCACGGCCGAAAACTTTGAGAACTTGATTTTCATGAAGGGGAACATGGACATCATACAGCAGCACATCATGTCCCTCAAAATCCAGGAGGAGAAGGAGAAGTAGTGATTTTTGTGACTGTTTCTTTTCTTTTTTAAAGATGTTTGTCAATAGGTAATATTTTATAATTTCATTAAACGGTTTATTACCTAATTATTAAGCCATTCTTGTTTTATTTATTAATATTAGTAGTTATTACTTATTTGAAGATATTACTTAGATAAATAGCCTAAAATAGGTGTTTCTTATAATTGATTATTTATAAATATTAATAATTAGTTATAATAAAATTTAATAACTAAATAATATTAATATTTATGAACAATTATTTACAAGAAACACCTATTTTAGGCTATTTATAAGCTTGGAGCGGACTTTATAGTAAAAAAATGGTGATCGGACCTAAAAATTAGTGAGCGGACCTATTCCGCCAACCTGAGCGGAAGAGCGGAATGAAGTGAGCGGAACAGCAGTACTCAAAAAATGAGCGAATGAGCGGGAGCGGATCAGTTGCCCAAAGTGAGCGGATGAGCGGTGAACGGAACAGCAAAAAAGTGAGCGGTGCCCACCACTGATGAAATCCCTTTATCATGGACGAAAAATAGACTTTGAAGTACGGTATTCCACTCGTGTACTCTTGTTGAGGGGGAATTCATAAAATACTTTGGATGTATTTAAAGATCTTCAAGGAGGAAAAATCAAATTTATAAATTGGGTTTATTTTGTAAGAGTTGCAAATAATTTAACTCCAAACATATTTTAGTGTACATTCATAAATACTTTTCAAAGTTTAACATTAAACATTTAAGTATATATTTATATATAATATGTATTTATTATGTTTTAGAATAATTATACTATCATCTTATAAATGTTTATAGACTTATAATAACTTATGAAAAATGTAACATAACTATAACTTCAATGAGCAAGATTTCAAAGTGATCAAAATATTCAATATGATTTGGTGTGGGCAAGCGACTATGTGGCGCCCCTCAGGTATAATAAAATAGTCAACACTCGCACCATTTATATCTGTTACCCCACTCGCCGCTGCAAATGGATACACCCGACTTTCGCTCCTACTTCTTGACCCCAGATCAAGTTCGCTAAGACTGTCAACAAGATCCATGGGTACATCATTGCTACCTCCTGACTCCTGCCCTGGCCTCTCCACCATCAAGAGATGGAGAAAGGACTTCGATAATGGTAGTTTTGCTCTGGAGAAGAATACGTCATCAGGAAAACTCGGGAGACGAGGACACACGAGACGATCGCCGCTGTGAAGCGCCTGATCGAGGATAGCCCCAAATGATCATTCGACAGGTTGCCACCGAGCTTTCTCTACCACAGAAAACCGTTTCCAGGCTTTTGACGGAGGAACTTGGACTACAACTCAAGTGTACTCGTCCTCACCAGCACTATGAAAACAACAATAGGAAGCGAGTGAAGTGCTGTCAGAAACCTGAAGCTGTTCCAGACACGGGGAGGACTATCTGGGGTCTCATCTGAACCTCTGCGACCGGTACCTGTTCCTGAAGTTGAAGTACCAACGAAGACGCCAAACTGGCCGTGCAGCCGACGAAGAGGGTCAGCAAAGACGAGCTGTTCGACCATCTCTGAAATCTCCAGGACCACTACCACGACGTTGTTGCAGTCGGAAGGGATTACACTATGTAAAAGGATTTTACCCCCATGCTGAAATTCCTAATTTGAGTTTCATTTCATTTTTTACGTAGATTCCAAAAATTCCACTTAAAATATCGTCCGAAAAAAGGTTTGGCCTTTATGATCTTTTTCTGAAAATCATGATTTCATAATTTCTAATGGTTTACCCCCATTATCTTCGTGCAAAGTAAGACTGATTTAAATTACCCCATTGGACATATTGGGATTTTATACTCAATTATTATATGACCCTCGGGTTCTAAACATCAAAACTATGTCTATCTCCAATGGAACATGTGATTCCGGGTTTCACAAAAACGACATACATGGGTTTCAAAATAAGCGTTCATGTGCCTGCGGGTTCCACATTTATACACATATCTGGGGTTCCAACCAAACCGCCCGTGGTCCCTAATAGAGGTAATCCCTAGTTACGTGTTCTTACTGTAACATAATGACGAGATTCACATTAAAGGAAATCAATTAAAATATGAAAATACAATATATAAAACCATTAAGAGACGACTTGTTAATAGGAAACTTATTTACAATATGAGTATTATATATACAAACTTCTTTTATAAATATAAATACTATCTTGAAACTAGTTCATCACGGAACTTGATCTTGAGCACTTAAAGTCTACATTTTAACTACAGATGATAACAAAAACAATTAATTTTGATTATCTGCATAGTTATCATATACGTATATGTATATAGGTCAGGATGCTAATGTGAAATAAGGAAGGCAAACAAATCTTGCGTGTTTTCATTCATTCCCATCAACCATTTGGCATTAATTAAAAAAAATGAAATGCATATAATTATTGTTGAGTGGCAATAGGAATGAATAATCACCCGGCTCTAATTCCCTGGCACCCCTTTAACACCTATTTTCCTTCTTATTAAATACCTTCAATCACTTTGAATGTACTTACATTAGATTATGTATTTTGGAATGGATGGCTTTTAACTTGAGAACTAAAATTGCCGTAATGAGTAAATAGCATCATCACTTTGCTTCTTTTTAGATCATGTGTAATTAATGATATGAATCCATTGGAGCCCCTGATTTTTTGTAAGGTTTATATTTAACGCCTTTAAAGACATACAGTTCCAATAGTTTCTTCTGTAAAATGACCACAGAAAGAGTAGGAGTGCCAGCATTTCTCTATCCTGATTATAAGATAGCTACACGATTGCAAGCGAACAAAAAAATGAAAGATCGACTTTTCATTGTCTCAATAAGAAGCAACGGTCATGGAATCGAAAAGGTAATATGGAAGTCGAAAAATGCAAAAAGTCCCCATTTTCTTTTCGGTCTCACATCTAACCTGCAATCTGCGTCGGAGGGAAAAAAGAGCAATAAAGTTTGCTCTATCAAGCTCTAGAAGTTACGTAGCGGAGCACCTTGCG